>JAVLVB010001098.1:715119-792421 GCA_032876305.1 Orestias chungarensis
TATATATATATATATATATATATATATATATATACATATTCCTTGTCTTTTTATTTTGTTAACATAAATGACTCATGTGAAATATCCCCTGGATAACTCAGCAGTAGAAGGATAGCAAAATTACATACTTTCTTTTTCCATTTCTATTCTTTCAAAATGAAACAGCATTTCCATCAGGGAACTTGCTTTTTTATAAAGACTAAAGGAAAAGATATATATTTTTGCTGGACAATTACGTCTCTGACATCAAAGAATTATAAACAATGTATTTGAACCAGACAAACCAAGACCTGGAACAGCACACAAACATGATGGTGACTGACACAAAGCAAAAAAATAAAAAATAGATAAGACAGGCTTTCCCCATTGGCTGTCGGCGCAGACACTCAACACAGTCTGGAATGGGTTGTAAAATACATGTTGGATTTACAGCAGTAATGTAGACTACACAAAAACATTTATCACTTGCATGTAAATTAACAGTTAATGTAGCCGTAGTTAATTGTAATTTATCAGCACAAACAGCTTTTTCAGTCGAGCAGGAACAACACACACTCTCTCTCACTCACCCACTCACTCAATCAGTCACACACACATATATTCACGCCTAAACAGACTCAGCTTTGAGGAAACAAGGTTAACCCATCAGGAAAGTGTTACCTGTTTGTTTACCGTAGCCTGCAGATGTGGGTATGAAGCCGTTGTAGTCATTCTTAGAATTCATAAGAGCAAAGCTTGAGACTTATGACAAAAAATTTTACATGCCTATTTTGTTCTATTGTATTACGGTTTATTTTCGACAATAGTTTTTAATTTACCTTTGTGTTAGATTGAAAGGAAAAACTGTTTGTAGTTTATTTCATATTATTAGATGATGACTTTTGTTTGCATAGGTGGCTCATTGCTAAGCCCTGTTCAAATCCAAAACTTCAAATCCTTCTAACTGGTTCTGCTGAGTGCAAAAAGCATCGAGTTTAACCACACTGAAACTGTGAATGTATTATTGCAAAAACAATGATCTGAATATAAAAATAAAACACAAATATATGGAAACTAAATATTGCCAATAAATAACAAATTGTTTTCCTAAACTGCTATATATTTATATATTTTACTTTTCAACAAGTATGTACACAATTTATTTAATTTTATACAAAAATTAATAAAACACATTGTAGTATTAAATTTTACAGTAAGGATATATTTTTCCCAAGAATTAACTATACAAATTTCAAGCAAAGCTTTTAAAGAACTGTACATTACATACATGTAATCCCTTCATTGTCTGTATTTGTTTGTACTTTAAAAACCAAAAAATTGTTTCATGACTAAAGCTTGACAACATGTGGTTATAAACAGAATACCGTATTAACATGAAAAAGAGGAATCTCAGTTTAACCACTTTTACCAGTAATTTCCGAAAATGGTAAACAAGTATTGAGTAATACTTATTTTTGGGGTTCATAAAAAAAGTATGAAAATACAGCATGGCAATTATAGTATTTTTTAACAGTCTTTTTTTTATTTAAATGTTTATAGCACTACAGAATAGAAAGAGTCACATAAATTCGGACTTAAAGCAATGGAAATAAAGTTTTTATGATTAAAATAAACTTTGGCACATTTTTGTTGGATAAATATTTTGATCTTTAATTTGAAATGCAAATAATGTGATTTTTAAAATTATGTTATAAACGATTTTTACACATTTGTACATCTTTTGATATTCTAAGAAATGCATCTCTAATTTAGGGCCACATGGGTCAGTTATGGCCTACTGTGGGTTGGCTTCACTGCTCAGTCAAACGTTGCTGATGACAAAGCTGTTCTCAGAGTCTTCACAATTCTCCTTACTTTTTTTTAAGTGTAATTTTGGGAGAGTCGGAGAATACAGAGATAAATGCTTTTCTTAGGAAGGATTAAAAATCTCCTTGTACTGGGAGTGAAGTGTGAGATGAAAAATGTGGACAAAAACAGTCGGGTTACTTAAAATCTGTAAAATCATGAATACTTAAAAAAAAATGTTGCTTATTGTCTGGCATCAGTGACAGGTTTTATGTGAAAAATCTCATCACGGTAAAGTTTCAACTTTCTTTAGCAGCTGCCACAAAAGAAATTGTTTCTATATTGACATTTAAAATAGTAACATTTTTACCAGAATTGTATATTTCGGTTATTTGTTCTGTCTCTCACCAAGACATTTTTTTATCCTTAAGGTTTACTCCAATGTTATGTTGAAGTGATGCAATCATAATTTAACTACCCCACAATTCAGAAAACTCAATCTATTCTTCAGTCTTCTTTGTTCTGCTGTCAAACCTTCCACTGGTCATAAGTGCTTCTCGTTACCTCATTTTAACCTTGGTTGGATCTCTTCAAATTTTGGAGACGTTTAATGTTTATGTATTCTCTGCAGTGGTTGCACAGAGGTGTATTGGTTTGCACTTTCACACATCCCAAAGCTCTTGAGATACAATCTTAGCCAGGATTCTTCTGTCATAGAGTTTGCATGTTCTCCTTGCGAGAGCCTGATTTTTCTTCAGATAATCCAAATGCTTCTCAACACATTAAAACCTGTTAATAAAATACTTAAGTAGACCTTTGGAGTATGTGTTTGCCTGATGTGTACCTTTGCTGTTCCAATGTTTATAATTATTGTATATTACTTTTAGTTATTCATGTTCTTAAAGCAATATATAATTTTATAGCAAAGCACCCCCCATTTTCTATTCAGCCATTTGTATGTAAACTTTCCCTTCTAACCAATTTCCTGGCTGGTTCGATTAAATCACTGTAAATGACTTATTTCTCTTTCAACCTTCATCCACAGCAAATGTTTTTAGTTTTTATCATTAGTGCTATAGAATATGGTACAATAAAACAAAAATATAAAATGACTTGTATAGCAATTTTATGACATCAATATTTCACAATGTAAAAGATAAGGTATTAGTTTTGAAACTATTTCCAAAGTGAAAGTTTTTTCAACAAAAGTTTTGATTTACCTTTTTGTAACGTTGAAAAGAATGACAGACGTGTTACTGGTTTAACACACCTGAATTTAATTGATAGCTGATTTAACAATCATCTAGGCTGTGTAAAAAAAAACACTACAAGAGTGTGCTGAGAGGAACAGGGTAAGGCGCAACACTAGAGTTTGGAAAAACTAATCAAACTTGACTCCATGACAACAATTTAGATGCATTGCTTGCCAGGATTTGTTTGTTACAAGGCAAAGAAATCCAGGAGAAGAGATGCGACTCTAAAGATGAAGCCTAAGCTGTTGGCAGTGATTATTTTAATGTATGAAAAGGAGTTTTAAATATCCCTAACAAAAAAAGCAAAACTTGAAACAGATCAAAATCAAAAACAGTTTTGAATAGTTGAATTGAAACATTCAACAAGCCCTGTTATCTGTAAAAACCTAAAATAAAAAAATAGAAAAATATAAAGCAGCAGCATAACTTAGCGATCTGAAACCTGAATAAATTTGAAACACTGTCACCTTGCTTCTCACCTTGTCACTGTCTTAGTTACAGAGGTCACAACTGTAAATAGGAAATCATAATAGGCTCTATACAGTATGCTAAATGAAGTGCAACAGAACCCATTAGAGACTCTAGAATGCTGTCATGAAATTTGGTATAAAACGAGAACAAACTTTTCTGAGGGAAATCCTTTATTAAACCAGGCATCGCTTGCATGCACGCACAAAAATTTGACCTTTGCGTTTATCCTCTTGGTAAATAGGAAACATCAAACTAAGAGGTATGAGCACTTTAAGCCAAAACACCAAAGTGACTATGTTTATCCTGTTTAGCATGTGATTTTTTGGAAGAAGTTATATATATATATATATATATATATATATATATATATATATATATATATATATATATATATATATATATATATATAAGAGATAAATGATAAAGGGAATTAGTTTCTTGACACTGCTTTTGCTCTGTATAGCAATTTTCAATTATTTGCCAATCTAATAAGTGCAGTGAATTTCTTTTCTGTTGTCACTCTTGGCACATTCACTTCACCGTGTAGGAGAATTCACAGCTGGAGATGCTTTTCTGTGTTAAAGATATTATACAATGGCTCAAACTTCAGACGAGGAGAAATGTGATTCAAAACATACCTGAAAACTTGCTCACTTCACAAGATAAATTTTTTACAATGTCAGTATTTAATTAGAAATAATTTAGTGGGTCAATACAATCATGGCTACAGCAGTTCTTCTTTTCCGCAAATGAACTTGCTGGAAAATCATGGCAACTACTGATGATTATTCTAATCTTAATAAAATGGCAAATAATTTCACATTTTTTTCTCCCCCAATGGATAACGTACAGTAATTAGGAAAATTCATATTTAGGATAGTTACTCAATGCTTCATTTTCTCTCACCAGCCATGTTCTCACTGTTTAATTTTCAGTTAACACAAATAATAACAAATCAGATAATCATATGAAATCAGACCAGTGAATCTAGGCATCTAGACATGTTAATAAAGTTGTTGTTTAAAATATGCTTTAAAATCACTTGGAATGATGGAATACATGCACACTATATTGGTTTAGTATTTGTTAGACAGCAAAATATTTATGTTTTTTTTTCCGTTTGTTTTTTAATAACCTACATTATCAAGAGAGTAGCAGTTCTGGAGGTTGAGAGCACAGATGGAAAACATGTGTTCCTTTTTAAATCATAACCTTGTCCTCAGGACAACCAGACCCTGGAGAGAAGATGAAAGAGCTTTAACATTTTATAAAAGGGCAGAAACAGAAGCATATGCCGCTTTGCCATTTTGATCGTTGAATATAGATATACAATGTCTTAATTGTCTCTCTCTCTCTCTATATATATATATATATATATATATATATATATATATATATATATATATATATTACGAGACATTGCAGCTTTTTTTGCTTTTTTGCACGCTTTTGTCTGACTATGGAAGAGGCATCTTTTAAGTCTCCGGTTTCATTAGATGTTCGGTTGTTCCGAGTAGCAGGGGAGGCTTGATCAGGGTAGTGTAAATCTGATTTGTTGCTTTGATCAGTGGAGCGGGCGAGCGTGTTCAATTTAATTTTTCACTTTGGGATGTATCAATGAAATATGGTGGCGGAGCTGCAGGCCATCAAAAATGTCCTGTACAAGAAAAATTTGTATAATGACAAGATAGACATAATGGGTTTTCTAATTGTCACTGCACTCCATATGCACTCTGAAGCTTCTGTCTTATTTCTGCATTGCACTTCCCTGGCATACATTGCATGCTGTTTTCCCTGCCTGGATTCGAAAAACTATAAAAAAGGGATGCAATAACTCCCACATTGTTTAAATCAAAGCTTACGCAAGTAATTGTACAGTGTTTGAAATAATGATGAACATTACATGTTAATTCAAAAACATTCTTTAAGGGCATTTCATTCATGTCCTAAATGGTAGGATGCAATAGGTAAGTATCTCTGCATTTTGGCAAATACAACATTATGACACTGTGGTGAAAGTGAAATAGGTATTAGTAGCAAACACTTCAAAATTGTCTGTTTCAACTTTGAATAATAATTTATTCCAGTGTAAATATAAAATTTCTAAATATTTATCAATCAAAATAAAGAAATGGACTGAGGATTTGTCTGTAGATGAGACTTAGATCTTAACGCATGACTTAGTGACACAAATCTGCATTGAAATAGATGTGATTCTAACTCATATATATATATATATATATATATATATATATATATATATATATATATATATATATATATATATATATATATATATATATATATATATATATATATATATATATATATATATATATATATATATATATATATATATTAATATTATAAACATTTTGATGTGGGTTAATGTTTCAAACTTGTATTATGTATAATAGGTAGCCTCACTGTTAAGATCCTGCTAATAAAGAAGCTGGGTTTTAGTAATAATTATGTTTCATAAAAATGTTTTGGGAAATTTTGAATAGGGAGCATAAAACTGCTAAAACCAATATAAAACCATAACCCCGCCCCCAGACCAAGTCTTAAAATGCCAACAAAGTGTGTTGTGCCAAGAGACAATGAGAGGTACAGCTAAGTTTGGGGATGGGCAGAGGGGGTTCACCGTAGGGTGTGATCAGGGAACGTGGCAGCTACTGTAGCTTAATTTGACATATGGATTCTGATATTGACATACGGAAAAATGGAGTGAGCCGAGTGACGCTGGTTGTTTCGCCACAGATGAATGTATTGAGATGGAGGATTTTCAACCCCTTGTCACCGGAGGCTGAGGGGGGCTTTGCGGAGCCCAGTGGGCCATAACCTAATCAGTTCGAGTGCTGACTCAGCAATGCCAGATGAAAGGTCTGCATTGGAAAAAGATCGGTCCAGTTTCTGAGTGGTAAAGTCATGTTAGCACCATTGCTAACATGGGCTAATGTTCAAAGCACAAATTTTCAGAAAATGTTTTATTTGTAGGTTATTATTCCAACTACGGACTCATTATCTGAGTGTGTTGCATACCTGAACCTGGTGGCTTACGCAGACAAGCACCAAACCAACAGGAAAATTCAGCTGCAGTTGCCACCGTTTAAAAATTAAAAAGTCCATAAAAATGCACAAACTGACACGATAGGAAATTACACCTTAAGGACTAATTTATTTAATTAATTTGCAAAAATACGTATCATTGTTTTGCGACTCTAAATTAACTCTTAAGTCTTTTCATTAAAATCTAATTTCCAAGATATACAATTAACTAAATGTTGCATTGTAAAATAAAATTTTAAATGTCTCCAAAATGTCATAGGATCATAAATGTGATTAAGTCAAACAAGAATAAGTGATAGATAAATATTTTAAAGCTTTAAATTAGAGAGGATTTGTAATGGCACCATAGAAACCACCTACTGCTCTCTAACATAAGTAACACCAAAGTTCAGTAGTGTTAATGACAGACATTACACTATGCAATGCCCAGCCCTGTGCTATGTTTGGCCCTATTTTGCACCTGAACTTTATTGCACCATTAACTGAGATTTGGGATGCTGACATCAAGCAGAGTGGGTTGTGTACACCCCGTCCAAAATCCTAGTTTTAATACACTTTAGACATACACACCTGAAATAATCGTAACAATTCATATAACCACAGACAGGCTTGCTGGTACTTTGGATTAGGTGGTCTGGGCTTGGAGGACACGGCTTGGTTGACTTTTGACCCAACCCCTCTGTGCTGGTTCAGTGGGTGGTACATTGTTTGTGTGGCTGCTCGGAGCACACTTGGAGTGGAGGGCTTCTATCAACTGGATCAAGTTATTGTACTTCTTTGGCAAAATTAAGCCCTATTGATATTGTTAAAAATTGGAAGATACAAGGATTCTTTATGTAGAGGTTACAGAAAAATACGTACCAAAACAAAGTCTTATGAATTTGTTTCGATGTTGACATATCAAGTTCTTATTTTTGTTCTGTTGTTTATATATTGGGCCTATTCTTATTCTAATTAGCTTTTCACTAAGGTGATCCATGTGTGTTTTGTTTAGTTTAACTTTGTATTCATTCTGAGTTCATTATTTACTTCCCCTCATCTTTTGAACTTGTTAGATTCCCGTGCCAATTGATAAGCACATTCCTCTGCATTTTTAAACATGTCTGTTTCTTTCATTTGTCATGGGATCCCAAGCTGTTCATGTATGCTTCACAAGGTTATCCTTACATTTCTTTAATTAAAATTAAAAGCCTCAAACTTTTCACAATATTTTTAACATGTTTTTCATGACACATCTACTTAACCTCTGGTGGTGGGAGTTTGTCTTGCATCTATTAATAATTGTTTATTACTATTTCAAATTGCCAACTCTTTGCACAACATTGAAAAAATGTTTATTTTACACATACCTAGTAATAAATATAAGTATGGGGTCACATATAGTTTAAAATAATCTCATTATTATCACTTCATACAGCAACCACTGCTGCCCCCAGAGGCTTTTACACCTGTGCAGTGAATAGAATCTCATTGTTTGCTCTTTGTCAATTCAGTCTTCATTTAAAAATCTAAATATAGACTAATTGGAATTTCATTGTCACTTAATTTTGTAAGTATCATTCTCACTTCTCTGTGTTAGCCTTTTTATCACAGTTGCAACATGAAGTGTCTGCTCCTCACATTTCAAACAAAAGAGACATTGTTTAAATCCAAAAATGTGCAATATCCAATATGTTCAAAACATAGATGCATCAATAGTTGTAAAACACACAGTTGATGCACAGTGTTCATTAATGTTCCTGCATTGCAATTTCCTATGTTTTAAATTCAGTTTAAATGTTTATTTACAACATTACTTAAGTTATCTATTGTACTCCTATTGTGAGCACTATTCCAATAAAAAGTACTTGCTTTGAAGATGTACTGATAAAAATCAGTGATAGTAACATACCCAGGACCTCAGTGTCACAGTAGTGACAACCAAACTCCAATTGGTTCAGTGTCACTATTTTGGAGTAGTGAATTACTCCAAGACAGTTGTATAATTTTTCCAGATGTCAATCTGAGCAACAAGTCCATTGAAAGTAAAGCCTGGTGTGAGACTTTTAGTGGATGGCTGTATCAGTTAATTTACCCTTTCGCACTAAAAGTGTGTCGGCCCCTAATGCGATGAAATCAGCTGAGTGCAGAGCACTGTATCATGCTGGCAGCATGCCAGTGATAACACATAAGGCCAGCTGAAACACTTACTCCTTTGTAGGACCTCGCAAGAAAAAGTAAAACACAACACATTGTGCAACACACACTGTAATTCTGATGCTATTTGAGATTAAAACACTGTTGCATATATTAAAGGGCAATTGTAGAATAAAGCAGTCAAGATAGGGAGGATGTGAGGAGAAGGTTCCCCTGCTGTCTGTTGACAACCAGATAGCTTTGCTTTGAGGGCTACTCATGATGCAGTTCCTATTTTCTCTCAGGTTGAGGCTTGGTTTGAACTTTAGTAGGTTGTTTTTGCCATATGCGGATGTCTAAATGCATTTACATAGTGAAATTGAATCTGCTTTATAAGCATAAATAACAAGCTGTTGAAGAGTTAGCACTTATTTCTAAATGACTTAAGGCATTAAAAATAAAGTGGCTGGTGGGTGTTAGGTTTTAGAGAACTAGAACCTTTTTAAAATATTTTGTGTGTGCAGGGTATTATATTGAAAATAATTACATTCATATTTCCCAAAAATAATAATAAATTCGATTTTATTTGCCATTTTCTCTTATCCACAGTTTTAGGGAAGGACAATTAAAAATAATTTGGAGATTAAAGATGTAATCAATTTGTTGAGTTTGTGGACCTTCAATTTACTGAGTTTTGTTGAAACTTTTATGGTGTTTTTTTTTTTGTATTAGTAAAAGGTCTTAGTGCTTGTGTTCAACACAAGTTTAAGAGTTGTTTATAGGTTGACTTTAAGCAAAGTTTATACATGTGTAACCTGGTTATTGTGTAGCAGATTTTTAGCCTAGGTCCCTCTTGCAAATGAGATTTGGATCTCAATGAGGTTATTACTTGGTTAGATACAAATATACAAAAATAAATAGAATAAACAAAGCAACACCCCAGAAGCTTACAGTCCAGGTTACTGACATTATTTGAGGCCTTTACCAACAGCCAGTTTGTCATCAGAGAAGCAGCTATTGTTGAATGGTTCTGGCTTGTGGTTGCTAGCTGCCAGCTGAGCTACTCAGTCAGACCAGACTGCAGACAAACAAAGGGGGAACAGTTGGATTAAGGCAGTGAATTGCTGGGTAAATTGTTCTCAAAACTAGTTTATGCTGATTCTCTTGAGATCCTGCTTGGTAAGGTTTAAGGTAGTTCAGGCTGCCTTGTAGTTCATTGACATATGCATGTCGTCAAGAACAATGTGAAAGTCTGTTTTTTTTTAATGTGGCTCTTTTCCCCCATAGTTAAAACAATGCTAACATACAATGACAAACCTGAGTATTCCCAGATAGGCCAAAAGGTAACATTTCTCCAGGGCTTCTTGATTCTCCCTTATGGTCTGCTGTAATTCTAATGGGTATAAAAACAGCTCAAAGAATAATAATAACATTACCTCAAAATTGTTGGAGCAACACATTTGTACTATTCTAATATTTATTTCACAAACCTTGTTTCACAAATCAAGAAACTCCCCCCGACACCCAAATTAATTAAGTCATTCATCGTCTGCACGTTTTGCCTACACCCTGTGGGACTGCATAATGCCTTGTAAAATTAATGTGACATTCTTATTGCTGAATATTTTCATAAATTTTGGTTTTGACAATTATTCTGCTTCCCAATGTGAAACAGTGGGAAACCAAAAAGATAAGATTTATTTAGCTATTATACGCATATCAATGCAATGACAATGAAGTTATTTACAGTTATTAATGTAAATAAAACAACAAACAATGTTAGCATAATTATTAAACTTCATTAGCATGCTTCATATGATAAGATATTGTTTAATGAATGTAAACAAAACAATGCCATCACTGTGTATGACGTACAGTATAGTAATATTGATTACTCCAATTAAATGTAGAGAGAAGAGTGAATACGTCAGGCTGTTTATTTAACTTCTATGCAAGCCTGTAAAACAAATTAGCTCTTTCATATGTGTAAAGCTATGTTACTGTCGCCAGAGTTCCCTAATCCTGTGTAGAAATATAATGACACGTGGCATTGGAGTCCACTGTGGTGTGGAGAATCAATTTAATTCAGTTTAAAATCATCAATTTTAACATTCAGAGATAAGCATTTTGATATTCTATTAGTGTTCAGTTTATCAATAGTATTGGTTTCTGTGATAATTTGGTCAATTTTTACAAATGCAATTGCAAAGCTAAATGAGAGTATCATCTTTCTCTTAATAAATCTTTAAAAAAACTTTAGTGCCCTATTAAACCATGCATTTTATTTTAACCATTTTTCATTGTCACACTGTAGCCACAAACTTCAATGCATTTTTTTACATATCACACACTTCTCATCTGTAGCCGATACACCCATGCAGTGCTCTACTAAACAACGTCAGTAATTAATGACTTTCTTTTTTGCTACCCAAAAGCATGATTATGCAAGTGTGGTTTCAATCACTGTGTTCCCCATTTTGCTTTGCTGATACTTAATTTGTATGCAACCACTTTCATTCCCTGCCTCTAGGAGAGCAGAGGTCCAAATAATAGTTATTCCAAGAGTCTGGCTTTAGATATTTCAAATGGACGCAACAAAACTCGGAGAAAATTCAGATCAGTTTAGATGGATTAATCAGTGTTTTGGTATTTCACAGAAAAAAGCCGGCATTGAGTTCAAAGACAGGGACAACATGCAGTTTTATCTCCAACATCCCTGGAGCTAAGTTTTAAACTTTACATACTGACTTTATATCAGCGGGCTTGTAGAAGTTTCTTCATTGATGTTCTTGAACTTTGTTTAACTGAAGAGAAGAAAAATCATAAGAAAGTAGCACATTATGGCTTTGTCATTGTCTGTCACAGTTTCCTTATTGTTTTTGTGTTCATCTTAGTTGGTTCTCAAGATTTATTTCTCATCCTGTTTTTTTATTTAGTTCTCAATATTTAGTTCTCATCCTGTTTATGTTTTGTTCCCTACATGTTTTAGGGACTGTGTTCCCTGTCGTTTTCCCTGCTCTCTCTCACCATCAGCCACTGCCCTGATTATTATTATTGTGTTCTATTTAATCACAGCTTTAGTTGTTGTTTATTTCCCCGTGTGATCGGCAGCTTCCTTTCTGTTTCTTTCTCTCTCTCAGCCTGCCACCTTACAATTAATGTCAGCTGTGTTCACTTTCATGGATTAGGTTCCATCTCTCACAGTACTTAAGCCTCTTTCCTCCTTTACCTCCCCGCCAGATTCTGCCTCATGGTACCCTGTGTTCCTCGTTGTTCTCTCTGCCGCACATTCTTGTAAGTCCTGGTTATGTTCAATAAATCTTCTATGAGACTGCCGCTGTCTGCTGTGCATTTTGGTCCTGTTCCTAAATTTATGACAGCCTTTTATTTTGCCTCTCTGTCTTTAATACCCAAGAACAACAACTAAGTGTTTAAATGTTGTATAAAATATGACGCGAGTCATTTTTTTTAGACCATCCTCAGAGATTCACCTCTTAGCTCTGAACTGAGATTTTGTGCTTAATTATGCAAGAAATGTGTTGTCAGAGGACTTTTCTCTAAAGTTAGTTATCTGACTTTTCTGTTTTTGCTTTTTGATAACATCCATTACTTCCTCTTATACAATATATCAAAAAGTTGTATTCAGTATTTGAATGAACATGGCGGTCGGATATATTTAGTCCATGAATATGACCAGCAGAACTCAAACAAAGTTATGTGTGATCGGCAATGAGAATGTTCTTCTATTAAAAGTTTATTGTTTATGTTCTCTCAAAGAATGCATAAAATTAGGTTTATATTTTTTTTTCCACGACCATTTTAAATTAGCCAAAATCAGCTTGATTTTGCTTTTGAATAATGGGCAGTTTTTCTTCCAGTTTTTTTGTTTGTTTGTTTGTTTTTGAATGAGCATCTGTGATTCATCTTGTTTCATAATGTTGCTGAATGAATGTTTCTCATGATGTCTGCCTTTATTTAAAGGCTTCATGTAAATGGTTGGGCTATTCTATTAAATGATTTTGACCTAGCTATTTTAACTAGCTAATATGTTATGTGAAAGTCAATGTCGAGTAACTACATCTGTGGATCTTATGAATAAACAATGCAGGAAATAATTTTGTAATTTATTTTTTTAATTTAGCTACAAAGAAATGCTGGTCAACTTTTCTGCACTTAAACGCAAACAATTATATCTTACCTACGATTAAAAATTGTATTATTGATCAAACTTGTAGAAAGTTCGCTAGTGTTGGTTTGGTAGCTCTATATATTTCACCATAACCTGTTGCCGACAAGGAATGTAATGTCATCAGTTCCATCGTTGCTAAGAGACAGACAGATTACCCTATTCTAAACAGAGTTTTTTGAATGAGGTGAATAATTAACTGGAGACAGTAGTGGCTGTAACGACGTGGGAGAGCTTCTGAAGAGGAAGGACAGATATAGTGAGTAGATAGCTGGTGAAACTGTAAATCTTGGGAGCTTAGTCTTACTTGATGAGATGATGAAAACTGCCAGAGAGAGGTAAGTGGGTTGAGGAAGTACTTGCTGATGTAGAGGTTATCCAGGGAATTACTGAGGTAGTTCTCTGGATGCTGGAGCGGGTGGATTGAGCTAAGCGAACCAGGAATGGAGACCAGAGTAAAAGATGAGATCCAGAACTTTCAAAAAGATGTATGGGCACGGAATGAGTCTTGAAGAACCTGGGTTGAGCACACAAAAGAAATTACTGACAGCTTGCAACGGAGAAAAAACACTGGAGATCAACGAGGAATTAACTAAAAAAAACAACGAGACATAGAGTTATTGAGGCGGAAGACAGTGTACTGGTTGGAGCAACAGCCTCAGGTGAAGAATCACAGGTAAGATCAATATATATCTCTATATAAACAAGTGGTTGCTCCACCCGCTCCACTGTCTTTCGCCATATTTAAATTTGGAGCGGGCTGTGTTTGATGTGATTGCGGATTAATTACTTCGCCCTCTGATGTCATTGTAACAATTTTTTACTTGTACCCACAAAGTTGAATTCGTGTCCACAGAGAAAGGAGGAGTTCGTAGTCTTAAAAATTTCAGTTGAATTCATAAGACTTTGCACTGACAGCTTTTAGATTCATACCCTCAGAACTTTGGGTACTAGAACTGACATAAACTCGAATATGAATGTTGAGTTGTGCATACACCTTTTTAACAGCAATCTTACTCCATAGGAGAGCTTCTTACGTTGAATCTTTCCCTTCTTATTGCAACTTCCCACTTCTTCCTCCAATTTTTGTCTTTGGGAAACCTTCAAATTAAAATAGGTCAAACTGGTCAATGTTATATCAGCAATATTTGCATTATTTCTATAATAGCATCAGTTTTAATCTAAGCCTGTATTGTGGAATATATCATTTTCTTCACGGCATAAATTCATAAGTCTAAGGCAGTCACATAAAATTAACGCAATTATGCTAATATGCTAAAGATATGATTCATAAAGTTTCAGTTGGCCGGATAGGCATGTGAACAGCTATATGCACAGCCTAGCTTAACTAACAGAAATAAAGTACAGTACAATAATTCATTTAATGCTATTCACAAAATTCCAACAATAATAATGTTGAATTATACTTGTGAAAGGTAATTCCCTGATTACAATTGCCAGCCGATTTTTACAGAAATATGCAGCACAGTGCTCTGGCATCTTGAAAACTGTTGTGTCTGCTGCTGTCCTATGGGTAGGAGGACCGATCCAAGATGGCGCCCGTATTTCTCGTGACCCAAGTGGTCGATGTGGCGTCTATTCTTTGTGATGTCTATAGGGAAGGTAGGATGGAGTCAAATGCAGCGCAGTGAAGTTAGTTTGAAGTTGAATATTGGATATTCAACTATTTAAGACAGATTTAAAGTGAGTGGGTCACATGACCTTGGAAATTATTGAAGAAAAAAACTATTTTATTTTATTAGAAATTAATGAAAAATGTAAAATAAATTATTAAAATGTAATAGAAAGAAGTGTTCCTTATCTGTGTAATGCTGCAGAGAATAATTCCACAGTATTGTATTGTCATTGTGTGCCATAACAAGAAAGCTATTAATTCTTGTTTCTCAAGAGTGTTCAGTTTGGAAATTTATTGAAGGTCCCTAAATCATCAACAATGTATCCAAGGAGGGGAAAATCGAAGAGCCAAAGCTGCAATCAGTCCACTTGCTTCCGCCAAGACAGGAGGGAGATACCGCTAACTCTACGGAGCTTGAATATCCAATATCAAACTTCCAACTAACTCACCGTTTGAGTTCACTCTGCGTTTGACGGCATCCTTCTTCAACTAATGGGCTCTGAGTATCGTTGTCGCACTGCCAGAAATTGCTTCTCCTCGATTGGATGGTTGGTTGGTGCGTGGTGGGCAATGGACAAGTCAGTAAGCAAAGTGGTGATTGGCTATTAACTCAGACGTCAAAAAATTGTCAAAATACATACTTGTAATTTGAGATTTGCATACTTGTAACTTCAGGTTTACATTCTTTACAAATTCAAAACTTTGTTGCACATGCTCAATTATGTTTTACAAATACAAATCTATTTTACGAGTACAAATCTTTTTTACAAGTACAATTTTTTTTTTTTACAAGTAAAAATTCTTTCTGACCCTTATTTGATTCCATACATACCATTCTGAATCAAAACCCCCACTGGGGAAATCAGATCACAACCTTGTTTTTCTCTGCCCAGAATATAAACCCCTCATCCATAGACTACCTTTTGCTAAAACGACTGTGAGAAAGTGGTTACAGGAAGCTGAAGAAGCTTTCAGGATTGTTTTGATGCTACTCATTGGATTTCTCTTTGCAAGGAACATGGAGATGACATTAGTGCCATAACTGAGTGTGTGACTGTCTATAAAAACTTGTGTATACAACATAAACCACCAGAACAGTGAGTTGCTGCCCTAAAAACAAACCATGGGTTATCTAGTGACCTGAAGGAATTATTAAACATGAAAAAACAGCCTTTAGGGAGCAAGACATAGAGTTATTGAGGAGTAAGATCAGAGAGAGTAAGGAGGTGTATAGGAAGAAGCTGCAGAGTAAACTGGAGGAGAAGAATATCAGAGATGTGTGGTCGGGAATGAAGAAGATAACAGGCTTCAAGCAGAAAGATTATCTGAACACATTCTTCAACAGGTTCAGTTCAGAATAAAAGCTCACCATCATCTCCTCCTGCACCCAGCCAACAAGATATTCCTCAGATGCGTTATCCTCTATCTCAGTCATGGACTCTTTCTGGTTCCACAAGTTTGTCTATAGCCAAATAAGGAGATGCTGCTGCCCCTTCCTCCTCTTATTTTTCTGTGTTTAGACGTAAGGTGAAGAGGCAGCTGGAGAGACTGAAGCTGCAGGTCCAGATGGTGTCAGCCCCACAGTCCTGAAGGCCTGTGCAGAGCAGTTCTGCTTAGTTCAGCTTAGTTGTAAAACAGACAGCTACAGAAAATCGTTCCGGCCCACAGCCATCACCACCTATAACAACTCCTTAGTTAAATGATTCACTAAAAACACCATTTCACACAACAATTTTAAGTAAACAGCATCACGTTGTTGTTCCTTACTCGTTTTTTCATGTTCTTTTTGAGCACTTTCAATTGTGCAGTATAACAAAAAAAAGAAGAAATAAAAGTGAACCAAACAAAATGACGGTGCAAAACCAGCCAGGCCATTCTGGTGTGAAAGCACCGTTAAAGTAATGATGTTTTTAAAATAAATGTGGAAAATCTTTCTGATTAATTTGACCTTTATTTCTACCCACAATCATGGAAAACTGCGTTTTCTCACCATTTTCTAAATCGTAGGTGAGACTACTTTGCAATCAGTTCCAATCAATAAACCCCTCATTTGAAGAAAAGAAGAGATTTGTTATTAAAGTAAGTGCAAATTATGTGCATTTACGACAAGTCAGAAGCTGTAACAGCTTTGAAATATGTGGATCAAGCTCAAAAACACAATCATGGTGTACCTATCTGGCAGGATTAGCTTTAGTACTCCAAACACGTCATACTGGAGCACAACGAGCTGAGCCTGAATGCTTAATTTTAGCCAGTGGGATGCTTTATCCTGAGATATAAACAAGTGCAAGCCCTATTGCATGCACCGTCACGTGAGGCAAGCATGGGCTGAATTGTTAAACGGTGTAGGACCTCCTTCTTAACCCCCAGAGCACAGATTCCAAGCATTCATTCAAGAGAAAGGTCCGACTTTGAAAATCCAGTTGTGCGTAGCAATTTAAATGTTAACTCTAACGATTAAGCAGAAGTATGCATCAAAACTGTTTTATTACCTTTGAGTCCTTAGAAAAACAGAAAATAAATCTTAATGTTAATTATATTTTATGGACTTCCTGATATTGAAAACCAACCTTGAAGTAACAAATGCCTAGTCTTTACTACTTTTCTGGAGACCAATTGCTTAATTGGATTCATCTGGATTTATGAATCAATATACTGAGTATCATCAGCATAAAAGTGTAAATGTGTTCGGATTCGGTTCAATGATTTTATTGAAAGAAATTTGATCCAAGCAGGGAACCCTGTGGTTTTCAACAACTATCCCCGGGATGTGAAGATTTATAATTTACATGAACAAACTGGAATCTGTCAGACAAATAGGATTTACACTAACCTAGTGCTGATCACTTGATCTAACATTTTAGCCTTTAGCATTTTAGTTTCAGCATTTTTTGTTGAAAATTTGGTAGTATGTAAAAAAATGTACATTTCTGAATATTGGGGCTTTTCAGTGAGTAAACATAACATAAAAAAATGTAGCCTGTTATGTGGCATTAACAACTATGAGGTCATCAAGGTTTGAGTGTGTGCCTGCTCCACATACATAAACTCATTTACAGATTTTATGAAATACTTTAATGCAGTAAAATTGTACTATTTACTAAATATATAATTTTCTGTAGTGACTATTGTACTCATCTGGACTCATATTGTTTGTTAAGTGTGTTCGTTGTCTGTCGGAGATTAATGCCAGATATCTTTATGTTTCCGATCAATTATAAACACATTGTTTTGATAATAAGAGATTGTCAGCTGTGATTTGTGACTTTTCCAGATATAATTTCTGGTTATTTTAACTGCCACCGGTTGAATGAGGTGGTTTGCAACACAATGAAACCTCACCCTCTAATTTTACCAATCAGTGTTCCTTCAACAGGACAATGACACACTTATCATCTAAAGCATGATTTAGTGAAAATCAAAATTTGCTCTTCTTTCAGGTCACAACATTGAAATAAATGACTCAAACAATATACAACAACAAACCACTGTTATCCAAAACATACTTCATGTAATTGCACGGAATATTAGAAATAGAAGCCAAATAGAAAAATGCTCTATTGTCCTACAGCAAAATTATGATCTTGTAGCACCAGCAGTAACTTTAAGTCAGCAAAAATTGGAAACTTTAAACACCCTCAATAGTAATGCTCAATGCTTTAAATTAAAATTCCGATCAACTTATGTCTAGAATAACTGTGATTTGATTTGATTTAGAAAACATATCTATTGTGGAGGGGTAGTATTTAGGGGGAATACATTTATCATTTGTTTCATATTTTATTTTTGTTAAAATATCTGATATTGTAACCAAAACTAAATCAATTGCAACAATCATGTGAGATCAGATTTAGCAAAATTGGCTTTTGATTTCTATATCCATACCCAACCATTTGGCTATTTCTCTGGCAAATTCTTTCAGAGACCTAAGCAAAGGTGTCCAGTTGCAGAACAGACTCACCTGCTACATATGATTAGGTGGACATTGCAAGTATTGAATTGAAGGTCCTTTTGTCTCTCTTAGATTTCCTTATTCTTAATTTATTAATGGAGGTGTCCCAAATATTTCTAAAAGTTCCTCGTTAGACTGATATCTTGTGACTTTGAAGACCATTTTTAATTTTAGGGCGCTAATTGTCATGTTAAAAAAACTATTTGACACAGTTTTATTTTATTGTTGAAATTGGGGAAATATTTAACCATCAGAAGAGTTTGGCCAAAGGACACACTTGGCCATGAAGGGGCAAACTGGTAAGCAACAATGATGGATAGGCTGTGGTGTTGAAACAATTGGTATTGATGGGTCAAAGTGTGCTAAGGAGATGTCTCCCAACCCCTAAAGTTACCACAACCAGCCATGCTGGATCTGTGGTTTGTTTAAACCAAAAGCCTCCCCCTACAATCTGGTTGTTCCAGATGACATGAAGGTTTATTGGACCAGACGATGATGTTACAAGAACTTATTTTTCAATTTTTGGTAAACCTAGTCCAATATGTGCATCAGTTCCCTGTTCTTACCTGACAGTTGTTACACTGGCTTTGACGTTTGAAATATTATGCATTCAGATACTGTTTTAATGGTATAATACTTTAGCAAGTTAAAAATTTCAATCACCTTAAACTAGTGTCGTCCTTTTTTTGACCTCTGACTGCAATGAAGAATTTTCTTCTAAATAACTACTGCCCACTGAATATTTCACATTTCTGCACCATGCTATAACAAAGAAATAGTTATTTTCTGAAATACTGAAACCAGCCCATTTGGCACTAAAAAACATGCCTTGTTCAAAGAAACGTAAATCTCCTTTCAACCAACATTCTGGTGCTCAATTTGAACTTCAAAAAGTTGTATTTTTATACCTATAAAAGTGAGTAAATTTTCAAAGTGCCTCTGTAACATACTGTATTGATCAGTTGTCTAAGTGAAAATAAGCTACTACTGTTGAACAAAAAGCAGCGTTTTTTTGCAACATATTTCATCATTCACATACATGCAACATTTTGGACAAATTTCAATGCCTTTACGTTAAGACTCTGAGAAAAAAAATCAAAATTGCCTGATACAAAAGAGGAAGATGCAACTCTATAATGAACTCTAAATCTTTTGAATGATAATGTTGGCACTGTGCATAAAAACAGGCAAAAACACAGCTTTCAACAACTTACAGTTTCAAGACATAAATAATTTTCTTGTTGTTAGTTATCTGAGCTGAAAAAAACCTGTTTAAAGAACAGGGCTTTACTTTTTGCATCTCAAAGTATGTTGTTCCCACCATAATGTATCATGCTGTTCTGATTATTCCTCTTAAGTGTTTTGAGTGCATTACCAAAAAACGCATGAATCCAGTAATTATCTTGAGCTTCAATTACGGAAGTGTTAGTCATAGGCAGAGGTCTTTGTTAATCAGGAAAAGACTGTTGATGCCACTGTGATGTGAAAATTCATGTGGATCTTCATAATTTGCAGGGAAAGCATTGCTTTTGTTGGCACCCTGCTCCCCCTAAAGAACAAGGAATTCATTAAAGTCATCTTACATTTTCCTGATTGTTAGTGTGAGAACAAAATCACCATTCAAGCACACAGAAGAAAAAGAATGTTCCTTCTTGCATAGCACTCTAAATGCTTAACGATTATGGAGAGTTTTACTTCTAATTTTTGACTCCATCTCATGTCAGTATTAAAATAACGTGAACCTTTTAAATACGGTGCACATTTTGTGGTAGAGAAAGTGTGCTGTTGGATAAAACCTATGTTTGTTTCTTTTGTTAGTGTATAAAAAGCATGATAAGACCAGATGTCAGAACATTGCCTCACAGTCTTCTGACATCTGACAAGCATGTAAAAAAAAATCTGTTTACATTATCACTTGATAACAGTGCGCTGACATTTTCATTTCCTGTGTGACCCCCATGAAATAACCCTGTCAAAGAAATATTACATCCCATACTTAATGGCATTTTGTTTTCTTCACATACACAAGGTCATCAATGTAAGGCTGCCAACAGCGTCTGTGGCCTGAAGCATTTGGTGCAACTGTAATGACAAATACATTCACTGACGGTGAGTCGGTGTCCAACGATTTTTTATGTTGTATGAGGTAATCAGTACTGAATATAGAAATCTTTTTCTTCTCCTTTTTTCCACGTTAAGTTTGAGTATGCACCTGTTGTTCAACTCATGCACAAAGAGAATAAAAATAAGTTTCCCCTAACAGATTCAGACTCTGTGAGCTTTCAGTCAGTGTGTATTAGATTTATCACTTTCTTGTCCGTACACCTTGTTGATGCCTCCAGAGTACGACTACATTGGTATGGGAGTGGAGGCTTAAGATGCGACTATGACATTCTTCTTGCTGCATTATCTTCACACTCAATCTCCTTGGGGTAGATGGAGAGCACAGAGGAAGTGCTTCCACCAGTTAAGTCCTAACATGTAACTAGACATTGCTTTTAGGGGTCGGCTGTTAACAGGGTTGACAATGCTCTTTTCCAGCCCTCAGACTAAATATTCCCAGAGTCTCCCGCTCTAGAGGCAATGTCTTTTGTGCTGATAGTTCTGTGTTGTTTTTTTTTGTTTTGTTTTTGAAAGAGCAGACAGCTTAGGCAATCTTTGTTAATATTTTTAGTTTATGGGTTCAAAATGTCACTTTTGTACATGGGAGCCTTTTTCCATGGTTTTCTGTTTACTTAATGTCCGATAACATTAAAATGCATTATCTTTTTACACATTGTTTTAATAGGAAACACAGCAGTTTGTATGTAAAAAAAAATTATAGGTTTTATATTTGCTGGTGGGTTTGCTGGCTAAGTGAACATTTAATTATTCAATTATAAAGCAAAACTTTTGTATTTTTGTATTTTTGTAAGTGATGGGGTATGAAGATTTTATATGTTCTTTATTGTACTAGTTTTCTTCTAGTCTGTCTGATAGAACTTTATCAGAATAGAACTTCTGTCATTTGACTCTGTCTCTCATGATTTTATTATGTTTTCATTTCTTTATTTTTATTATTTTATGTTATAAGCTTTTCCTGACAGATCAAAAGCTAATCATTTCTTAGTATGGGCATAAACAATAAAGATTATAGAAAGATTATAGAAAAATATATTTCTGAAATAGCATAAACTAGTTTTTGTTGTTGTTTTGCTAGTTTGCTTGTTTGTTTTTATTGACATGTCTACAGACAGACCTGGTTTTATATGTATGAATAATATTAACACAAACTTTTTAGAGATTATTTCCTCTCACGATATTTGAAAGGAAACATAATTGAGCTGTTAAGAAATAATTAAGTCAGATAAAAAGCGTCCACAAATTTATATACAACTAAAAGCTTAAGTAATACATATCAAAGATAACCAAATAAGTTTTTTTTTGTTTTTTGTTAAAAAGTCCATAAATGCTGCTGATTTCATACTGCATTTTCTAGACAGCAGTGACCTTAGCTATAAGCATTATTTCTAAAATAGATAGATATAGACCATTTTTGTACCACCTTTGTACAAATGTTATTCAGTGCCAGAGTAGCTTCTGAATTGTAAACCCAACCAATAAAAAAAGACCACTAGTTATAGACCAACATGCTATAAAGCCAACACTGAACATATTCTAAATGTGCATTTGATTTTTATGAATCTCCTTTTGTCTTCATATTTCACATAAATGCATTTAAAAAAGCCAGTGAATATGCAAATTTAATGAGATCCAAGACTTTGCAATGAAGTAAAAAGTTGGGGAACTCTGACAGTTCAACATGTAGAGCAATTCTCTATTTTAGCAGAGAAACTACTATTAAAAAACAGGGGAGTTTTCACATGAGAGCAGATGCAAATCTCCACCATGAAGTGTCTGCAGCTGTAGTGGAGGACTTGTCTCCGCACCCAGGAGGGGTGCTCGGGCAGCAGATCTGAGTGGAAGACTGTTGGTAATAAGATAGTTAAGAAGTACCTCACATGACTTGCACCTTCACCAACTAAGGAAAAGATTTTGTCATATAACATTCCCTGAATCGAAATATTTTTGATGTATTGCAACAAAATGATGCAAATATGTTTTTCTGTTCCAAAACAAGATTTTTAATGTAGTGATTTGTAAATACTCAAAGACACTATGTGTATAACAATACTAAGTATATGCATTTATATGTCTATTGAGGGCGTTAGTAACATCAGTAATGACTGTTTTGCTTAATTGCAACTCCATCAACTCTTTAAAAGCATTAATATTGGTTTTAAATTTCTGGCTTTGAGTCACATATTTTAAAATGATTTGTATCCAACCATAATTACATACATAAAATAATGTGAATCCCAGATTCAGAAACAAAGGCAAAAAAAGACATAAAAAGCACCAAAACCTTGTCATGGAAATTACATTAAAAACTATGATTGAATGGCCACATTTCATTTAAAAGCATTATGTGTTGTCTGGTTTCAAAGAGGTGAAAGGGCATGGTTCCCCTTTTAGACATGCAAATGTTCTACATATTGCTCTCAGTGAAATTGAAAACACCTTTGATGAAATGTGGGAAGGCTTGCTGCATGCTCTGGATATTAAATTATTTATGTTTTCACAGTTAAATTTTTCCATTATGGTAGATCTCGCACATTTATGTTAAATAAAAATTATTTATTTAGCAGTTGTATCTAACCTCCTCCATCACATGGTCTCAATCATACAATTCCAATGACTTCAGCATTTTTGAATACTTCTGGTAAATTGGTTTTGGTAACCTGCCTTTGCTACACAATTTAATGCACATAGTGAGGCTTTCAGTGTTATGGTAAGTTGATTATTTATTTTAAAAGCTGGTAAAAAATTATTAACAGCAAACATTTGTTTAGGTATATATAAGGTCAAGGAATAAACATAACATTGATTCACATACGGCTGGTTAGGTATCCAACACCCAATTTAAAATAGCATCATATTTATGTATGTTGACAGGTATGTTTGTAATTGTATGCATAGTCAGCTATTGGCTTGTATGTAACCTTGAACAGAGCAGGTTCCTAATGCTCACGCATGGAGGCTTAGTGATGGAAAGTCTCTGCAAGGTCCAAAAAGTCTCTAGCAGCTTAGAAGTGACTGTAACTCTGCACAGCAACAAAGCGCTTGCTAAAACAAAGCTTTCATTCACAAGGTAACACTAAAAATAAAACAGACAAAGATGACTGGGGGTTTGGGTGCAAACAGAAACAGGAAAGGCATCATGAATGCTTGTTTTGAAAAGATTCTGCTTCATTTCTTCAGAATTGCAAGGACTCAGAAATTACATCAGGATCCTAATGAAAAATTTAGATTACCTGGAGCCAACTTAAAATTGAGTGAAAACAAAAAGTAGTGTGTTATTGAGAAGGGGATAGAAAATAATGCAGGTCTTTCAACATTTCGATTTGCACATGTTGTGTTTTATTCTTCTACTTTGTATTGTATTTTTTGTGTCTGTCTTGTGCGATTGTCCTGTGCATTTACATTTCCACAAATGCACTGGATTATATCCCTATATTGGTGTAATTACAAAGTTTGATTTCCTGAGTTAAATTGAGATTTGTTTAAAAAAAACAATTAAATATCCTTTGTGAAGTATTTTTATTCAGTTCCCTTATAGTATTTTTCATGCTCCTTTCAAGCAATTATACATGCAAGTATTTTAAAGTCAAATCTTTTCCCGTCAGCATTTGTTTTCCCTCTATTTACGAGTGGGGAAACTTCACAAGTAAACAATTACAGATCAATCTCTAAACTATGTATCCTAGCAAAAATTTTGGAAAACTTAGTTGCAGATCAATTAAAGATTTTTTTAGATTCAAATTGTGTTTTACACAATGTACAATCTGGTTTTAGAAAAAGACATAGCACTATTACTGCCACTTTAAAGGTTTTTGATGATCTTACCCAGACTCTTGATAACAAAAAACATTGTGTTGCTTTGTTTATTGATCTATCAAAGGCATTTGACACCGTAAACCACACGCTTTTAATTGAAATTCGACACAAAATTGGGTTCTCACATCAAGCTACCATGTGTATTGCTGATTACTTGTCAAACAGAACCCAAAGAGTTCAATTTGCTGGCCTCACTTCTTCTATTCTCACTATTTTAAATGGCGTGCCTCAAAGCTCAGTCCTTGGTCCACTTTTATTCTCTATTTATATAAATAACCTGTGTGTCAATTTGTCAGATGTTTTTATCATTTTTATGCAGATGATTTAATAATGTACTGCTGCTCTTCATCGCTATCTCTGGCAATACAGCATTTGCAGTCTGCTTTCAATGTAGTCCAAACATGCTTACAAGCTTTGAAGTTGGTTTTGAATGTGAATAAGACAAAAGCAATGGTCTTTTCGCACTCTAGAAAACTACCAGAGACCACTATATTGCTTACGACTGCTGTAGGTACACAAATTGAGTTGGTCAGTAATTATAAATATCTTGGCTTTATTCTAGATAAAGAACTTTCTTTTAAAAATCACATAGCATTTTAAGGCATTGAATATTGAAAATGAAGATTAGGTTTTATTATCGAAATGGAACTTGTTTTTCACTCAAAGCCAGAAGTAAACTGGTAGCAGCGACATTCCTGCCACTTTTGGATTATGGAGATGTTTGCTTCGACTAAATGTCTTCAATCATTGCACACTGTGTATCATTGTGCTTTCAGATTTTGAACTGGTAGTAGATGTTTTACTCATCATTGTGATTTGTATGCAAAAGCTGAAAGATCTCCTTTAAGTGTACAGAGAAACAATCATTTGATTATCCTGATATACAAATCTCTACTCGGCCTAACCCCAGCATATTTAAGCTCTCTCTTACATAGATCTCTTAGTTCTTCTTCTTTACGCTCTAACAACATTATTCTTCTGAGTGTTCCACGTGTTCGAACTGAAAAAGGAAAGCGAGCATTCAGTGCGTTGGCTCCTACAGCGTGGAATCAACTTCAATCAGAACACAAGATGTCGGGAATGATTTAATTGGACTTATTTTGAGTAGTTCTTAAAGATAGGCAACAAGATTCTATGAAACAATGTAAATGTTTTTATATTGTTTTTATTGTTTTACACTTGTGCATATATATTAATTGATTTTATTTTGTAACCAGGTTGCTATGTATTGCAGACTTCTGCCCAGGTCCCTCTTGAAAATGAGATCCAGATCTCAATGGGGTTTTACCTGGTTAAATAAAGGAAATAAAAAAAAAGAAATATGCTTTTGCCTATTCACCTTTGCAAAACTGTCTCATAAAGGTTTGATGAAGGGCATGTGAGACAACTTTTTAGGCAATTCTGATTGATGAATATGCTCACATCTAAACTAAGCCGTTGCTTGGGTTTTATGTCTTTGAAAATTGTCAGGCCAGCCTAAAGTCTTCTAACCTTCAACATGTTTTTATTCCAGCCAGCCACGTTTGTTATTGTCAGAATGATGCTTTGATAATGTTTTATAATTCAATAATGCTCCTAACCTCTTTACAACTTTCTCTCTGAACTGCCTTGACCTGTATATTTTTGTAAATTCTGGTATGTTATTTGACATATCTCTCAGTTTTTTAGCAGCTATATTTTATAGATTAAATTATATGGGATACTCCATTAATTAATTTCGTGACTTCTGGAGCAAATTAGTTCACTGAATTATGTTTAGAGGCTTAAAATAATTATGAAATGTCGTTTGCATTTAATTCATTGTTCTGCACTAGTGAATGTCACAAAAAAATCTAACTTTAAAAATACTGAAGATTGTTGTTGCAAACCAACAAAATATTGAATAGTTGAAATGGCATGAATACTTTTCCAATGCACTGTATGCACAAAAATCGCTGAGAGATAAAACCCATATAATGACCTAACTTCGCACTGTAGCTATCTTGCAAGGAGAAGAAAAATAACTGCAGGGATACCATCATATTTACAAAGCAGTTTCTTTCCTCAAGCTGTGAGACTGATTAATTCATCTTTTAAACTCAAGATCTTAGTTTTTGAATAATAATTATTTATTCACTTGTGAATAACCTTTCAATTTTTTTCCATTGTGTATTGGGAATAGATATGCAATTTCGTTATTTCTCTGAAGTCATCATTTCATCAGAATATTTTCATTTGGGGCAAGTGTCAGCAGCCTAAAGGGAAATTATCATACTTAGGAGTGCCTGTGTTTTAATTTATTAGTCACTAGCCAGAATGACTAATTTAAAGAGGTTTAAAGATTTTCTAATTTACACCCAACATGACAACCGCATTTTTAAAATATCAAAGATCTTTCTTATAAATAAACAAATGCCGAATTTTAGGTAAAGGCGTCAGAATGACAAGTAATTCAATAAATGGATTTGTGTGCATAGCATCAGCTCTTAAAGCAAATATAATGTGGTTGTAATTATAAAACCAGGGTACACTCCACTGCTGAGAGCATAATTAGGTGAAACTTTCACATAATCAGTCAAACTATGGAGAAAGATTGCTGTCAAAAAGGTGTAAGCACAACTCTAACATTCGTATTCCTATTTAGATGTCAATTAAGTTCTTGCAACCAAAACCCTTGTTTTTATGAGAGTATGAATTTATAAGCTGTGAGTGCAAAGTGTTGTAAATACAACTCTTATTTCTACGACTACAAAAACTCATCCTTTTTCTGTGGACACGGATTCAACTTTGTGAGTACGAGTAAAAAAATGACGTCACTGGGCGGAGTAATCGATCCGCGATCACATCAAACACAGCCCGCTCAAAATTTAAAGATGGCAAAAGACAGGGGACCGATTGGAGCAACCACCTCAGGTGACACATCACAGGTAAATGTAACATTATTGGTGGTGCCTCTGGATTTCTATCTGTTTGTGGGCATGTGAACATTAACAGTTTCAAATACTCGGTTTTGATCCGAAATCTTTAGGCATCAGAGATCAATGTTTTTGTTTTTTGTTTTTATCAGTTACTCAAAGCTCACATCCAATTTTGCTTGTAACTGAATTAGATACAGTTGCTTAGTGTTTGTCACAATGACAAAGCTTTTCAACCAGTATGTTTGTTTGATGTACTCTAAAATATAAAACATAATGGAAAAGAGCAATATGTAATAATCCAAACATTAAAGCACATTCAATACTTATAAGAATGCTTGATTAATAATTTCTCGAAATATTTACTGCCACAAAAATGAAACGCTGAGTCTGAGAGTCCTAAATAAGTGGAAGGCTTCCCAAAAAACATGTTTTCTGTAAACTTTAGTTTGAATTACCCCAGTTTGCTGCAGAATCTAATCTAAATCGTGTGTCACTTCTGCAGGTAGCTTCCGGCTTAATGCCCACTTTTGACCAATATGCTGATGTCAGATATGCCAGGTTTTTTTTAAAGCCATGCCAGGGGGGAGTGTGTGTCATCAGTGCTGAATCCAGAACTATTTGCTTCACACCAAACAACACACTTGCCACCCCCTGTGGTTTATGCTGACCTGCTACAAAGCCACTTCCTCCCAGCTCAAACACAGAGGACTTCAAGCACTGTTTTATGCCTACAGATATCAGACTTCAGTATGTACAGAGCTTCCTGGCCCAATGGCCCCAGCCAGCCAGAGTGTACTAAAGCACATAATGGTAAATGCTCTTTCTGCTCCGAGCAATTCTATAGCTTTGTAATATATGTTAAATGAGTGTTAACATTTGTGGTTCAAAATCTGAAGTATATGATTTCCTCATTCTTTTTGTACACCTTGTCAAATGTACTGAACGACCACCCAATTAACACCTATGTCACCTAAGCTTCCTCCAGGGCTAATGAGGAAAATGAACACATGAACACCTGGGCCTCACTTTTCCAAGTCTCTAATAACTTTTTTTTTTCTACACGCAGGTAATTAGAAGACGAAACTGCAAACTAAAATATTTATATTAATTTATACTGTTCTTGACATCATGTTAAGACATTATGTTATTTTCCATTTAATTTATCCACCCATCTACAAAAGCGTTTCATGGGGTTTCAGTCAGGGTTTTAGTAGACCTCAACGATACCGAAACAATACACGTTATGGACGGTGCAATAACTACGGACCACACAAAGCCAAAGGTTTTAAATAATGTTCATATAAATGAAAATACACTAAGTAAAGTAACAGCTCTACAATAAATTTATTAGCCAATATATGAATGCATAATTTACAAATATACACAAGTAGCTGCGTACATCAAAGAACCGCGAGTAATTTAGCAAAACATTTTTAATTCTCCTCAGTACCCATTGATAATGCTAAAATAGCACTTGTGAACAAAAACAACAACAAGTAAAAAAAGATCTAGAATGTGTAAGAATGTAATAGAAAAAGTATCCTATTACTTGTAAATAAAATTCATGGCTCTGTCCTTTTTGACGCAGTGTTCAATAATTACATCATGCTGGTGTTCCTGTTGCTTCAGCTGACAAACTAATTCCTAGGTGGGGTTTTCAAGTATTATTTTTTCATTTAAATAAAAGTATACTTTAAAAAACTATAATGATGTCAGGAATGGAATGAAGCTGTAACAGCAAAAACAGCTACTGTTTGTAAACACCAATATCACTAGAGCAGCAGGAAATAGGTGGGGGGTGTTCTTGACTTACAACAGGGCCAGGGGGGGTGCACCATGAATCATTATATGTCAATTATGATATAATTCTGTCAGTCATGTGAGCTATCACTCAACTCATGGCATTTTCGACAAAAGGGTAGCTGAATTTTGACAGCAGGTCCTTATTAGGAGCAGATCGCCTGGGGCATTTAAGGCACCTTTAAAGTAGGACTGTGCAATGAAACTTTAATAATACCAATATAAACAACTTGACTGTAGATTGAAAAAACTTTTCAGAAGAAATGTAATGTTATTAAGACATTGCATCGTTTTACTTTTTAATTTTCTTGATTTTACCACCATTCTCATCTCGCCATCACCCGCCAGGTAGTGCTTTTAAAAGCTTTCTAATTAAGTTTCAAGGTTAGAGCCAAAACAAGTTTTACCTCAATCTTCACTTCAGAAGATAAGCTAAATATAAAGAGAAAGTAAATGGATAACACCACCGAAGCTATAGGAGAGCTGTAACTATAACTTATGGTTAGTTATAACATAACTGTAAGTTAGCCATAACTAGGTAACTACAATTAAGCAGTGAAGACCATAGGTAAGAATGCATTCACTTTTTGTGCATTAACGTTTTATTAGTTATATTTCTCTCTTGTTCCATGGTGATGGAATTCAGTAGTCTTGCAGCCAGAATTTGTATGCTTCATGCAAAATCCATCCAGAGAACTCCCCTTTGTTTGCTTATAGCTCAATTCTTATAGAGCCACTATTTACAATCAGTTAATGACTGCAGGCTGTAAGTGATGTGCATCGTTTAACACACCTCATTTGATGCTTCCACGGTTCATTGTATTCATAAGATGAGTGCGATGTAAAATATCAATGGCACTTGCAAACATACTAAACCCATCACAGTGATGGATTCAGTACAGATCACTTGTATTTCAGCTCACTTGTGTTTATATATATATATACATATATATATATATATATATATATATATATATATATATATGTATTTATATAATGTACAAACTCTTAGCCGACCATTCAGTGTCTGCATCTTTATATGTTGTGCCTCTACACTGGGAGTAATCAGAAACGATATTAGTTTGCACGTCTCGTGTGTTTTGGAAGCAGTCTGACCACAGCACTCAATCACCGCAGCCCTGCTTTAAAATGCGGAAAATAGGAACCGTGGGGCAAAAATAAAAAATTCTACAGGTTGTTTTCTCTTGTAAAGCATGGCTGAAATGCGTGCTGTCATGGTGCCTGCAGACAGCCAGATTGATTAAAAGAGGAGCATATCTTCTACGCATGTGGGACGGATGAGAGCAAAACACGATCAAAATACTCTCAAATGTTGACACATCTTTAAAACGTCTGCACTTATAAATCAGTTAGTTGATTTAAGTTGAAAAGAAAGTGCTTACGCACTCAGGGCTACAACATAAGCATTGCATTTAAAGGATTTCAGCCTCATTAAATCTGCAGTCTTCACTAGAGACTGTCTCTAAAGTATGCATGCAGCTTTTGGTAAGATTTATGCATTAATTATGCATTATCCAATCTACACATTCATTTATACATAAGGGTTTCTTATCATTGCTTTACATGTGGATGAATTTTATGTTGCTGTTCATATTACAGGGACCATAATAGTCTGGGAAACAAAATAAGTCCCTTGCAAATGAAGAAAAGAGCCATACCCAACCCATACCTACACCTAATCTGTTGCCAGCCTTGAGCGAAAGATATCTAATTTAGATCGCCGTATTTAAGCTCAATGTATTCATGTGAAAGTATGCTGTATATAATTTTAATTTTTTCTAGCAAATCTAAGTAATAATATAGAGCATTCCAAAGTACTGCCATTTTTTAAATATACATATTGGAACAAATCAAAAAAATGTATATGCTTGTAAAGCTAACTTGCTGTTTTCAAAATAGCATTGTAAACATTTATAAGAAAAATGTATGTATATAAAATCTAAAAAAGCTTAAACAGTATGTAAGCTTAAACAATTACCTGATGGTCATCTCCATCAGGCAAACATTGTTTGGTCTTTTAGGAAATTATTTAATAGATGTCACATTATGCTTTGACTCGGGTGTACAGCAGCATTTACAGACTGCTCCATGTTTCTAAATCTTGGTTGTGTGCTTCTGGTCATTGTCATGTTGGAAGATAAATAATTTTTTTGGTCCAAGGTCACAAATGTTCTGCGGTCTATTTTCTTGAAGAATCTCTTTATTTTTGGAGAGGACCTGGTTACCATACTAAGAACTCCATGATGCTGCCACCACTATGCTTCTGTTGGGACCTAGAGCTCATGTTAAACAAACAAATTTTTGGTTTCAATAAACAAGAGGATTTCAAATTCAAGTGGGCGAACAAAGGCTCTGAGCTCTTAACAAGAAGAGTGTGAGTAGTAATGTGTGCTTAAAGTGTTTGACCATCTGGATGGTCCCTGCATATTAATAGGTGGTTTTGGGCTGGATTCCACGAAGGAGGGTGGCGGCAGGGATTGGGGCTGAGTGGTTTGGAGTGTGTGTGCGTCTCTCCCTGTTGCGGCCAGTATTGGAGGGGCTGGAGGTGCATGGTCATGGGCCCATGTTCCCACCCAGAGTGTAACCCCCCACCCCATCTTCTCTTCTTCCTGGCCTCCTAGGTTGGTTGTGGCTCTTTGGGCGTCCCTGGGTCGGGTGGGATTTGGCCCCTCCTGCCCCCTGGTGGCTGTTGGGAGACTAGAGCTCTTATTTGGACCCTTTGGTCCAATCAACCAAGGGCAGCAGCTCTGCTCCCAGTCGTAGATACCTTGCACCCCTCCCCTCTCTGGCTCAAGTCCACAAAACTCATCCACACGCTTGTGATTCCTGGAGTGGTGAAGTAGACCTTCGCCGCACTCCGTGAACACCTCCCCTTCATTCTTAATTGCACTTTAGTCAATATTACATACCACATAATCAAACCACACACAGGGCGGTTGGGGGTTCCGGGCTGTGCAGCAGCTGCCGAACAGGGATTCCATTGACAATTCTTCGCGGCTCCCGACTCTCTTAGAGCCCGTGGTTGGGGAAGGGTTGGAGAGGAGCTCTGGTGTCTGCAAACAGTAACATGCTTCCCTCTTCATCCCCTCCCCTACCATTTTAATTACATGCTAGTTCTCAACATTGTGGGGCCAGATGGGGTAAGGGAGGGGTTGGTCTGCAGGCTTGGGGAAGTGATGGCAGCATCAGTGGTGGTGCTTTTTTCCCACGGGCCACCAACTGTGCTGCACCAGAGGCTGGTTCCCCCCAACCACCACCCCCCATCCCTACCTTGAGTGACTACATGAGTGACTGTGGGAGTGAGTGAGTATGTATGATTGTGTATGAATTTGGATAGGGCTGGGTCTGAGGCTGGGATCCTCTGGCCTTCCCATGCTATTCCCGTATGGGAGGGGTCGTGCCCTGCCCCCTCCTCACCCCCCTCATTTCTCGCTGCTGCACTTGCCTGCGGCCAGACTAGGTCCTGGGGCGCAATGCTGGGGACATTGCGCCCTAGCATTGTTCAAGTTTTTCTATGTTATCTCTAAACTGTTGAGGTGTTGAATATCATAGGGAAAAAACGGACATGATCATAAATATCAGACTTTAGACTTGAGTGTAATATTTAAAGTATTTCTACAGAAAGTAGTACATAACCCTGGCATGAGCAGCAATAGTCAGCCCATTTAAAATGCATGAAATAGAGTGATAAAGAGCAAAGACAGAAGGCTGAGCATTGAATAAGACAACATTATAGAAGACATCATCATCATCTGTAAGAAGAAGAAAAATTGTGTTGGCTCCAATCCATTTGTAGCCGCAGGTGCCTAGATGTAAGAGCTCTGTCTTAGGAATAGTAGGGTTGATATGTGATAGCGTCAAAGAAACATATTTTAAAATGTTATAGTTTGTAAAGTCAGATTACTAAATGTTTCCCTTTTTAGGACACAAATCTATAGACAATTTAATTCTGTTTATTATTTATGAAAAATGGAAAGGTAACAAAAGACCATGTTGGAGTTAGAATTAATAGACCAGTACAATTATATTAGTGGTACAATTAAATGTATGGTACATCATGAAGAAGAGAAAGAGTGTAAGCATATGATTTTTTTTTTTTTGGTGGAAAGTGGATAAACAATTCTCTTGCAAAGCTTAATCAAACTTCTTAAACGTCTTTAAAATAATTTATATGTTTGAAAATTATCCACAAAAACTGCTGCTGTGTTTTCCTGTTACAAGACTTATGACTATTTATCATTGTTAGAACATAATAGAAATAGCAATCTTTTGTGTTTGAGCCTCTTCAAAATATAGCCTTAAATAAAATACTTTTACTGATTCTAAACTGTAAAGACGGTGGTAGTGATAATTCTAGTTGGTGTGCTTCAAGTGACTCGTCGGGCACTCAGATCTTCGGGCACTCAGATCTCCAATCACAGTGAAATAAATTTTGTTTGTCTTTTCTTTGAAGTTTGATGTGAAGGTCCTACCCGCTGTACCTGCAGGATGCTTGCAAACTGGATGACTAGAAAGCTGCATGGGTGAGGAGGTTTTTTATGCAGTCTGAGAGCTGTTTTAAGGATGTGCATGGATCAAGACTAAACTTTAGAGGTGCAAATAAATAGCACCAGCAAACCATGTTCTGTTGCTACTGTTAACCCTTCTTTTTCATTCATTGGAAAAGTGCTTCTTTTTCTATAATTGAAAATGTATATATCTCTCCCTCTCTCTTATTTATATATATTTATACATATTTATATATATATATATATATATATATATATATATATATATATATATATATATATATATATATATATATATATATATATATATATATATATATATATATATATATATATATATAATCCACTGGCATAGTCTCCAGCTATTACACGACTGGTTTCCTAGAGGCCATGTTTGTAAAGATTTTTCTTTTATTATTTATGTGTATATTTGGGATTTAATGATGTATCTGTAATATTGCTCAGTGCACTTGAGCTGTGAGTAAAATTTGGTGCTAAGGAAATGGAACTGATGTGTGATATACCTTGATCGGTGGCATATTTTGTAAATATGAAAAGATAACTCTTGAAGTAAAAACTAAAATTAGCAGTTGAAATCTTATATTGTGTCACTGATAATAATATTAACAAAGTGTTTATTAGATGCGGGAAATATTGAATCTGCTGCCAACTTTGTTATGAAGTTGCGCATCTATTCAAGAATCATGTCCTGGTGAATGAATATAAAGTTATTTTAGAGCACCACTCTAGTATTCCTGTTTCCTTGACACACACTTAATTTTTTTATACAGACCATATGTAAAATGATTAATTTCTTGCATCTATGTGCTGTAGTTTATTGATCCTCTGTGCTTATTTACAACCTTACATTGACCCTGCTTTTTTGTCTATAAACTCACATAAGCAGCTTTGCCACTAATGAGCTACTGCATTAACCCAATGTAGGATTTTTCTATCAACTTTTTTTTTTTCTTAACTTTAATTTTATGGTGCATTTTAGAACAGAAAAAGTAGTTCCTAAAATATTTTTGACAGATTATTGTTCGTAAAGTGTGACATGATTTTTATGTTTTTATTTATCTTTTGCTCTGTCATGTTTTTAGTGCTTATAACAACATGTTTGTGGTTATAACATAACAAAGCTTAATACAGAAAACAATTACAGTACATGTGTTCATTTTATTGCTACCCTGTGGATTCTAATTCCATATGTTTCTACTAGACGACTTATTTTTTTTTACACAACCAAGTATAATCTGATCCCCACAAAGGAATTCCAGTAAAACTGATTGTTGTCAAAAATCAATTAATCAGCAAATATTGTCCACTTTTGTGTAGTTTAATTGTCTTATAAATCAAGCTGTTCAGTGAAGTACCCAGAGATTTGATGGATATGTTTGGTGAGCAAACGGCATAACTTGAACATCTAACTAAGAACCGTTCAGACCATTATTTGAGATTGAAATAAAGATGGGCCAACTGGAGACCCTTTAAAATATTAATCAGTGGTCTTGAATCAGCACACAGAAATGATGGCTTGCGTTGCCCTTGACTTTTGAGCAATCCATGCATGTACTGACAGTTGAGAGGAAAACTCCCGTTTAACAGGAAGAAACCTCCACTAGAACCTGGATCAGTATAAACAATATGACCCTTCACCTGAAATGGTTTCCAAAGTTAGGAGACTATTCAAAGACTCAGCCATGAGGCTTTTTGTTACCGTGGTGGGGTTGCAGAGACCCATAGTTTAGATATAAAAATATAGTGTGTCACTTTTAAACTACAAGTCCTGGACTTCAGAAAACTGAACATTAAACTGTAAAATTAAAGCTATCTGCACAATTTCTGAAAAACACCATCCCATTGATGAAACATGGTTATGACAACATCATGTTTGCAGGACGCCTTTGTTTAACAAGAGAGATAATCTTGTTAAATTTAATGGAAAGATGGATAAATCTGTTTGTATTCATTTTATTTCACTTCAATCTGCCGTTGATTTTGTTTTGGTTCATAGCAAAATTATTATTAACAAAACACATTGTGGTTGAAATTGAACAAGATGTAAAAGTGCTCAAGTGCTATGAATACATTTGGAACTTACTTTAGGGTTATTATTGTGAAGAGGGATATTATGCTGCTAAAAATCCCATTCTGTAATCATAATCTTGGTAAGATGATGTATACTGCACAGCGTTGGCTATTGTCTTTCACAGCTCATGTAACAATTTTGTCTACATGATGCTTTTTTTTTCAGAAAGTGTAGTTTATTATTGTCAGTTTTCTTTTCTTACAATCTCTCCTGATGTTGCACATACAAAAACAACTTCAATCTCCAGCCATAGCCGCCAACAGCGCATTAAACGCCCATTATATTTTTCTTTCAAATTGTCTGGCCCTAACAAAACTACATTGTTTTTGTATTTTGAGACATGTCATGTATGATTAATAATAAAAGTGATACCTAGAAAAGATCCTATAAGTAATGTTTAGAGATTGATATCATGTACTTTTCAATGACAGTTGTATTAGATTGACTCACTACCAAGTGTTTTTGCTGCAGCACCTGTAAACAAGATCTGTATCTGGAGTTGAAAAGACCACAAGTGCCATAACGTAATCATTTAAATAGTCTCAAGATAATTTTTTGTATGAAATGATGCTGCATAGCCTTATCAGTTTACTTTATCTTTCTACACAACTTGACATGATGTTGCTTAGTTGGACAAAAATACAATGGAAAAGGTATTTTGCCTGCAGGTAAGTTTCTTTGAAGGTTAACTATTCAAGTATTTTATATTAGTTTTACTTTATGGGAGGGATAGTGGTAGTTTAATTTATTTTATAATATCCTTTAGCCCAGGAAGTAAAAAATAAATAAATACAAACGTTCACCAGTGGTAACACTGATGATTAATTATGTTTTTAGTTGGTATTAAGTATTTTTCCAGTAACTACAAAATGCCATGGACTCTGGGCTCAATCTAAGTTTATCCTGTCCCATACTCTGGCAAAGTGGTCAGCTGGCCTGACTCCAGCATAGTCTTTTAAAATTCAAATATTATCTGGCTGAAATTGTTCATTAGCCCTACCTTCCTTAAAAATATATTTTCTTTTTCTCCCTCATCAGTGTTGGATTATTCACACCGACACTATACTGGATATGAAAGGACCATAAATAACTTTGATTAACGTGCACTCTGTTGCTGTTTTTCAGGGACTCATTTTACAGGAATGTGTGCTTTTGCATTGTACCTTTTAACTTATCAGTAAATGAGATTCATGTTTGAACGGTAGTCACACCTTAGCTGCATCATGCAAATCAGCGCCCCCTGTTTTATGTTTTTAATATCGAGTGTAAAACCTAAATCAAGTTTTTTTGTTTTTTTTTACAGTGTTCTCAATCGAAACTGTTGATTTTCTATGATATATTTTTTTCTGGTGCATGAGTTTGTGCATGGGCATATTAAAACTTCCACCAATTACATTATCATGACTCTTAAAAAGCTGAAGTTTTATGCTTAAATATGTTTAGATAGTAAAAAGTAAGCATTAGTGTTTAAACAGAAGACATTTTATGCACATGTGCATTTTATTCAACAATGACACTTTCTTGTTTTATTGTTTTGTGTTATAGAGTTTTAGTTTACTATATAATTTGAAATATCAGCCAACAATAGCATATGCTCTGATGGAACAAACATTATTGAAACTAGTTTCCTATTTGGAATACAGAAACTGTAGTGTCAATTTTAGAAAAAAAGTTTTTCAAATACTTAGCTCAAGGGTTTTCCACAACAAAAGCCTATAAAACCTAACTGTTATTTTTCTGAAAAAGGTATTTTTCCCTTTTATCTCAATAGTTTTTGAGTTGTATTCTTTTCTATATTTATATACATTTAATTATTGCTTTTTTAGGATATTATGATTGAATGTAGATTAATGTTGCTTATCTGCCAAACTCAAAGTCTCAGTGTAATATTGTAGAAATGGCATGTCTGCCTGTTGTTGTTTATTGCTGGACAATTATTGCTGCCATTATTTTTGAGATTTAAAGAATCAAGAATTAAGAATCAGTTTATTTATATAGCGCCAATTTCCAACGTCTCAATGCACTTTACAGAAAATCTATTAAAATCAAAGATACATCACAAAACAAATCAATTTGAAAAAGTTTCCAATCTAAGGAACCCCAGCAGATTCACTCCTCTGGAATCAGCAGACCGAAACAGTGGTTTGAGTAGTTGTTGACTTTACAGCAATCCCTCATACTGACCATGCATGTAGTGACAGTTGAGAGGAAAAAATCCCCTTTAACAGGAAGAAACCTCCAGCAGAACCAGGCTCAGTACAAGCAGCCATCTGCCATGACCGACTGGGGGTTTGAAGAGGGAGAAAACTAAATTAGATGCACAGAATACTGAAATAATAGAGTTTATAGCAGCAGTTGTAGAGCGTCACTGGAAGCATCTCAGCCCATGTTCTCATCCAAGAAGCTGTCTCAGCTAACAGAACGCCAGACCAGGTTTGGCTACTATGGAGATAAGAACACTAAGAGAAAACAAAAGGTTAACAACGTTGAAATAACGGTAAGTAAGTAGATTGGACAAAGGAAGAAAGTAGCAGAGAGAGAAGTGGTCAGATTGTCCTCCAGCAGTCTAAGCCTATAGCAGCATAACTACAGAAAAACTTAAATAACTTAACCCTATAGAGTGAGACATGAAGAAGGTAGAGCAAAGGAGAACCGTCTGTCTACACTGAGTTCCTCCCCAACCGAATTAGGCTGTCTTCTCTACCTCTTCCTAACTACAAACTTTACCAAACAGGAAGGTTTTAAGCCTCGATTTGAAACTAGACAGGGTGTCTGCCTCACGGATTAAAGCTGGAATCTGGTTCCACAGGAGAGGAGCCTGATAACTAAAAGATCTACCTCCCAAAGAGCATTTAACAACTCTGCTTCTTTGCTGTGTTGATAGGTATAAAGCTAAAACCAAGATTAAGCTGGAGACATATGGAAAGCAGGATAATTTTTCCACAGAATGTCCTTAGAGTGAATTTTTGGGAGCAGAGGTTGCTGACAATCGTATAGCCTTGAGAAGGAAAGACAAGATAGATTTACTGGGAAAAATTAGTTAACATTTTGGAGTGAACCTGTCATAGTCCTGACTCAATCTAATAGAGTATCTCTGGAAGGAGCAAAAGATTGATGACAAGCAGATCTTTCCACCTCAAACACATGAAGCTCATTAACAAAGATAAATTGTAAAAATGCCAGTGGAAACAGTCAGTCGAGCAGTAGATTAGTATACTGCTACTAAATTGAAATTGTCCTATTGCTAGGAATAAAACTAAGGGGGTTGCATATCTTAAGCTTAAATGTATTTTATCAGGGCTGCACAGTGGCGCAGTGGGTAGCAATGTTGCCTGGGTTCAATTCCACCTTGGGTCTTTCTGCATGGAGTTCGCATGTTCTCCCTCTGCATGCACAGGTTCTCTCTGGATACTCCGGCTTTCTCCCACACTCCAAAAACATGACTGTTAGGCTGATTGGGCACTCTAAATCGTCCTTAGGTGTGAGTGTGTGTATGAGTGATTGTTTGTCCTGTATGCCTCTGTGTTACCATCCTATGGACCGGCAACCTGTCCAGGGTGTACCCCTGCCTCTCCCCCGTTGTAAGCTGGAGATGGGCGCCAACAGACCCACCCAACCCCAATAGGGACAAAGATGTACAGAAAATGGATGGATGAATGTATTTTATCATAGTTTAGAGCCAGAATTCCTTTAAAAAAATTGTTCAATCATAAGAATCACATCAGTATGTTGATGTTGCATCTCTAATGGCATATCTTCAAGCATTTTATTCTTGTTCAAAAGAAAAAGAAAAAGAAAAATTTGTCAATTTGGTGTGTGGGCTCCTATTGGTTACAGACAGAAAATAAAAAAGGGACATGCCTCAAAACTATTGCTGGCCACACCAAAATAGGAACCCTTTTAGGGAGTGTTTACATTTTTTAAGCGTGGACTCTAAACTTCCCAATGATGTCACCCAGAAATCGGTTGCAAAATACATTTGATCATTAAATTGTTGGCACTCTTAAAACAACAATAGTGAGAAACTTTCACAAACTTTCACATGAAGACTCCTCCAACCAGTTCTAAAAGCTAAATAAATTAGTTATTTAATTTTGGTTATACAGTGCAGAATACGTACAGGTGGCAAGCTGTCATAACTACAGGTAATTGTGCTCTAAAATTAACAGAAATTGTGGCATTCACCCCATGCCTTGTGGTGCTGCTAAAAAATCTGTTCACAAGTAGTACTCTAAAGAAAGTGGAGAACTATCTCTACCAATCATCAGTGAGCCCCCCAACCTGCAAAAAACAACCAAACCAACAACAACACTGCCACAAACCAGAGCCCTCCAGATCCGGTCATCTCTACCTGGCGGTAAACATCCTCCACTCAAGTAAGCTCAAGAACAATATTCACTTTCCTGGATCACCTACTCACCTGTCCGTCCTCCGTCAGTGCTGTCCGGTTCCCCACCTCCATGAGTCCACGTCCTTGGTTCCTTGAGTCCCAAGCTCTCACCGTTCCAGTGCACATTCATAATTCCTTCATTGTCAATAAATATACTTTTACTGATTGGTCTCCTGAGTTGATTCCGTTTGGGGGTCAGAGCATAAAACTAAAACAATGGTCTTTTCATTCATTTTTTTTTTTTTTTTGTGGCGTAAAACTTTTGTACGTGTTTTTCACATTTCTCTAAATGTGGACAACACATGAGTTGAGGAAAATTAAATTAACTGCTGCCTTGGACACAGCTTTTTATTCATGAACATCTTTATTTAACTCTCATAATTACAAAATAAGCATGAACAAAACCGAGCAGGCTGACACAAATATTTATCTTTGAATAACACCCATCCACTACACTTAGCAGGTTTACAATTCATCAATTCATAATATATATGTATACATATGTGTGTGCGTATTTAATTTCTGTGTATATATTTTTGATCACAGAAATTATGGTTTGTTTTCATAAAATTGACAAACATATAATGTAAAATGTGAGCATATCTGTTTTAAAGCATTCAGATGAGTAGATTGTTTTATACCAAGGCCAAAGACTATGGTGCTTAATTGTAAAGAAAACACTTTAGAAGTTGTACTGCATTCAGTTGGATACTGTTTTCCCACCACTATATGTTTTTCGCAAGACAAGACTCTCCTACAGCCCATGCAATTATCTTGTCGGTTGTCTTGTTGCCTTATTCGTTCAACTGTCAGGAATCTATATTACTGCCACACAGCAGACTTTAAATTTGACAGCAGCTCAGTATTAGTTTCACCCCAGTCTGTGCTGTCTCCTGCAGGTTTGCTCTGCCAAGCTCCCAGCAAACATGTTGACCAAGGCCGGTGAATTGTAGCATGTCACACTAACATAAAAACTCAGCTTCATAGATTATACAGACAGATAAACTTAAACATAAACTCATATAAATATTTAACTTTGGGTTGCATGTTTTGTTTTGCTTAATAACTAAAATTAATTTGACTGCAAAACAATAAGTTTTCAGTTTTTATTTAAAGTTTAATTTATCCTAAACGTTATAAAAGCAAGCAAAGTAAGGCTTGTGGGAAAAGGCAACAGAGGCCTGAGGCTTTTTTCTAAATGAAAAATTAGGATACACTAGACAACGTCCAATAGATACACTAGAAGATGAAAGCACTTTGTAAACTTACAAGGACAGCATTACCTGAGTGTTAATGTGGGTTTCATTTCAGAGCGCTATTGGGAGTTATTTTCTGAATCAAAGGCTTTAAGTGCACCCTGCTACTGGGTGAGAAGCTGCGGAGGATGGGTGTCCAAGACTCGATGATCTCCTGGGTTACTGACTACTTGACAGACAGGCCACAGGTTGTCCGTCTGGGCAGTGTCCTGTCTGATGTGGTGGTCTGTGACGTGGGAGCCCCACAGGGAACTGTGCTCTCTCCCTTCCTCTTCACCTTATACACGACTGATTTCCGGTACAACTCTGAGTCATGCCACCTACAGAAGTTTTCCGATGACTCGGCTGTTGTCGGGTGTATAAGTAATGGAGAGGAGGGGGAGTAGAGGACACTGGTCGACAACTTTGTGGAGTGGTCTGAGCATTATCACCTGAGGCTCAACATAAGTGAGACCAGAGAGATGGTGATTTACTTCAGGAGGAAATAGACGCCTTCACAGCCACTGAGGATCAAGGGGGAGGTGGAGGACTACAAATGCCTGGGAGTGGTCATCGGCAACAGACTTGACTGGGCCTCTAAGACTGATGCTGTTTGCAAGAAGGGGATGAGCAGACTTTATTTCCTAAGGAAGCTAAGATACTTCAATGTGTGCAGCAAGATGTTGGAGACCTTTTATAAGAGTGTTGTTGCCGGTGCCATTTTCTTTGCTGCTGTGTGTTGGGGAAGCAGCATCAGAGCCAGCGGCTCCAACACAATGAACAAAATAATCAGGAAAGCTGGCTCTGTACTAGGACTAACACTGGAATCCCTGGAAACTGTGGTGGAGGAGAGGACACTGAAGAAGCTTTTGTCTATCATGGACAGGAAAGAGCATCCTCTCCACCACACAGTGGACCGACAGCGGTGCACCTTTTCACATAGACTGCTTCCGCTCCGCTGTCGAAGGGACAGATAGAGAAAATCTTTCCTGCCACATGCCATCTCACTGTACAATAAAACATAATTCATTATTTGGGACTATTTTATCAGTTAAACTTGCACAACTGCATCTGTTGCACATTTGCTTTGTGCATATAATTTAAAGCATTTTTACATTTTTTTAATGTAATTTCTAATTAGATTAATACAGTTGTCTGTAGGCTTCGACTGCAAAGTAATTTCCCTGCGGGGATGAATAAAGTACTTCTATTCTATTCTATTTTTTTGTATTCTATAAATCTGTGTCCCTGTAACCACTTCTTTGGTCCATAAAGTTTTCACCTTTTGTCCAAGAGTGTACCATTTTTTTCAGAGGAGACAAGAACCTGCTCTTCTTTTCTTGGTCATATCACTGACGCTGTCTTCCAATGCTATTGCAAATGAACACATCTGCCTTGAGAATTGTTAAATAAAAATATTCTCTGCATTCTGCAGGTCCACAAAGTTGTGACGTAAAAACAAGAAGGAACTAGGACTTTTTTTTAATGAGCATGAATACATAAAGACGCCATAGTTTCAAAAATGTGATGCTAGACGTAAAACTTTTCTTTTCAAGACCAGTCCTTATCTTCTTTTATTTGTCTTTTTTACACTGAATATGTGTTTTACCCTGCTGTTTCTTTTCACTTTTAAACTATCTTGCTATAGGCAATAGCCAATAACTGCTCTCATGGAATCAGTCAAGCTTTTGAAATGTTACTGCTATAAAACTACAAAGCTGTGGTTGTTGTTGTAGGAAGGTGGTTGCACTGTAGCTGGATTGGATGGATGGATGGCTTTATTTTATATGCCTTTCTGCTTTGCTGCTTTATTTATTTCAATTGTACTTCAAATAAGAATGCAGCCTTTTACTGGCAATATTTATGAAAACTCATAAATACTCTTCACTGTGCAGCAAAAGACAACTTGAACAAGTGGAATGAGCATTTCATTTCTGAGTTAGGTCGAATGTCAGAACCCTTTATAACTCCAAATGGGAGTAAGTAGCAGTGGCACAACATGATTTTCAAAAACCAGTTTTCATGCAACATTACATTTTCAAAAAATCCCAATATGTTGAGCTTACATAAGATGCAGGAGCCAGTGTGGCTTTACAAGTCCAGAGTGTTTCAAATGTTCTGATGGAAGAAAAGGAAGGCTAAGGTGTTTTGTATAGATCACAATTATGTAGTTATAAAGGAAAACTAAGAATAATAAAAAAAAATCACTTTTTCTCTATAAAGGGAGCAGTGTACAAGCAGCCGTAGGTAACAGATGTATTCAGTATATTATGACTCACAACCTATTTTTCTTTTGTGTATGGCTCTTTTTCTTTATCTTCAGCTCTTTCACTGAAGATTGGTTTGATACTGAAGGCCAACAAAGAACAACTATCCTTGGTGTTGGAGGCAGGCAGAGCTGAATTGGAAACCATGGAAACACAGCGCTTGCCTCTCTAATCCCTCGGCCCTGCCAGACAGTAGACAAATACCTGCGCATGCCCCGTCCTATTCAACACCTGCATGAAAGAAAAGCCTTTCCAGTCTAAACAATATGAAAATACACCAGAGAGGAAGTGTTTTTTCAATATGACGATATCTATGTATCACAGATAAATAGCCCTAGCTCTTGTTTGTGGTCTTCATGTAACCGCATGCACAGTTTAGGAACTCATTAGGTTTTAAAACAAAGGTGATAAAAACTTATACATTTAATTTTTACAATCTGCTTTCTTATTTTTTTTAGAAATATGCACCTGGAAGATGTACTGTTTTTAAATTACATAGTATTCGTTATGATTACTAGAGATAAAGCATAGAGCAAACCAAGGTAAACAAGTTAGTGCGTTTTCCCTCCAGAATACGATATTTCTAACAGAGTGAGCACTTTGATTTCTATATTTGTGTTTGACAACTTTACATTTCATCCCCACTCAAACGACTAATCAGTACAATTTAATTTAATTTTTAATAATATAAATAAATAAAAAATCTTTTTTTTCAATCAAAATAGGCCTGTGTTGTTTGATTGACTTTATGGAAATCCCTTAAGTAAATCATGCTTGTGAGAAAAGCAGATAAAGATAAAGAACATATTTGTTAAACTCGAATAGCAATTTACATTAATACAAGTAGAAGGACTATGTTGAGTTTCTAGCAACATCTCAGTGCATCCTCCCCTTCAAGAATGTGTCACACCTAAACTAAGCCTTTTTTTATTATGTAAGATTTTGCAATACGATCCTAAACTGGTATTGCTGAAATGTGAGTAAAGAAGGTAATAAAAAAAAAAGACACATACAAATTCAAATGATCAGGATACCAAGCACTATGAAACTGTCACTATAATTTCTCTACAGTGATTAAAAGTGTTACTCAAAATGTGAGTGTTTACTTTTTCTTCAATGTAATCTAGGGTTTTGACTGTAATATATACATACATGCAAAAAAAAAAAAAAACACATACGTAGTAGCCACCTATGTGTTGTAGCACATCTCTGCTACAGAGTAGCCTATTTCTTCAAAGTGCTTTCAGTGTAGGACTTGAACATGTAGATCTGGTTCTGTATACTTTCACTACATCCAGTGTTTCCGTAACTCTTTTATTATATCTTTTAAATTTGATTACTTACAAAAGTGTTAGAAACTTTTGTCCCAGTCTAGAGTGAACAGTTAAGTAGTAAGCTTCATGACTGATTAAAAGTAGAAGAAACACAGTTACACTTTAAGCTTCTTCAAGTTTTTTTTTTGTTTGTTTTGTTTGTTACACTTTACATTTTTAAAGATCATACACTGCAGTTATTTAAAAAAAAAGAATATTCAAAGGTTATTTCATAGTTTTTAAATGATCACTTGTTTACCAATAAAGCAACATATGAACAGCATTTAAAGTGTATTCATACAGAGAAGGGTATCTTGTTTGGTAACCTCTGGGTTTCATCTTTGATTTATTTTTTGTTTGTATGTTTGTTTTGCCATCTCCTCCAAGACGTACTGGAAAGGTTTGCAGCCTAGTGTGAGCATTGCTTAAAGTGAAAGAAAAAATAAAATAAAAAAATAAAAAATAAAGGCCAATACTCCTGTTAATGTCATACTTATATTGGGCAGAAACATCTGTTATATTTTATATAGATCTGTCTATCAATCATAAAGATCAACTGTTTTACATTACAAAAACTACAAAAAAGAACAAAAAAACTAAATCAGCGTTTAATCAAATCCACTTGAGCCAATTTCATTAGTTTCAAACCTTATATTGTTCATGGGAACATATAAAAAAACTAAATACATATGTTAAATAAAATCTGCTTACAAAAAAAAGAAGTGATAGATCTAATTTTTACTGTTAATGTTTATTTGTGTGAAATATGTAAAATATACTGTATGTTTTTTAGGCATGGCCTAAACATACTATGGCACTTTTTGAATAAAAAAAAAAAGTTGTGCGCAAGCGTTGTGCACATAAACAACAAGCTTTTTAGGGTGTTTGTTTTTTATTTTTTCCCCAACAGTGAGGAAGTTAGAGGGGGTTACTGACTGCTGAGAATAGCAGAAAGTAAATTATGGTATGCATCATATACCAAAGGAGTCCCAGTAAACTTTGGCTTACAATTTAAAAGTGGCAGTACTGCATACTGGTCGGACTTTCCAGGAAAAGCACTGAGCGTGAGTGAAGACATTTAAGTTTCTAGGTGTCTTACTCACGAGTGATAGTAGAATGGAGCTGGAGATGGCATGCACATGTAATGACGGAGCTGAACCATAAATGGAAGTTTTCAATTTGCCGGTCTATCTATGTTTTCACCCTTGTGTGCTGATGAGACCTAGAACAAACGAACGACCAAAGGAAGGAATAGAGTAAGCAATAACCCAATTAAAAACTAACCTAAAAATGAAAAAAATATATTAAACAAACTAACACATCATCTTGATAATTGTACCCAACACTGGACAATGAGCAAACATATGACGTACAGAAAACTTTAATGAATGTATTTTTTCTTTTTTTTTCTTTTTTTTGTTAATTTAAGTGCTGCAACAACCCAAAGAACATATTGTTTAAACAGCTTCTCTTAGGAAACTGACGGGACTGGATAAAACGCTAATTTCTGTGTTTTATCCACCCCAGTCAAATTTATCTTTGATATTGCTCTGTGATCTGCGGACCTGAGACTCATTTTTATATCAAAGAGACTAAAAAATGTCTGTGTGAGTTGATGTCCTTCAACTCATTTTATTTTTAGTATTCAGAATGGATGGTGGATAATGTGATGGACTGTGTAATTACATCTGTGATAAATAATTACTGCAAAAAAGGGATTAAAAATCTAACTAAAATTCCAATGGAAAAAAGTTGAGATACATTACATTACTTTACAATTTCTTAATGGTCCTACTCTGTGTCTTTAATCTTTCATGACAAAATAACTGAACAATGTTGAGTCTTTTTATAAGCACAGAACAGTTTAAAAAAATAAAGGCCAGGACAGAAAAATAAATATTTCAAACCCTCTTTTAAGAGTCCATATTTCACAGAGTTCTCTGACAAACATTCCTAGAATTTACCGGATGCTATAAAGCTCCAAACAGTGCAGAGCATACTTCAAAAACAGGATACAGAAGACAAATGTCAGCCATTTGATGTCAGATGTTGCTGTTCCTGCTCGGCATTAAATGTAAAATTGAATAAAATGTTAGCTTACTACCCAAAAGGAGTTTGAAGATTCAGACAGGTTGTTTCTCTGACAACCATGGGTTGTGTAATTTTACCTTTTGCTTTTGTCAGTTAACATAACATCAGAGCTACAGTGCTTTAGATCCTCACTCAACTACAACAGGATAATCCTATGTGTTTAAATACAATGCAAATAGATTTTTTAAACTTTCTTAAAAGATGTTTGATGAAAGATAAATTATATTATTGGATAGTATCTCATAATAATGAGATATTTAAGTCATAATTATGAAATACTAATTACGTAATAATGAGATAGCTAAGTCATAATGATGAGATTTTGTTTTTGTTTGGGTTTTTTTTGTCATCAGTGGGGCGGAAATGGGCTTCCTTAGCAAATAAACAAAATAAATGACTATATTATACACAAATGTTTTATATTTTTTACTTTTTTTTTTTAGATTTAGGATTATTAACAGGTTGATCTAATATTTGAAACCTAACTCCATTTCTGTTTCTGTTAATGGATAAAAGTACTGATATAAAAACCTGAATTTTGGAGTTTTGTTTTTAGATGTAAAAAAACATTTTTTTTAGCTTAACAAAACACAAAAGTAAACCTGTCCTGTGTGGAGTACACATCTAGATGCTTCTTTCTATTTTCCACAGCTTTGTTGCACAATAATTTATTATGTATCTCTAATATTTTGTTGCACTTCTATCAACAGCATGCAACCCCAGCGTCTTTGGATCAGCACGACCCTGAAGAACTGTCCTTAGGAAGAAAATAATCTAAGTTGCCTAAAAAATTAAAGGTCAACATTTAAAATTTTATTACAATCCCTTGATGCGTATAATTGACACAACACAGCTTTGAGTTTTCGATATGGTGACAGAAAAAAAGGATTTCTTAACAAAAAAATACAACTGTTCTTTTGAATAACACACCATATTTACAGTGTTTTGCCTGAAATTGGAACCACGCTCAGAACATCCTGTACACACCATAGGCTTCAGATGCCAAGAAAGGCTTAAAAAAAAAAAATTAAAACAGTTGCAATTTTTAGGAATGGGACTCTGCAAAGTTGTATTTTGATCTCGGCACGGCAGAAGCCAGAAGCGCGGCAGCTTTTTGTTTGCCAGTATGGTCACAAGATGGTTTACAAGGGAAGCACATTCTTCTCTAATGGAATGAATAAAATGATTTATTTAGTGTTTTCTTCCAGGATATTTGATATGCTTGGCTACATTTAGCCCATAGCCTCATCATAATGAAACAGCAAGCAGTCAGAGTTGCAGAGAGGCATCTTACTGGAAGACGAGAGAAAAACTGTGCCTGAGGCTCTGTTAAATGATGCTCCTCGTCCTCAGTCACACCCTCATTTCTCTTCTTGTCAATACAATGCTCGGTGCAGAGAAGGGTGAAATATATCAAAATATATCTCTGTACAAATGACTGTGCTTAAAACATATGTACCAACCAAACCAACAGCTGAATATGCATGATATATTTCTCATGCAGGAATCTACAAAATCCAGGTAAATTTTAAAGTTTCTGTTATGCACTCATCGGATTTCTTATTTTATAGTTGTTTTTATTAGTTATTCCAATATCCTTTAAGAAAAAATATAAATGATGAGGGAAATGCATAATAAAATGTCAGGAATGTTTATAAAATGCATTTCTTTTTTTTTGTGGCACTTTGACACGGTTAATACAAAACTATACTAATTTAATCTTTGATAAAAAAAGCTGCATTTCAATCCTTGAAAATGGGAGCTTGTTTGTTCTTAAAACCTTTGGTTATTTACTGGTTGACCGAATTATATCTGAAAATCACTCATTTTCCCTTGACTCTCTTCTACAAATAAAGACCATCGATGGAATCATTTTCAAACCACTTAGAAGAAACAGAAAAGCCTGTAGGGGACCAATTCTGCCTTCTTTAGGTTTGCTTTTATCTTACTCTCTACTTTCTCAGTGTTTCTACCAGCTCCTAATAGCCCCTAGCATTCGATAGTTGTCTCTTATGCATAGTATTTAAAACCAAATACGAATAGTCCGAATCTTTCAGTATTCATCATAAAAATACAATATAGTTGTAGTTAAGCTCAGTTCAATTTACTTACAAATTGATAAATCTTACGAAATGTCACCCCAAAGCATTTTATATAGGACAAACAGATCACCAACAGTTATATAGAAAAAAATTACTTAAACTTAAACGTTTTTTTCCCCCAAAATAATTTATTCATCCAAAATATCTGGTGTAGAGATTAGCCAATGATATGTCCATTGACAACTTTGACTTACACCTTTTTCTATTTTGTGTTGGTATACACCAAGCAAAGCATACCAGTGTAACGTTGTTGTAAGTTTTGTATGAACTTTTTGATAGGAAACAGGAATGACAAAATTTACACATTCAAAGTGCCCTTCTATTTGGATTTAATTGTGATGGAGAAGTTCATTTTCAGCTACTGAACATATGACAGCAAGCTTTAAGACTGGTTAAGGCAGCCGATGGCACATCTCCACGTTGACCTTGATATTTAGCAAAGTGAAGATATTAGTTTTTCCTGGTTTTCCCTCCACTCCACACAGAAACAGGTTGGGTGGGGGGAAAGCGATTTCCACAAAGAAGTTTTTAAAGACTTTATTTAAGGTGGTGTAAATGTGAGGACTGAATCATCGGAGGTTACTAAATATAGTGACAAAGACATCCCTTTGCACATTCCCATTTATTCTGCACCAAAACGGGGAAGCAGTTCGGTGGGAATCACTGGTCATTCTATTACTCGCACCTTGTCCTATCTCTTTTTTCTTTACCTTTAAATGTAAAATGAAAAAGTAAATGACTGGTACCTTGACCCAAATCAAAGGTATTAAACCCCTCAATCTTTTCTATAAGCATTAAGAGAGTAGAGTACTAAATATTTGAACACTTAAGGGCCCTCATTGCCTGAAAATAGAACTGAATTGTGTCGCTTGCAAAGTCTGTGTCCAAGATGTGTGGGGTCTGCAGAGGGTTTTTCTACCCAGACTTCAAGCGTAACACTTATTTAATCAATGTTTATATATTCTTCCTTTAAAATGTTTAAATTACATCATTTTGATTTGAATCCCTCAGACAGTGGAAGCTAAACCTTTCAAATATACCTGTTTAAAAATATCCTAAGGAAGGGTTTCTTAATTAGTTACAAGAATAGGTTGGAAACTGAAGAAAACCTACAAAATCAATCCTGAAATCTACAAAGTATACCGTTCATTAGATGATATAAAACCCTTAATAAACTGAATTGCAACAATATGAAAGTAGAGGCTTGCCCTTATTTATTTTCTCCTGCTGTAGAGTGTGATCAGCCAGAGTAAATATGGTCCCTCAAGGTTCATATCAAAAAAGTCTGCCAAAAAAAAATGCTTTTTGTGACCTCTAAATCAGTTTTGTGTTTAGCCCTGGCCAACACCACTGACCTATTCTTGACTCCAGCACCACAGGAAAAAACACTCATTTGGTTCAAGGTCAAAGCCAATAACTATTGGCAGCAGTTGCAATTTTGACACTCTAGGTTTTAAAACATCTACTGGTAACCTCAGGCTGTGACACATTTAGTTTCAGTTTCCCTGTCTAGTTACATGAATGACTTAGTATTTCTTCGTAGTAGTATTTTTTTCACGGTAACAACATTTTCTCAGAGTAAATTGAGATGATTAACAATCATCTTATTTCGTATGTGTGTGTTTAATAATAAAACATATTTTTGGACTCTATCTAGTGGCTTGTTTTCGCAATATTCTGTATTCCTCACAATGGTTACAGAAATTTTGTTGGTCTAGTATTTTAAGGTGCTCACCATCATCCTTATTAAATATTAACCAGCACTAAACACCATTTCCATTTCCATTTCCTTTATATATTCATCGTTTGTTTTCTCCTCCTTCCCTGGTATTTGCATACTGCCTTGTTGTCCTAATAATAATGAGAAGAGCTGTACCTGTTTATCCTTAGGGATCCTCCTGGCAATACCTCATCAATAACTTGACTTACTGGCAGCCTCTGACTGCTGACTTAAATTCTTAATGAGCACAGAACATCACTAATGACGGTGTAAAGTCAATGTGGTGTAGCATATCACCTTTATCAGCAGATTTAACTAACAATACTTCGATATACTGTGTAGCAATTAAAAAGTATATAAAAGAAGTAAATTATTCATGGAGAGCAACACACTAATCAAGTGCAATGTGCAATATAGGCTGATATTAAGTAAATGTTTGCCTATTCTGTTACCATCAGTGCAGTCACGAAATGTCTTACTGTTCTCTATTCAATGTCCAATTCGCAAGAGGCATTATTATATTGAATTATATAGAAGAGAACATGGCTGTCAATTTCGTTAAAAGGCATGAAGACTTAAAAAAAATCCTGGTGCATTTTAAATACGATTTTAATACTTACAGGGTGCAAGCTGGCGTTGTTCGTAATCCTGTTGCCAGCACACTTTCCCTGCAGCTACCAAGTCAACTGTATAAAATCTGCTCTGGGTCATTCTGCATGTAATTTACATTCTTGCCCCATGCTTTTATCGGTTTTCTCAATATTCCTTTTTTATAATTTACTTAACCAAAACCGTAAACCGACAAAGTTGCTACCTTTGGTCCTATAAAACCAGGTAGTGTGTTTGATTTCCCGCACTCCATGGATTTAAGCTATTTATACAGATGAGCATGTTGCTTAAAGTTAGCAAATATGGACCGGTATGCAGTACCACCTCTTCTATATTCTATCCTTAGTGTTTATCGGGACTTTTTTTGTAGAGTACAGGAAATAATCATGCTTGTTTAAAGCCCAGTAGTCAGTACCCATCTCTGACCACAGTTTAAATTGTTAAAAAGAATAATAATAAAAAAAGTTTTAAAAAAGCCTTAAAAAAGCCTTTATTTTGGCACCTAATGCTTGCCTTACACAGTACCAGCAGTTTTTCACCTATCACCATTCTGGGAAAGTCTGTGCTGACACCCCCTACTGCACCGCACTATATTTTTTTTATTTTTTTATTTTTTTCAGCTAAAATGCAAGAAAATATTGCTAAGTGCCATGGATTTGTTGAGGCCAGGCCTGATACCAAAAAGAAATGTAGATTAGAAAATGACTAAAGTCTTATTTCAGAAAGGTATTTATTACTTCTTTATGTTGTTTAAAAGATTTTATTTAATATCTGTACTTTTTCTCAAAATAATTTTCCATGTCAACATTAACATTCTGCTTTTGCGATGATTCTTAAAAAGAAGTACATTAAAAAAAATTTCCCAAGTTTGTATGCAAATCAACAAACTACTAGATTTGAGAAAATTACATTGTTTATATTAATTTAGTATTCATATTATTTAATCACACACGTCTGTTGGTCAGATCACTTTAAAGTTGAGCTTTAAATGTATTAGACCAAATGTCATGACGGTTTCATTATTGCAGTGTACACCTTGATTACAGTCTTCTTTAAATAAAAAACAGCAAATTGAGTATATAATATGGTGCTTACCCAGCTTAAAACGCTTGTAAAGCTGTTATGTTAGCGGATGACATGATTCTTCAGCTCGACAGCTGGGAGGGGGACTGTAGAGTTCCACTGAGAATTTCAGTGTGTGGCATTTTAGTCAGAGCATGGAACATGGAACATGTTTTCAGATAGTTTTGAAACCTTCATATTTTCCTTGAAGCTAAAAAAAGTGCTCAGTAGAAAAACATCATGTCTAAACTGTATTTACTTTTCTGAATTTCAAGGAATTAAATGGGCAAATAGGCTTTATTAACTGCGGTGTACAAAATAATTACAAATAACTAACTTCTGGGCAAAGCAAAAAAAGGCTAATTATATTTAGCAAGAAAGACATGAAACAAGATAATAAATGTAGCCTTATACATCTGCCCTGCTGAAAAAAACATATTTATTTTAAATGGAGATGTTTTTGTATATTATATATGTCTGTTGATCCTAAATATATGCCACTCAATGTAAGGAAGTTCTTCAAAGTTTGATAATTTTGGGTTTTAAAAAGCTCCTCCAAATATATCTTCTTCAGGAAATCAAAATGTGTCATGATTATATGTGCTTATCCAAATGCTCTAACTATCATATTTTTGCAATTGTAAGAAACATAGACTTGCATTAGAGATTATATTTGTCCACCCAAATGCTTTTAGGAATATAAAAAAACATAACAGATATTTAGTAGAGGCACATTAAGAACATTTTGGAAAATCTGTGATTAGTTCTAATTAATTTACGATGAAAGGTGAGTTAACAATGGACATGCATACAATTTATCATGATTAAATATTCTAATTGACTGACAATTCATCAGTTGTGTTATTGGATCCTCTCAAGAACTACTGCATAGTTATAAATTTATGCCTGAAAGAAATGTTGTTTTATTCAAATCAGTTGTATCTATTTAACATTTTATTCAATAAAAAAATGTCTTCCTGAAACAATTTATGAACTTAAATGTTCCTCAGTTGACACTCTAAGTTAAAATGTTTACATTAAATGTTGCTGTTTTCTCAATAGTTGCATCTTTCATAAAGATATCATAGAGTCATCACTGTAAACAGGTTGTAAACTGGGATTCACCCATGATTTTTTTCATTCCTTTACTTCTTTTGTTTTGTTTACTAATGTAATCTCTGTTAAGTACAAGTGTACAAAGACTTTTCAGAAATAAAAAAAAATACAAACATGACTCCAACCTTTAAATGAGGCATAATTACTTTTTTTTTTGCAAGATTGGTGCTTGTAGTTTTTCTATTTATTAGAATAAATAACAGAATATACATCAATTTGACACAAACAGAAGTCCTGCAGTCTGGCACAATTAATCACACTGTGACACAATGCTCATCTAATGAGTTTCCCCTCTTTTTAAGTAGTTTAGCATAAAATACTTTAGAGTTTTAAACTTTAAAGGATGAACAATCCAAGTTTTCTGTACAAATAATCACACGACAATTATACCCAAACAGAACACCTGGAGTTTTCCTAATTTTCAAAACTGTCTCGCAAGCAAATTGTTGTGACAGCAGAGCAGACAAAGACAAAAATCATTTTGAGAAGAAGAATGAACGTTAAACCACACCACATAACACCTTTATAGGTTGAAAAAGACTTAACAATGAAATAGTTTTACTCACTTTTTTTACTTGGCTGAAACAAAACGATAAGGTTCATTTGGAGGTATTTGTTAATGATCCATCAACATCTTCCCACAGGTGTCATTGTGAGTATTGTGTGCAAATGAACTCATATGTTTGTATTTCATGCAGTTTTAATTCAGCACTTCCACAATTAAAACATTTTTAACCTCAACGTTGGTACAGGTCTCTTCCATTTCTGAAACTGCACTGTGAAAAAAAGTATCCTTTCCAGCTTCTATCCTGAAAATGGATAAAAAAGAAATCCCAGGCTCAAAACAGAAGCTTTTTAGGAATGTGTGGCTTTATAATGTCTTCATATAAGACGAAGCATATTATTATCATCAAAGATGATTCAGAGCACCGAAAAAAAAATAATTAAAAAGTATTAAGAGATATAAAATTTGTTTTTTTTATATAAAACAATTATTAATTTTATTTGTGGGATGCATTAGGGCCTTCTTTGAATATCTTTAAGGCTTTCATCGCTCCAAACTGATCCTTGAAAGAAAAAAAATATATATATATCCTTGTGGAGTTCCACATAACATTTTTTTTTTTTTTTTTTTTATCCAAATGTGGCGCATTATGTATTTAACAGCTGACTTAGTTTCCTGGACAAAAATACCAGATATGATGGACGCATTTATGTCCACTCTGAGAGCATTGTACCAGTGTTATTACAGGATGGTGTCCCAGCATGTTGCACCACAACACCACAAATCAAGCTTCCATTGTAAGCTTGTCATTCATCACTGTGTGTTAGCAAACCGTTCCCCTCTCATAGTGGGCAGCTGGCAGCACGAGCGCTGCGGTGTCAAAATAATGATGGGACAATGTAAGATTTTCTGTGCCATTATGAATTCTTTTTGTAGTCTTTTCAAAAATGCAGTGTAACAAACCAGAAATACCAGTAGTAGTAGTCTTTTGAGTCATTATTTATAATCACAATATCTAGTCATAACATGTAACTTTAAATGTACTTTTGTGTTTGTGAATGTCCTATTTTGTATACATTAAATTATATATATATATATATATATATATATATATATATATATATATATATATATATATATATATATATATAAAATTTTATTTATTTTTTTAAACAAAAAATTCCCGTATAACTCAAAAATAAAAAGAGATTTTATCGTATTCTATTCTATTCTATTCTATTCAATGGTGAACGTATAACATATAAAGAATAGCCGACGTACAACAAAGCAAAGATGAAAGGTCAACAATAGAAAGTGCTATCAAACAAAATACTTCTTGCCATGTAAGAAAAATCGACCGCGCTTTGGCATGAAGAATTTTGAAGTAAAAAAAATTATGTGGCTCATCATTCTGTGAAAGACCTGTGAAAATAAAGTCTTTTTCTAAAATCATGCAACCACAGTGTTGGAAAACATATATGTGGATTGAACAATTGCAACAAAAAGATTAAAACTAGGTATTATTTTAACCACTAAATAACCATTTGCACCCATTAGAATTACCCTGTGCATTATAATGAAGCGTAACAATAAGCATGACTTTACACATCAAAATTAATACGTTTCTGTACCTGACCTTGTGAAGTACAAAATCGATACGACTGAATCCTGTAGTTAATTATGTGCTGCTTTATTTACCCTTGAAGGGCAGGTTATTATAATGGAATACACAGGATATTCCTTTGTTTCAGACTTACATTGGTGTATCAAAACACATAATAAAATAGCTTGACATACAATACACTTCAGATACTGTGATCAATACAAAATAGAGTGTCCTTGATGAAAACCATTAGATAATTGCCAACAACCAGTGGAGAAGTCAGTGAGGTCTGCTTAGCTAAAAAAGTATAGTTAAATCCACTAAAATAAAGATATACACAGAAGAAACTTTGTCATGACAGATTTTTATGGACAAGTGAGTTCATGACTAATTTAAATATGTCAGTGCCTTTTTTTGTTTGTTTTTTTTTTTTTGAATGTATCAGTCTGCCATCTCTGTCAAGCTTGAGTTACTGCTAAGTGGCAGCTGTCACCAAGTCACACACTTAACTGTTACCAGATCCTACACTTAATGTTCTGTGCTGCTACACTTGTTATTCTTCACCACTTTCAAAGCATTGTGCAAAGGGAACTAGCTGAGAAAGAGATGACTCATCTTAGTTTATATTTAAATATTTGTATTTCCCAAATTTAAAATAAGAAACTGAAAAAAATAAAACGAATAGTTTGAGCCTGCCCAATATGTGCCTTAAAAGTTGCTGGTGTGGGAAAAAAATGTTCAGCTAATTAGGCTGCAGCAGTTGACAGAAGTTGCAGAGTTGGATCGATTCCTTCTGTGAAGGTAGGAGGTTCTCAGCAAGAGTCAATTTCACTGTTTTTATACATATTTGAAAACTGTACAGCTGGAGGTCCATGGGCAACAGCCCCAGGCAGGTGATTCAATTTCTGTGCTTGGAAATAGATACGTGATTTTCCAAGAGGCCAAATGATACATGTATCTGAAACCCAGGGAGGCTCTGTGCCCATAAATCACTGGATGCATAGAATTATGCACTAAGGGCTGAAAGTAACAATTCCCTTTGGGATATTGTACATTTTGCTTCTCAGCACAGTTTAGTGCACCACAACTCTTTAAAACGTTTCCCTTTCTTACGCTATTAAAACTTTTTTTCTCCAAAAACAACTAATAGCACTACAGTTGGCATTGACAGATAGTACTTTATTGGCACAGATGTTCATATAATTGTATACCTTACTGATACTTTACTATGTTTTCCAGGACAATATAGACACACACTGGGTTGCACAGAAAAATGTTAACCCACCTTCTAAAACTAAAATCAGTTGGCATATATGATTTGACGTAATTCTCAGGATTTTTTTTTTTTTGGGGTGAAATTCTACATCTCTCAGTGGGGCTCCAGTATTACGCATTTCCTACGTGTTGACTGAATGCAATCAACAGCATGTGTTAAATTCCCACACCCACGTTCATCTTAGAAATACAAATACAAAAAACTTAGTACACACACACATAATTATATGGATATTTTTAACAGTTCCCTAATGTATGTGCTCTTCACAGCTCTCTCAACTCAGACGAGTTGATGAGTGGGAATAGGTGTCCCTTGGATCAGTCCCACCCTGGCAAAACATAACAAATATAGATGCTAAGTTTAAAGAAGGCTGAAATAACAGTGAAACAATTAGCAATACTTGAAAATATATTAAAAAAAAGATTGCTGCTAAAACTTATTTCATGCGCTGAATTATCTGAAAATGTTTTAGAACCTCAACCTCACCTCAAGCTCATATTTTATTGAAGTTTTGCACAAGGGAACCTGTGGGAATTTCCTAAAATAATACATATTATAATAAATAATATACAGCTATGTCATCACAGATTGATTAAACAGAGAGAGCAATAGTCCACACAAACCCCCACCACTGCCTTTACTTTTGTTATAGTTGAATTATACTGCATCTCACTCAGCCTAATTACACCTGTGGTGCGACCTTTATATCATATTCACTTCAGTTTATTTATCAGGGGCTAGTTCAAAACACATGTTGTCTCAAGGCACTTCACAAGAACAATTGTTTTATCCCAATCATACATACATTCCAATTGATCCTAGTTATAAAAACGTGCAGCACATTCAGTTACTTAACGTTCCCTATCAAAGAAACCCAGCAGATTGATTAGAGACATTGACTTACAGTATTCATTCCTCCTGGAAAAGCATGCAGAAAAAATACACACAATATCTTGCATTGTTTTATTGACTTAACGAAAATACTGACCATGCATTTGGTGAAAGTGGAGAGGAAAAACTGAGAAAAACTGAGAAGTAGATGTACTTTGTTGGTAAAACTAATGTAAATAGTTAATAGCTGTACTCTCGTACTCCTCCTATCCTATCTAAAAGCTTAATAAAAGAGAAAGATTTTAAAGTTAAACAGAATGTATGCCTCGCAAAATAAAACCGTGATACGAATTCACAGGAGAGGAGCCTGACATCTAATTTTGTCTGCCTCTAACTTTATTTTTAGAGCTTCTAGGAACAAGCAGGAAAACCACAGTTTAAGAGTGAAATGCTCTAGTAGGAATGTATTACAAAACATATGATTGAGAAATGTAAGTGTAAGAGGGAGAATCTTAAAATCAGTTCTGTATTTGACAGGTAGCTGATAAGGGGACGGTAAAAAATGTATTCTTATTCTCATCAGAACTCTTTCTGTATCATTTTAGATAACTGAAGGCTTTTAACAGGACTGTCTGGACTTCCTTAAAGTAACACATGCATGAACTACTGTTTTTCTAGTTATAGCTATGTCTCAGAGGTGAAACAAGGAACTCTTAGAGCCATGTTTGATATGGGATTAAAATGACATATCCTGATTAAAAATACTGAGGTTCTTCATGGTATTACAAAGTCAACTAAAGTGGCTGACATCAAGAATTCCTACCAATGGCTGGAAAAGAGCTGAATTCAAGGACAGTGCAGAGGCACTCATCCTGGCCACACAGGAATGGACCCTAAACACCAAAGTAATAGAGGGTCAGATCTACCACACCAGACAAGACCCAAGGTGCAGGCTGTGCAAGGAGGCCCCTGGGACAGTCCAGCACATAACATCAGTTGCAAGATGCTGGCAGGGACAGCATAAACTGCACAGAACAACCAAGTGGCAGACCTAGTGTACAGAAACATCTGTGCAGAATATGGACTGGGAGCCGAAAGATCAAAGTGGGACATACCCCCAAAGGTGGTGGAGAAAGACCAACCAATACCCTGCTGGACTTCCAGATCCAGACACACAAAATGGTAATGGTGAACCAATCAGACATTGTGGTGCTGGATAAACAGCAGAGGACAGTAGAGGTGGAAGTAGCAATACCAAGCGATTGCAACATCAAGAAAAAGGAGAATGAGAAACTAGAGAAATACCAGGGCCTCAAAGAGGAACTAGAAAAGGCCTGGAGCATAAACACCACACTGGTACCTGTGGTAATCAGGGGTCTCGGGGCAGTCACCCACAAGCTGAAGCAGTGGCTAAAACAGATCCCAGGAACAACATCAGACATCTCAGTCCAGAATTGTGCAGTTGTGGGCATAGCCAAGATATTGTGCAGAACCCTCAAGCTCCCAGCCCTCTGGTCCTCTTTCTATAAACACAATAAAATAGAAAAATGTGACTGCAAAAATGTTATGAAATAAAGCTGAACCACTTTTAGACGAGCTCAGTTTCAAAGCATTGTTTAAAGAAAATCTGCACTCTGACAGCTTTATTAAGAGTTTCTCTGATTTTTATTTTGTGCTTGTTTCCACAAAAGAAATACAAAGGTTGCCGCTGTGGTGCACATTGATCTTTTTGCTGAGTTTGAGCACTAACAAAGACCAATCAAGGGCTGTTGCTTTCTCAAGAAGAGTATTAGAAGCTGTGCATTTGAAAAGTTGAGGACTATAAAAGCTCACAAAGGAGACCAACCATTCAATATATCAATTCATAAAAAGCTTAGAGTTTGTTTTTTTACTGATAGATCTTGAGGCATGAGCAAAAAAAAACACAAGGGAGTTGTTTGATGTTTGTATCCGTCTGGAAGTAAGTTTTCATTATACATCCCCAGAATCGTATCAACGAGTCTCAGATTTGAAGAGTGTACATCACATTACAGTACAACGTAATAACTACTGTATATTCTATAGCTGCCGTTTTCAAAGGCATAGTGGTTTAATTTGATATAGTATAATTATTTAATCTTAGAATGAAAGTGTGGGAGGTAAATTGAACTGAATTCATATTTAAACAATAATTGATTGCCACCTATCAAACAATAAATTTTAGCATACATTAATAAAGATGTTTCATATCTCAAAAGGCCTAATGTTTCTATTTCCTTCCTCCCACACGTGTATTTCTGTGAACCATTGTAAATCATGTGAAGCTATGAGATGTCAATGTTGGATATTTAATTGTCCAATACCAAGACAACACTTATACCAGCAAATCCTGATGATTCCAATGGCTTTTATACTCAGGCCAATTCTATTTTACAGTAAAAACCTGCATCCTCCAAATATTTGGGTCCAGTAATTCACCAACTTCACCATTTGACAAGATTAGTAATGAAATACTAGCCACTTGCAAATTTATAACAAATATGTTAACCTGACACAGAGATTTTATATGGTAACAAACTGCTTGGATAGCATGAAAAACCTCTAACAAAAAATGATTTTGCAGCATCTGACACTGGACTATAACCTATACAGTAATATAAAATTTGACTATAAAGTCCCGTCCATCATCATGGGAAATGTGAAATCCCTTTACAACAAGGTTGACGAGCTGGCGACTGTAACTCGACTTCCGCAGAAGCAGAACCACCAGACTGACACTGGTTAAAATCCAGGGAGTCGACACTGAGTTTCTGTGTGGTACAATAAGTAAAAAGCTCACATTGTTTCAGAAAGACAGGATCAAACCCAGGGAGGTGACAAAGGCTGGAGGATGAAACTGCCAGGGAGGGGTGAGTTAATTCAAGGGATATAAGGCTGTTGTTTGTGGCTGTGGAGCTGAAGCGAGGTTCTAAGCAAATTGTATGAGAACCAGATATAATTGCTGTATAACTGCTGGGGTGGAGATGTTGTGCAGAGCGAGTTGGAACGGGAAAATGGTGAAAAGCAGGAGCAGTTACCAGTCATGGAAGGATGACTGAGATGACTATGGCTAATTTGAACTCCTCCTACCATCCATAGCCACACCCATGGTTTGAGGAGTCATCTTAAAAATATGCCAGAGTTTTTATTTTAAAAAGGAATGAAACTTTGTTGAATATAAAACTAATTGTAGATACCAAATTCTAGAAACACAAGGGTCATGTTGTTAGTCAGTGTGCTAGTAGATATGGCTGACACATTTTTCCCTCTTACATTATTTTTATCTATTGAGGCTCCTGAACCTTTGAGCCCTTTGTCTTTTCTCCAACATTTATATGCTTTTGTTGAAGCTCCAAAGGCAGTCCCAGAGGTTTCAATTAGAAAGGTGTGGTATATCTGAGTATACTCCCTTTATTTGTAGAGTGATCTCCTGAGTGTTCCTGAAGGGTTTGGGGGAAAAGAGTTTTGCTGTCTCTAACTTGGGTTAATTGGGTTTCTTTTAGCTTCTTCCTGGAACAGCACAACAAGGGGAAGAAGGAGAATTATGTTTTGTGTCGTGAAAATTTTCTTTGTGGCTGACATACAGAAAAATGTGGGTAAATTTGTATTGAATCTTAATATCCACCTTACTCTTCAAACAAATCAGCACACTTACAGAATACTGAAATTGTAAACGTCATTCTAGTGATATGGAGAAACTTTCCTAAACTTTCTTAACTTATAAAATGATGCACGTACATTTGGTTGAATAGAAAATATAACTACGGCCAAGGCTAAAATCACATTCAGAGTAAAGCACTTATTTTATGGAAACTAACCCTTGTATCAAACAGGCCAGTCCAGGGATGTAACAATGCATCCAACTAAACAGATTAGGAGACAGACAATATTCATGAGAGGAAATAGGTTGATTTGTCTTTTTTATGCAAAGAAAGCCTACATTTTGCTGGTATAAACACTGCAAAATGTGTTTTCAGCTATTTCTAGGAAAGTATACAGTAAATAAAGATATCCTGTTTAAATTTTTGTATTCCATATATTTATGTTTTCAGTGATTTAAAAAACCTGCAACAGCAAACCCACTGTTGGGTACTAAATGCCCCCATGGCACCACGTGACCCAGTAAAGGTCAAGCCTGAAACCACGTGACCCCAACACCTATGTCCCCACACAAGCATCCAGCAGAAAAACCGTTCATAAAACTGCCATGTTGCACCATGGGTATTGGCCCCACAGAAACATCAATATATAAATGGTGTCCTCCATTTTTTTTGTTCATTTTTTTGTTTGTTTTTTGTTTTTTTATTAAATTAGAGTACTCAAATATTTAAACCTCAAAAGCTATTCCTTAGCTTTTTAAAATCATGTTTTCATTAAGGGTCCTTTTTGTACGAACGAGCTGATCTTTAATGTCAGGACCTGAAATATGTTAGTGATAAACACTGTTATTTATCACTACCACTATGTAACTATTAATTATCTGTGCTTAGAGAAATATACAGAAAAATACAGAATTGTTGGGGCAACTTTCTCAATAGCAATTACCATAGTCAAGTGTTTGGAATCATTTTTGAATAGTTTAGCTACTTATATTCTTTCCCGAACAACATAATTTTTCTTGAGCATGATTTAAAAACATAAAACATTAAATAATAAATATGCTCAAGATTATTTGTACAGCATTTCCAATTTTGAATGTCTTAAGGAAAGAGCATTCAGTGACAAATATGTTGCTGAGTAACTTGCTATGCTTATAGTTTGTTTAGAATTTTCTAATCAAAACTCTTAACTCTATTTAGCACTTTAATATGAAGAAAGGTAGATTACAAGTGGTTTCCTTCTATTTTCTTTAACATCAAGACTTACTTCTTATGTGGCAACTGTCAAAAACATAAAAATCCCACTTTGAATTAAAAGTAGAAAAATGCATTGCCCCTGTAAATTTAAAAACAACAAAAATAATTTACTACCAACAAAAACTCATTAGCTAGCCATTCTTTTGCAGTTGACCTATCCATAGGCATTAGTCAGGGTATAAGAGGTTGCATAAGCTGTGTAAATAAAATAATGGTCATGCGTAAACAAAACCATTGGTTGCAAATCCCTTTTACATTTTTTCCTTTTAAACCAGAAAGCTACGAGACAAGAAATTGTCCGAGACAAAGCTGGGTCCTCTTAGATAAATCTTTCAGTCACCATTTTTCAGAATTTTAGGTTTTTCACACTGAAGATTTAGCTGAAACGCTCTGACATAAAATTGGGGAGTTGAAGTTACACCATGGAAATAGTTTGATGTATCCTGGAATGCTGGAACAAACGTTAATCTAAGACCAAGTTGTCCTGCAGTATTCATGTTTATGGATCAACCAAGAGCCCAAAAGGTAGCAAATATTTATTTTTGGTGTTTGCGCAATTTATTTTATTTTTTCATAACACAAAATCTAAATTGTTGAAATAAACTCTTGAGCGTTCAATTTAAGAGTACTAGTCTTACTGTTAAACGTTTATTTAACCATATATAACCATTATATATATTAGGGTATTTAGTATAGAAAATACTACAAATTCAAAATCTGCATAACAGGCTTGCAGTGGTACAGGCCACAGTTTGTATACAATACAGCAAGAAAGCTATTTTCCTGGGTGGGCCAAATGAATATAGTTAAATGTACCTTTATTCATAAGTTCTAATGTTGCTTCAATAGATGTGTGTATATGTATCAGAGAACAACAGGCAGCTTAGAACAAATCATCCAGGTAAAATAAAGCACCATAATCCATATCTCGCTGGCATAGTAATTAAAAAAATGTGAAATCTCCAACACAAACACCATTGTTATTTCTTTGATCCAGTTGCTCAAATATAACTTCCAATTTCAAATATTTTCAAGCATGACCATAAATGACCGCAGATCACATGAGGAAAAAAGGTGCACAATCAGCCATAGCTTGTCTGGAGAGTTCAGAAGTCACTTGTTTTTCAAATTAGCCAATGACAGCTGATGTTGCAAAGACGGAAGTGTTACCTCCAATCAACAGCACAGATATAATGTTAATTAAAATCGTATTCTTACTAATTTTAGTTTACTAGGGACTCTAACTGACATCCCTTAAAAAAAGAAGTTCATTTTTTGTCTTTTTTTCAGAAACCCATTTTATTTGATGGGCCCTAGTAGTAAATCGTAGCCACACCCCCACCAAAGACTTGTTTAAATAAAAAAATGTATTATTATTATTTAAAATGGAGAATTTATTTGGAAAGCCTGCTTGAGTTTCACAATAGAGAGCTTAGGAAGATATGCATTTCTTTATATCCAAAATCTAAACTGCATCCTCGAGGTGGAAATTGTATCTATAGAACCTGACTGGGGCTTAAGCATATGCTCCCCTTAAGGAACAACGATCTCAAAACAACTGGTTATTTTAGGTTATTTAAACCAGTCCTTTTTCTTCCAAATACAGTTCATATTTTACCTGATTTAGTAACTATGTTTCCTTCAAATATCTAAGGCGTTTTTTTTTATTTTTCAGGACTACTGAGGTAAAATTGTTTGACAGTAAAAATCACCTATTCAATCTCCCGCCAGCTTTAATTTATGAGCTTGTGCAAAATATTCCTCAGTAATAAAATTTCAATTTGGATTTGTTCTGTTTACCATAAAGATGTGGTTGAAACAAATAATAGTAAATAGCCTGTTAAGACTTGAGATTTAACTGCACATTACTTAATATCTTTTCTGCTTCATTACATAATATTTTCATAATTTCAAATTTGAGCTTTGGTAACACTTTTGCAGATCTGATGGTTCGGTCTTTTATTTTTTATTTTTTTATTTTTGCAGCTGCCAAGCTGGAATCCTGCAGTAAGTGAGTCACTGTGGAGGAACCTACAGCTTCCCACACAGAACAGAATTTGAGAAACAATAGGGCGACAGAGCTGTGCCACAGACTTCCTGTGGTGCAGTGAAACCACATGAGCCTAACTGAACTCTGACAATAAAAGATAGAATTGATCGGAGAGGTTCACATATTCTACTTCATTGACGGTTTATTTCATGGTTCGCAGCAAACAAAACTGTGTCTGACTCAGTTCCCCAGCTCTCACTATTAGGCATGTTCTCCTTGTTACTTTAGTCCTAAGGCTGTTAAAGCTCAGGAGCAGAGTAAGACCGAAAGCACAGGTCGTGGGAATGTGGCAGTTGACTTATGGCAGATGCAAAAAATAAGACGGAGTCCTGGAGTTTCGCACAATCAAATTAATTATCAGACATAAATGAAGAGGAAGTGCAACCATCTCAAACGAACAAAGCGATTTAACAGATCACTGACAGCAGTTTTTTGAAGATGGTAAATTAATGGCTGCACTCTTTTTTTTTATTACTGTGTTGCAAGTCCGTCTGAGTGCAATAACAGAGTGGAAAGGGTTTGCCATCAAAGAGGTGAGATCGTTTTCTGCCCTGGACGTAGAGTGAAGTAAATGGGAAAACTGATAATGAGATTTGCTTAATTGTAAATTAACAGAATCTTGTTAATAAGATTCTGTTAATTCAGGATTTATTTCCTTATTGATTCATTTACTCCTACTGCAGCAAGTGTAAAATGATGTGAGAGGATAGTTACCAGCACTCCTAAATGACTAAGAATTGAATTTACAGCATGTCATTAATCATGAATTAGGATGCAGATTTTCTTTGTGTCTGCAGCTGCTGTGAGCAGCAGCCTGCAAAAACAAGTGCAGTTAAAATGTTGCTGATATGGTGTTGTGAAAGTGATACCGCTGTCCTGATATAATTTGTAGTTTGGCATTTCTTATATGTAAATATGGGTGGCAGGTATTTATGATATATAGATGCTTTGAAAAATATGATATTGCTGTAAAACATGCTTGGAAATACTAAGTGCTGAATTGGAGTTTAAATCAGAAACAATGAATTCTGGAAATATGTTGACAAGACCTTTTCAAACAAACAGTTGAATCTAGAGGTGTCTCTACAGGAAACCTGTCATCCACTATCCGAAAAAAAGATGCATCTTTAAATGCGCATTTGTCTAGGTTTACTAATAAAGTTAGACTTTTTTTTTAAATGCTATCTTTATATATTAAACCTGTTGCTCCTTAAACTTGTCACAAAAAACCCATTGTTATTTGTTCATTATGTAAACAAATTGCAAGTGGTGAATAATCACCTCTGAAAAATTGCTACACAATTCCAAGTAAAAATAGCCCATCTTCATTTGTAAAATTATTGATGTGAAAAAGCGTTCTAAAAATGATTTTTAAAAAGCTGGGAAAACCACAATAGACATGGTTAAGCATAAGAACTACCTCATTATGTAGGATTTGTAGTCGAGTCTCTGCTAGTTTGTTTATGTGTTTAATTCTCCCCTGTTTGCTGTGGTCACAAATTTAAAGCTATGACGGAAACACTTATAGTGCTATTGTGAGATAGAATAGGCCAGAATAGGATTGTACATCACACCAAAGGAAGTACCAAATGGCTATATGCGGATGCCTTCAGATTAAAGTGTGAGAAAAGAAAATGGTGTTTGTATTTGACTAATCTTCTTCTACTATTAAAGGTAAGGTTAACAGGAGTTGTTTTGAATGAATTTCTTAAGCTAGGCAATTGTTTTGCAGCGCACATATATAAGAGGAAGGTTCAGTCAAGCCAACAGGAGTCAGATGACTGAGGTTTTAATAACCAGAAGTAGCGCACCCAAAAAAAAGAAAGAAAACCAGATGGGCCCCAGTAGTAAAAAAAAATGAAAAAATAACTGAGGGGTGTATATAAGGAAGGAGCAATCAAGGGAATGAGAAGCAGCTGGAGGTTCAGGCAGAGGAGAAACAAAATAGAGAGGTGAGAGAATCGGCAGGCAGGGGGAAGGTAAGAAAATAAACAAAGTAGGGATAAATATGAAACTAAACTATAAACTAATATGAGTAAATGTAAAGAAACACTAACCTAGACCTAAATCTAGACAAAGATAATGACAAACTAAAATCCCTTATCAAGGTAAAAGATATAAAAAAAAAACCCACACAGAGAAACTACAAGCAAGAGTACAAACAAATTAATGATCAAAACAACTGTCTAGTGCTTTTATCACACCTTCTGATGCTTTGCCGTTAGTAATAAAAAGCCTTGTTTGTAGTCCTCATAACCTTCGAAAGACTGTAGTTGTTGATTTTGGCAACTTTGCACCCTGGCGTCTGCGTCTCAGAATTTAATTGACCTAAAATTTCATCGCTGAGTTGTTCTTGTTGAATTTATCCTTTTATATTGAAAATCGGTCAAAACAAAGTTAAAACTGTTTATTTGGAATATAAATTATTTAGGTCTGAGGATTCCTACAGTTTTAACAGGGTTTTTGAAATTTGAAACTTCACAGTTTCTGTTAGATTATTCTATGATTTATTTTTATTTCAAAAGTTTCCCCTAATTTTATTATTATTTTCTTTTCTGCTATTTAGAGCAGTTATTCTTGCGAGATTTCATTCTTGTGTGATGTGATTATACCGTGACTGACGTCTAATTAAACTGCTGCTGCTCATCATCCCCAATTCCGTAGCACCCACTGACATCTATGTGCGAACAGTATCTGTTCGCGGACTATGCTTTCTGAAGTGGGAAATGTCCAGGGTCCTGACCCTTGTCTGTTGCTCCACTGACCAGACTGATGGCAAGCTAACCTTAGTTCCAACCAGGAGATCTGTTTTCCAGTGCAGTTAGTTGAATGGCTTTTTGGGGTGTCTTCAGATTCAGTTTAGTGTTATGGGTTAATTTCTTTCCTAATTCAGTCACCTAAGTAAAATATGAAACCGGTGTTGGAACCCTGACCTAAAATACACTAACACGAGCTTCTTTACATCAAGTTTTATTAGGAATACAAACACCTGATACATTATTAATGTACATTAAACAGTATTTACATTTGTTAGAAGTTGTCTTTTGGAAAGTTTTATGACTTTTAGGTGGAAAGACTAAACATTCAAGTGATCAAGTAACTACATCTAAAAGTGTACCTTCATTAGAAAGTAGACCTTTTACCATTTTAAACACTGAGATACTGGTGAATCCAAGTTCAAAGTGGAGTGCTGTAATAACCTTTCTTCCAAATGAATAAAAAAGAACATTAACTATAATAAGTCGAAGTATAAAAAGGCAATGTCATAAAGGAATAGCTAAACATGTTATGTTTTTTAATTGAGAAAAAGCCACAATGCCAATAGAAGATTGGCACTTTCACAGGCAGGTGTGCTGTGTGATCGACTCAAAAGGTAAAATCTTTGATAATAAGCGGAAAACCTTGGATACAAAAATGCAAGCATTACCACTGAAGGGAACCGTTTGAATAACAGAAACGTAACTACAGGGAGGAATTAACAGAGTGAAAAACCAAGGAGTGTTGTATGTGCTACGGAGGGTGATTATTTGGAACAGGAGACCTAATGGATCAAAGCTGTGAAGCCAACAAAAGGCTCAAACAACTGTGGAAAACTAATAGGAGAGTATAACAAATCTCCTCAATATCATAATAAAGCTAAAGCTTCCCAGCAGGCATATTTATGTAACGTGTGAAGAAACACAATAAACGTACAAAACAGAGATTCCTTTCCACACATGCACATAATCTATAGTTTACGACTGATAATTTTTCCGTTCATTGGTTCTGATTAGTTTTAAGCAGGTAATTTATAGCCCCTCAACTCAAACCACGTAGGTTTTATTTTTTTCAAATTATTAGATATTTTTTCAACCATACATGAGTGCCTGAGTGCTGTCACCCTTTGGAGAAAGCTAATTTCAGCTGCTCGCTTTTGGGATCCCTTTGTTTTGGTCATGATGTATATCTAGCAATTATGGTAGAAAGGTCAGAACTTAATTGCAGTAGTACCTGATGTTCCCTAAACAGACACCCTCTGTTTTTAACAACTTATACCTTGAGATCCTTTATCTGCAACTATATGCTATAACACCCCACCTTAATGTATTATCACTGTACTGATCAGCAGAGCTCTTATGCGTACCAGCAGGTGGAAAAGTTTTAAAGATTTAATATTGCCACCACGGCATACTAAAAGAACATCAATATTTAAAAATGTGTCATACATCAAATAAGTTGTATTGTAATGCAACTCTGACATTGTTCTTGCTAAAGCTCAGTGTTTTTACAGTTCTAATATATCTTTATGTGAGAAGTTCATGACCTCAACCTTAGTTTCTGATGGAAAGGGTTCTTTCCTTTGTCCCAGCAACAGATAAATGGTGGGGTAGCTCTAGTTTATATAGCTAAAGCTAGAGCTGGTGCTTGGTTAGCAGTAGCACCAGTTAAGCAGTGACAATGGTGAAACACACCTCTGACGGAGACAGAGAACTGGCATGAGAGCAGTAGCACAACAGAGGCTTAAAAGGCACACTTCATTTTTTCAATGTTTCAGATTATTTTTATAAATGGTATTGTGGTCCTGAAAAATCTGAAATACTAATTTCACCAGCTCTACAGACATTTACTTGGACACACAAGGAAGAAAGGATATATTAGTTTTTGGGATGTCCTAGTTTAGGATTATCTAGACTTTTAAAAGCCAAGCACCCCATCTGTAGTAATTAGTGAGCAAACAAGAAAATATCCTCCCTCCAAACAAACTGTTTTAAACCATTGAATTACTCTTCAAAAAATAACAATTGATCCAAATTATCAAGTTTTTTTTTGTTTTTCTTGCCATTTCGTATTTTTGTAATTTCTTATTCATTTCAGTTTATTTGCATTATGCACAATAATTTATTTTTTATGAAGATAATTATCCTAATATTAGTTAATCTTTCATAATAAATGCAGCATTAATATATGATTTCCCACTTTTACGCAGTCAATTCAAATTGTAAAACGAACTGATAATTTTCATAAACTGGTACAGGTTTTTGCCAATTTTTATGCTTTTGTCTTAGTAAAGCATTGATTAATTCTTACAACTTTGCTTTAGATTTTGCCACAGGGTCCAAGAAATTATTTTAATCCTCTTCCTTTAGTGTCTTTGAACAGCATAAAGAAAGAGTCTGATTTGCAGCCTTTTAGATGTGAGCCTCCTAATCAGCAGCCCTTTTTATTATTTTGGCCTTTTGATAGCGTCCAAACTCATCTTTCCTTCACAAAAATAAGTATTGTTTGATGTAAATGACTGGTTACAGTACATGTACAGCTAATTATTCGAAGCCTAGGATAGGAGCGGAAACAGGAGAGAGAATTTTGTGAACAGCTTCCCATCAAACATTTTGCTATCTTTGGACTTTTTTTTTTGTTTTACTGTCTTCTAAGAACCATCATTTCCACAATGGTCTGGAGACGATCGGATTAACCACACACATCTTATCCTTGACCTGCTGAAATTTCTGTGTAATTATTCGCACTTATGAAGCAAACCACAAAATAAAACCTACATGTCGGCTCCATCAAAGCCCTCCTTATCACCTCACTGTAGCTGGCTTGAACTGGGATGTCTGCGGAGTGTCACCAAAAATGAAAGAGAAAAAAGGTTTTAGCCATCCCCCGAATTTGAAGGACACACTGAGCTGAGTTTGGCTCAATTGCCTGAAGTTATTAGCTCACGGTAATTAAGTTTGCATTATTCTCTCCTAACACTGGAATGATTTCATTCAGCTCTCCATCATTGTGGCCCAGGCTTTTCCTCGTCTGACACGTGGAGATACCCATGAGCCGACCCAGAAAGGCTACGTAGAGAGAGCTAGAAGAAAGGACAGAAAAATGTTCCTTTACTATGTAAAAATCCAACAAACCACTTAAAAAGACAGTCAATATCTCAGAAGAAATTTTGATTACAAGGATGTGGGACTGAAGCTAGTTACTATATATCCAAGAGTAATTGGGCAGTGTAGCTAGGACAAGTAACCAGTAATTGACAAGGTTACAGAGAAAAACAAGTCAAGCATCAGATTACTGTCAAGTCCCTCTTAAGCATCACCGTATATAAAATTTGCAGATTGAGTGGCTAAAATCTGAAACATCAACTGGATTGGTACGTGGAGTCTGTATTCTAAATGTTATTTCGTGATGTCTTACCTCTGCTAAGGTTAGAATTAAATAGGGCTGTCACAAGTGTATTGTCAAGATGCATTTGTATGTTTTTACAACAACATATTACAAACATGGTCCTAAACATATTTGCAACCATAAATTGTTACTGGCCTAAAACTAACTGCTGTTTTTTTTTACTTTCCGAAGCTAATAAAAGGCACATTGAATTCCTAATTCTGCACCTTCCCATCTTCCATGGGTGCAATATGACATAATTTACTGTCATATCATGCTCACACAATGTGATGTTCCATTATTGAAAATGCATAGTGTGTGCTGGACATCATTCTGACATTCAGATAATTACATATTTGGTACAGGGTAGCAGCATGTCTTTTCATACCAGATTTCATGTCCAGGGCATCATAAGGTTTGGCTCAGTAGCATATTTACTGAACACTATTTAGGCTGTGAAAGAAAAAAAAAAAGATAATAGAATCCCTAGTCTAAGGGAACTGGGCTAGTGGGTAGATAGTTTAAGTTTTGCACCTTTCATCAACATTAAAAAAGCACGAACACAATCCTACAGGTAACATTTAAATAATCAAAATATAAATATATATATATATGTTCTCTTTGTGCTAACTTTTGTTGTTGGCCTTTTTCATTAGGAACAAATGTAATTGATTGAACTAATTGTTATTACATCTCCACTGGGCTCTGGAGTTGTCCACTGCATACTACGAGGATCAAAGCAATACCTCTTCCCCAGATGTTGGCAATGAAATGCCTCAAATTGTCTGTATTTTATAAAGGTAGCTTTGTTGTTTCAAAACTTTGCATTTTTTGACTTGTGGCCAAAACTAAACATAATCACATATGAGAGAATTTGAAGTAAAAAAGATATTGCAGACATACCAACCACAACTTTTTGTCTCTGTCCTTGAAAGGCTTTCATATAACTTGGCGCTCCACTACTGCAGCTGCTAAAAAAAAAGACATTTCCGACAGTGACAGTGGCAAAAACACATGTCTCATAAAAACAAACAAGCGTAGTGTAAGAAAATGTGTGCAGTAAACTGCAATGGTGCCACCGTGGGACTGCGAAGGCCTTACTTGTTCGATAAGAGCTGCAGAAAGCTAGCTCGGAAGGCAACAAAAATAAACATAGCCTTCTCTTCTCACAAGTCTGATAAAAGCTTATACTGTTTATTAATTCAGTGGCCTTTACAGTGTTTTTGGATGATTCTAGGTTTGCCTGTCAGCGTGTCTCAGTGCATAAATAACTGAAAGCCAGTGGCAGCTGGAGCTGTGGACACTGAAGGCCATGGCAAGAATAACGATTTTTGATATACCTGTCTATATTATATCAACCATGTCTTCTGTTTTGTTCAATGTCATTTAAAACTCAATGAGTTACCTTTTTGTAGTCCTATTGTCAAATATTTGCATACCTTACAAGTTGTGTTGTTTGTCTGCTTACCTCTGCATGAGCTTCTGAAATGAAACCTAATGAGCAGGGAGACTTGCTGCGGCCCAAAGGTCAAAGCAGCAGGCATCTGGGAAGCTAATGAAAATTCTCAGTCATTAGCCATACCACCTCTGAATTGCCCTTGAATAAGGAACCTAATCCAGCTGAGTGGCCCAGACTGGTACAGGTACTGCAGTTGTCCTGACATAACATTTTGCATGAGACAGTTTTCAGAAGCAAAATCATGAACACAGCTACAGTACTATTTTGTTGTTCAACATTAATTCAACATCAAAACAAAATTGTATTAAGGGCCTGCTTATGCATTGTTTGATCAACCTTCTTCTTTTAAGTTTTTCACTGTTGTTTCAATCAATATTTGATTGACATCAAGATAATAATTAATTCAAAAGTCAATGTGAATATTTTATTTATTTTCCATTGAATAAGGTTGAAATATGTTAAAATCGGTAATTGCCCGAAACATTTTTACCTACGTATACGTTTAATGTAAATACATCATATTAGCTGCAGTGTTAAACCTTTTTTTAACTTTAAGTTCATTCATTCAGTGTTTAAGAAATTTCCATGGCTCTCCTAATGGTTTCTGAAAAAATAAGTTGACTGATTTATATTTTAGGGTTTGTGGTTGATAGGAGTGTGTGCATTTTTTTTTTTTTTTTTTTTTTTACAAAGGTTCCTGTAATAACTACTACCTTTAACTTTACAAAGTGCATCTTTATTTTAAAGCAAATATTTGTTTTCGCAAGATATTTAAGTAGTATTAAGGGGATTTGGTAGAATAGGTTACATTTTTTTTTCTTCAGACACTATAATTTAGGGAATTGGCCACATACTACCTGTCTTATGTAGGAGTCATCAGCACTGAGCCTCCTAAAAGATTTGTGCAGGGGATGTTTTGTTTCCAGCTCTGCTGAAATCCTTTTTGTCATTCACCTCAGCCTCTGCCTCGGTCGAGCAGTTCCTTTCCACAATGAGACAGACTTGGCTAAATTAGTGTAAAAACAGAGACAGAACACAAAATCCAATCTGGCTGTTGTTTGCATTGTTACCAGAAGTTCAGTTTGGTAAGATTTAAAGCTATGATCTTTTCTTCAAAGGGATTTTCTTTCAAAATAAGTCTGCGTTCAGTCTGGCGGTGATTCTGAAAAACTATCCGCTCTCATTTCATTGACATTATTGCTAATGTCTAATTGATCAATAGATAATATCAATATAATTAGGCTTTAATGTGTTAAAATTGTGTAAACGTACTCAGTTTATTCTGATATGGCCAAAAACTTTCCTCCAGCTTCCAGTGCTTTCACAGTTCAATCATTACACTTGAATCCTCTGCTGTTCATCCCTACAAAGAGAAATACCTGAAAAAGATTCCGAGCAATGTTGTATGCAGAACATTTTTTCTCTTAATAGTGCATGCATTGGTGTAGTTAAATTGGCTTGCAGGTTTAATCTGTAAAAGCCATCCTTGCCTTCTTTTAAAAAACAATGCAGTTAACTCTGCAGAGCCCTGAGTAACCAGTTACATTAGAATATGGTTGATGTATCATCATGTATACTGTGAATATCAGAAAGGATTTCCGTTTTCACTTGAATCAAACTTTAAGATGGACAAAGGAGGACTAATATTTCTATAAAATGTCTTTAGTGAAGGCTTGGAAATGATTAAAAAAAACACTGCCCCAAATCTACCAGTTTTGCAGCACTCTGTATTACTGAATTGTTGCACACAAGTAAAGCCCCAGGAGATGTTTGCAAATGATCCTGAACAGATTACGGAGTCAGCGCCCTGCACCTCCTTTTTGCTGGTAGAATTCCTGCCTGTCTGCTTTGTTAATCTAGGCCTGCCAGGAAACTGCAGCACTAGTGTGAAACACATGTTTTTTTTTTGGTTTTTTTTGTTTCGTTTTTTTTATTTAGTTTTTGTTTTTTTCTGATAAACACACATGGCATACATCCCTGGAAGCTGTGCCATTCAGCTCTGATCCATTGTCATCTTCTCATCACTGGGTTTTCCGTTGGCGGGAAAAAAGGCAGCACACTGTAAACGCCTCTGATGATACGTTAGAAAGTGGGATATTGCTTGGAATAGGCGCACTCACATTGATGTGAACTTGAGCTGAAAATACTTGTGCACATTAAAACATCTGTTTGTAGTTGCTCATTTCAGCCTCTCGGCTGTGACTTCATCCCCCCTTTGATGAAAGTGGGGCCACGGCATGCTTGGTGAAGTATTGCCTTTAGCACCGGGCTGTCACATCAGTGATGGTTCTCTCCATCCGGCGTTTAGAGCTGCGAGATGTCTCGAACCCTCTGCTTTGAGCCACACAAGGCAATAATAATCATTCAACAGAGGAACTTAAAAAAGTTGTAGACAAAAATGTTAACTGAATGAATGAATTTGACACAATGAGGCCTGTTTTATCATTCTTTATATGCTTTTTTTGTTTGTTTTGTTTGCTTTTAGTTGTGCATCTGTTGAAGTCATTGAAACAAACTGTGTGGACTTTATTTTAAAAAATTATGCGAACTCATAGCCTAAAAAATTTCTAGTTATTATGTATAAATTGTTTTGGAAACTCACAATCCCCTCCACTTCCGAATACTTGACTTTTTGCAATGACGGATCCTAAATATATTATCAAACCACTTATCTAAGATTATAATTAAAAAGTTGATAGGAGTTGAGTTATATTTACATGACATCTTTTATCAAACAGAATGTTGCATTTAACAGTGTTTTTGCTCTCAAAAACGTACCGAACTTATATCCCTGGTGATCATTAGAAAATTGCCATTAAATTTCAAATAATAATGAGCATGTGGCGATGCAAAAATAGACGTTTTAATCATACAACCACAAGCATGAGGTTGTTAAACTTGTTAACAGCTTTAAAGGGCTTTGGTTTGTTATACTGATTTAGGATGAGTGCATGGAGTCTTTAAACCAACACTTATTTTCAAAATAAAACCTGTGGGGCAATCTGAAGATAAGGATGCGTAGTTGAGGTCCCAAGACTGTGAACAATAGCAAAATGGCTCAATGAAAAATAGTTAAAAACCTTTTTTTTCCTTTCCTCACAACTTGGTCTGAAGAAATAAAAAAATGGGTTTTAGTCATTTTAAATATTTATGTAAAATCAAATCTTTTCTCAGACATTGACATGACGCCAAGGCAACATCACTCCGCCCACACAGAAGTATAACTCAGGTAAAGCATACCCTGAAGAAGAGCAAAAATGGTTGTAATGGAAGAGGTAATGAAATTCATTTTCCAATATATGTGCCTGGTTGTTTGTATGAAACCACAGAGAAAAACGCCTTTAAGCCCAAATCTTCCATGGCCAAAGAAAGAATGATAAAGGAACGAAGATGTCTGGTGCAATTTGAACTCAAAAAATAAACAAATTATTACTTATTACTATATAAATGAGCCTCTGAAAATCTGAGTATTGAGCAGGGTGTGTGTGTGTGTGTAAGTGTGAATACCTGTACAGTATACCTGTGAGGTTAAGATAGAACTAACAATAAATATAAGCTAAACCAACTGTATCCATTAGTCTTTGGTTTTACCATTAAGCATAGAAAAATAGAAGATTTACTTGCATTTACCTTTGTACCGACAGATGTGGTAGTTTCAGTTCATTTGTTCTGTTTGGGTTTTGTAAATTGTATAAATTGTATTTCACCCTCTAAACGTGCTTGGTAATAAATGTCAGAATGGCATGTTCCTCACTGACATATTTTTTTCCCCTAAATTTGTTTTGCCAAATCTATATGACTGCAGTGAGTTCAAAACAATAAATCCCGGCAATAATGTTATATGTTTGCAGGGCACTGTCTCTCCAGGTAAGAGGCATTTCAGTTTGGTTTTGTCAGTTGGTGACAAACCCACTGGGTTGATTTGAAGATGTTATAATGTCAATTGAGAACAATTGCAGTTAATATCATATTATATCACACATCTGTTGTTCAATTTGTGTTGGAAAACATGTATCCGCTACATTTCACCAATTCCTGCAGTGAGGAAAAACCTCTGAAGATAAAACTTCAATTCAAAGAGTCATATTTCTTCACTGAAAAAGAGAGAGAGAAAAAAAATCATACACTCATAAATAATACATTTTTCAGAGTTGTTGCCAAGCACTCAACACAAGAAGAAAAAAAAGCACATGCCACATATTACAAACAGCGGTTTCCTCTCGTTCTTGCTCGCCTCATACAACATTTGTTGCAGGTGTGTGACGATTCTCACACATCTGCTGCAGAACAAGAGGCTTCTGTTAAGAGTCATGACAGCAAACAAGTTCAAAGAAAATTGTTCAGAGATACAGCGGGATAAATTATGTTTAGCTCTAGTTTTATGAACACCATTTTTCCCTGCCTGTCAAAACATTTAGATGAATGAACACATTATAAAAGCCTGTGTGGGAACATAACTTATAACAAGAGCAAACAAAATCCCTAAATGTCTTTCTTGCATTAATAGTTATTGCTTATTTGCTACAGTTGGATGAATTTTTGCCTTATTCTATTTTGCAGGTACAGTTTGTAATGGTTTGTAGCTTTGTATCGTGTTTATTTTATTTTTGTATTATGTAAAGCTTATCCTGGTCCATACCGATGTTATTTTCGGTTGACAAAACTGCAGACCTTCACATTGCAATATCAATAGTTATTTTTATGATTTATGTAAATATGACTACAGTTCCAAAATGTGTCATACTGGGTTATAGGTTTTCCGACCCACAAAGGCAGAGACACTCAGAAGGTATGGTTATTGTTTTTATTGAGGGAAACAGGTAGAGGTTGGATCCAGCGGTGACTCGGAGAGGGCAGTTGTGATGAGGAAGTGTGAGTGGCAATGAGTGGCGGAAGTGAGCGGGAGGCTCGACGCAGGATACCGGGAGACCTC
>JAVLVB010001098.1:792521-826764 GCA_032876305.1 Orestias chungarensis
CTAATAGGCACTGAGGTCTAGTGTTACCATGTAAAGGCAACACTCAGGCGCCGAATAGTGGATCCCCACTCCTCTTATACTGCTCTGCTCATCAGTGCCAACCCGAAACACCTGGGAACCACGGGACTCCCTCCTGGAGCCCCGTCACAGCGACCCCCGTGGCCACCTAGGGAACAGCACAAAGTGACTCAACCTGACAAAATGATGTTTCCCTAGTATCCAATGTAGCCTCTACTTGACTGTTCCAAGCATATTTCTTGTCTTTGCAGTCAGATTGCTAAATCTTTGTTTTGTCTGACCTTTAAGCTCTTCTCTCTCAAAAAAACATCATAGTTTTGATATGGGAGATTATTGCCCCCTCATTTGTGATAAGTGTGCCTATTAGTTGTACAAAAAAAACAAGATCTTCTACTCCTAAGTCTCATATAAGTGGAAGACAATGGACATATGGGAGTGGGTGGCAGCTAGTTAAGAATAATGGTGAAGATTATGGATTGAAAGTTTCCACTTTGGTCTGCAGGGACGTAAGATTTCAACATGAACAGTGAAAGTGGAGTTTGAGCTGTAGTCAGTTTCTTGAAGGTTGAATTTGTAGTGGATTCCTGGTTGTTTCTTAACACCTAAAGCTACTTGTTTCACTCAAACAAGTTGGCTTAAAATCATTTGTAGTTTGATCATTACGCTGTGAAAACTTTTGCATAAACAGAAGTTCAACATGCACATAGGATTCATGCTCCTGATCAGTTTACATAAAAGTCTCTATGGTAAATTAAAAAATTGTCAAAGAATGCAGTCACATAAGATGTTGAAGTATCATTACACGTTTAAGATTATTTATTACAGTAATCTTAGGTTAATTTACTAATTTTACCCATAACTACTTTATAACTGTACATCAAAATTGCTCATCTTTTGAACCAAAATCCAAATTGCATATTGTCAAATTATATTTTAGTCCAGTCAGAAATCCTTGCGCAGTGAGCCAAACTCTTAAATAATTTTTTTTCCTGTCAAAAGAGTTTAACATCAGAGCTGCCATAAACACATTTATAATACAGTTTCATACAAATGCAGTAAAACGGATGTTCGCTCTCCGGTTTATTGCAGCGTTTTGTACTTTCTCAAAGCGTGCATAAAACGATGGAAAACACTGTCTGAATATAGATCTGCTCAGTGACCCTCCTCATGATGATTACGTTTATTTATAGCTAATGTGAAACTTTGAAGTTTCCCATATGGTGTTGTTTGTTCACATTCATGCTTGCTGTTCGAGCTTCACAACGTGTAAATAACTGTTGTTTTCAGAGCTGAAAGTAGATATTTTTTGAAATTTCTAAGTGTCAGCCTCAGTTGCTCATTTAAATGCACTGTCATGCTGCTGTTTCAGCTGCCGCTGCTGCAAATTATGTTTACTATTTATTAACAGTATCTTAAAGCCCATGACAGCAAGTTGAATGACTTTAATTATTCCACATAGGATCATATAGGATAATGCACATCCACAAAATAACAGCATACAAACACCACAGCATTTATGCATAATTTAAAATCCTTTGCACTAGCATGATGGGAAAAAGACAATGCTACATTAAATCACCTGCCTTAGATAAACAATAACTGTTTAGACTGAACAATTGTACATTTTATCCTTTCTGATCACATTAATAGCTCATAACACAAACTAATATTCTGATATATGATCAAATCCATTTAAACATAGAAATTAGCAAAAGAAAAAAAGTAGTAAGGTAGACTTTCTTGAAATTCTCAAAATTTTCTATCTCCAACCTAACTTTACCTTTAAATGATTTTGTGTTCATATTTTACTGTAATGTGGACATAATTATTGTTTACAGGTTACTTACACGTTCTTTTTTTTATTATTCATCGATTTCCATACGTTTGATGATCTTAAGCCCTGGCTGAGGTTTGTCAACCCCATATTCTTTCTTTCAATCATGCTTTGGGTAGCTTTTTTTTCCTTAATCAATGAAATCAACAAAAATAAATAAATATCTAAGAAAGAATATAAAATTTAAAAAACAACACAAACACACTTTCATAGCACAGTTACTATGCAAAATCCTATTAATTATAACGGTATAGAGAACAACCAGAAGACAGGGCGTTTAGTGAAAGTTTAATGAGAGACACACTGAAAATAAATTATTTAATTATTATATCATTGTTTTTGTGTTTTTGTTTTTAAATCCTAACCTACAAATTGATTTTTTTTTATGTATTTTTTTGTTAAATGGTAAAATTCTGCAAATTTCCAATATACAAAGGCTTAATGATTGGAAGTACAAAAAGCTAGAGAGTCTGCCCTCATATTCTTGCCGGTCATGCAATCTACTAACAACTTCAATCTTCTCTTGCCTGTTAATTTATTGTAAAAAAAAAACAGTTATGTTCAGTTTATTAATGGAAGCACATCTGACCTGCTGAGTGTCACTGAACTCTGATTTAGGTGAATAAAAGAGCCTCTTTAGCATTCAGGTGTAGTTAAGATAGCTATTAGAGCAGCTTTACACCTCCAGAATAAGAAAGAGGAGCCGCTGATCCTAACTGATCCTGTGCTCCGGGCCCTCCTCTGCCCGCAAAATGACTCATCCTTTCATGAGATACATTTTTGTAAAAGATAATATTTAAAGATATAAATCTTTTTTCAGTGTCCTTAAAAGTACTGTATTTCTTTTAAGGCCCATTTCCTTTGTGATACTTAACACCAGTTATAACTACGTTTTAGAGGCTATCTATCTATTTCCATTTATTCAATCTGTCTAGTTTTTCATTTAAGATCAATTTAAAAAATGTAATAATTGTGATTTACCCTGGCCTTAACCAGAACTTGAACATAAAAATAGCCAACATATTTATTTATTTCTTAATTGAAATGCCTCTTTAAAACATCCAAGCTATTACAAATTAAAAATGTTTTAAGGTTTCTCGGGCAAAGATGAGTTGTTTAGAACATTCTCTTGTCCTCAGTAGATTTTTCTTTATATTGTTCGTGCCATACAGCATTTTGTACATAAAAAAGTCTAGACAAAGCTAAAAGTCCTAAAGTAGATAAGATTCCCAGAAAGACTGCAGAGGTATGTGAAGAAAATAAGTTGTGCTTGCGGAACTTCAGGGGAAAATACTGTACATCAGTAAATCCTTTTCAAAAGTGTTTTCTATTAAATTTACGCTTAACGTTTCAAATGTAGGCAGCACATGCAAATGGCAAACGCAATTAGAAATAAATCTGATAAAAATCCTTCTCCATGTTGGAACTGAACTGTGGCAAACTGATGCCGTTGTGTCACTCTCATGACCTTATAACATGACAAATGGCTGGTTTATCACCTCTTGTTGTGACTCTTTCCATCTCCTTCGGCTCACTTTTTTTGTTACTGAGCTTAATGATTTGAGAAAAGAGACTTTGAGGATAAAATTAGGAAAAAGAAAGAATGAAAGTGACCTTGCCCCTATAGTGTTTGACCTGCTGGTCTTTGAGAGCAAAGAGCCTTAAGAGTGAATATATATATCTATAAAAAATGTATACACAACTGCAAGTTTCATACTGTCTAATAATAAAAAAGAAATACATACTTGTAAATACCTTGAAAATGCTTAAATTAAAGCTATGGAATTCCTGTGAATGCATACTTATTATGAAAGTGATGCCAGTTTCAGTAGGCAACAGGTCAGGGGTTTGTATGGTTCCAAAAACAGGCTTTCAAAAAGGAACTTGTAGAAAGGTCCCCCACCAACTGGCTCTGCAAATAATTCAACAGTTTAGGCACATTTGTTGCAAGCATCTATATTTAAAACGAGCTGAGGAAATTAAGGTGAAAACTGCCCTGTTCTTTGATGAATTAATTTTCTTGGAAACGACATTTACTGATTGCACCTGAAAAAAAGAAAAACGTTTGAAGAGCAAAAGATTCAACACCAGCATTGTTAAGAAAGTTGCATTGGATGTGGTGGAATTGGTATTACAAGCAAATAGCAAATGCATTTTTTGAAAACAGATTTAACCGCTTGTACAGGCTTCAGGCTATTTTTTTGTTTAAATGTATGTAAAAAAAAAAAGAATACAATATTAAACAGCACACATCAATTCATAGGTTATCTCAGAATCTTTTATTGACTGAAAAATAATTTTAAAAAAAGTTTTAGAATAGTTATTCAGCTAGTAAATAAAATTTGAATGGAAGATAGGCTTACAGAGCATACTTGTTTGACTTCATTTTGATTCTACAAAGTACTTCCACCATGGGTTTCTCGTCCGTCAGAAACCACGATTTTCCCCTCTAAAAGCTTGTTAATGTTAACAAGAGTTTAGCATCTTGCCAAAAGACATTTAGACAGGTGGTAGAGCAGAGGGATTAAACTCGGGGCATTTTAATTAACGCAATCACAATGAGGTGTGAGGCCGGTTTATCTTTAAAGTGAACCACCTCATTCCCATGAATACATTTTTTAAATGTCTCTAACAATCCCTAACAGGAGCTGTCAAAAGTTCCCCCTGAATCATTCACTTGACTGATTACTTTGACAAAATTACAAAATTAGAACCACTCAATTTTTTTTTCAGCCAAATCAGTATCTGTAATAGGTTCTGGAGAAAGCAACCACTGTTAGAAAATAAAATGAATTTGAAATTCAAAAAAAAAAAACTCAATTTCATTCATTATTTTACAAGGTAAACGTTTTTTGCTGTAGTTTCCACACTGATTGATACATTCTGGTAATCATTTACTTTCGATTATTGTGGGTTACAGATGATGAAAACACTAAATTCAGCTTAGATATTTTCCAGATGACATTGATAAAGGTTTTTTTAATAGATATGTGGGTTGACTGTAATAAATAATTTACTGTTTGTGTAACACTGGTAATTTAGCCCTTCATTGCTTTAATGTGTGATAGGGCTTTAATAAGGTAATGGAAGTGTATTTTGTAGTTTTCACCTCTGGAGTGTAGTCTACCAAACCGCACTTTTTTTTTTACCCCCTGTTGTCCCTGTGCTAAACCAGCAAGGCGCAAAGAGCAGACCGAACTACATTCAAAATCCTCTTAGCACAACTAGGTAGCAAAACCAATCTTAATGACCATGGTGTAAGCTGTTATCTCAAAACTATTCATACTGTGTTCCAGGAAGAACTTGGAAGATGATTGGCTCTAAAATGTCTGCTAAATTAAACATGCCCACTAGAACTACTAAAGGTGGATTTTGGAATGTGCTGTAGAACAAGCGGCAAAATGACAAGCCAGAAATTTCTACTTCTCAAAGACCCGATACTTAGTTTAAACTTTCTGACCAGGAGGCTGCAGGTGAAAAAAACTGTCTCGAGTTCGCCGTCACTAAAGCCATCCCTTGAGACCTTTCAGCTCAGAAGCTGACAAATACATGCTTTGTAGGGAGTGCTTGGAGCAGAGACTAATTGTTTCCATCACAAGGCCAACCCCCCCATTAATTCCTGAATTGCTTTTGCTTTTAGGAACAAAGAAGGACAGGAGGATGACCAAAATTGATTGTAAGAAAAAACATGGTGGTAGTGCAAAGGCTGCAGCACACATCCATACAGTACTGAACATGTCAGTATTTTTTTTACCTAAACCTGCAAGATCCCATCACAGCAAAACATTTTGAAACAGGTGCTATGCCTGCCTGGGAACGGAGCTGAGCTTCAGAAACGGATTAAAAATGTGATTCATACAAGTAAAAAAGAGGATATGAGGAAGCCCAATTTAATCTATCTGAAGTCAAAGCACTCACACAGAGTGAAGGTTTAGATGGTTACGCCTTAAAATGCGTTTTTGTCCAATCAGGATAATCAACCTCAGACAGACAGAAGATAGCTTATAGTTGGATTTAGGAATCCACTTAGATTGCAGTTAATTAATTAGTACATTTCTAGATAAAGGTAACAGAAGATATTTCACTTTCAACTTGGTTGGTCGATGTTACAACACCTCTAACTGATGCGGTAAGAATGGTCACAGTCTTACATGTTTAAAGATTTTTATCTCGTTTGTTACTCAAAGATGACGTTGTGATTGCCTTGTGGGCAGATATGGGCAGAATGCAGCAGTAAGTGTGAAACAACTGCCCCAGAAACCTTACAAACAGGACATGAAAAAAGCTTGCAGTTCATAAAAGTTGCTGACTACCACAAAACAAAAAAAAACACAATAGCTGTTACCAAATGGAACGTCCTGTGCTCAACTCAAAAATGTTACTCTTAAGGTTAAACTCTAACACATGCAACAGAAATCCAATGAGCCAGACACCGAACCGATCAATACGATGGCTGTTTGTCATGGGGGGAAACATATTTTAACAATAAAGAAAGCCATATTTGGGGAGCACATTGTATAAAAAAACATTCAGTAGTGAAATCTAAATAATTCAGAGAAGGACAAATGTGCATTGGTCCCTTCGGCTGATCCTCTGCAGGCTCCTCCCATGTCAGGGCTCCCACATAGCCCCACAGGTTGTGTAAAAAGGCTGCACAGCAGAAACACATTGCCAATACCAAAGGCTACCAACAGGTTAAATCAACTAGTGCTATTAGGTCAGGCCTCTTCAACAACAAGCCTTTTCATTTAAGTCACATCAATCACAGCTGTTTAAAACACATGCAGGCCAAATTAGCCAACACCATCACAACACAAAATGAGCACTAGAGGACAGGGGTTTAATGCTTCTCCTCTCCAGTGTCACCACACAGCATCTTGTTGCCCAGCCACTTTGGATACTCTCATTCCAGAGCATAGCAGATTGTTTGGCCAGTGAGGATCCTCTTACTACTCAACTTCTTCTGACACACCAGATCTTTAGTATTTAATGCCATTGATCAGAAGCAGCAGCCTAGTAAAAGCATCTCCAGCCACACCTTCACTTTTCTGCACATGAAGGGCCCTAATCATCTAGTTAAGTCATGGGATGAGTTTGTGATTCTGCCTTCGTATCCACAAAATCACAAACATATTGCCACCCTTGTGACATGTGCACACAAGGGATCTTTACTTTGTACCTTATGTAACACAGCAGACAAATTCTGATGACTTGGCTTCGGAAACCTACACTATGGAACTATGGAAGCTTCATATTGGCCCTCCACACGTTGGATTCTGGGTCTTTCAAATCTAAACTTTGATTTCCTACAAAAATTCAATTTTTATCCCACTTAGCCGAGCAAAGACATTATTGGCTTAGCACAAGGAATGCAGAGATAACTCATTTCCTAAATATATCTAAGTGCGCTTTCTCTTAATGTACCCCCAGCTTCAGTTTGCATCTTTTGAGTTTCACACAAACTCTGGAATAAGCTTTATTTTCCCATTTTACAAGGATGCAGTTGTCCATGTTCCTTGTGCTTTCAACCTCATGTTTTCTTTCTCACAATTCAATTTATATGCGTGTAAACTGTATTTTTAAGATTTTTAAGTGGATATTTTTTTATTTTTTTATTTTTTTGGTTCACCCTTATTTTAGAGGGTGTCAAAAATGTCATTACCAATGGTTTTGAGAGAAAAAAAATTTGCGATCATTAAGTCTATAGAATATGATTTTTTTTTTGTTTTACTATAAAATGTTAATGTTTGGGTGATTGTGATTTTTGTTTTAGTTGTGCCTATATGCTGCACCGTATCTAAGGTCTGACGGACATGTGGGTAGATAAAAAGTATTGAATTGTCTTTGTTTAAACCATAACTACTGTTGTGGCCTGTGTGCTGAACCAAAACTGTGAGTTCATGAGTTGAATTTGTTCAGTCGTTTTAAACCAAATTAATCTGTTTGCTTTCCAGCTCACAGATTCTCTGTTTAATATGCCTGACCATCTGTTCTAAACAACATGACTGATTTCTGTCTCTTCAACAGAGGAGAGACATTATCGCTTAGTGACCTGCCTTCGATTCATCTGTTCATTGTCTGTACCAGAGGTTCTCTGTTAAACTAGATCAGAACACAAGGAAACACCCTGAACAGGTCAGCAGTCTATCACAGAGTAACACAATTTCACAGCCGCTGTCACACATCTGAGAAAAGTCAACCTGACCTGCGTGTCTTTGTGCTGCAACAGAAAACTGCTGCACCCAAAGGAAAAGCCTTGTGATGTCAAGTCAAGTTTAGTCGTGCAGTCCGATATCACATAAGATATCTCTGTGGGCTCACAGCAGCACTAGTTCCTGACCCAGCTCGATCTCTCTCAGAAACAGGGAAAAGGCCGGTGAAAAGAAGCTGTTGCAAGAAAGGAGAAGTAACCTCCGGAGACAACTTCAGTGGAACAATTCCCCTTCCTCTGACAGATGGAGGAGAAAGGAGGATAAGAACAAAGGTTTAAAGAAGACTTGCAGTTAGGTCTGAAGACATCTCAGCACTGACACATTTGTTTTTCCCTTTCAAAAAACAACACTTTCAGATTAAAGCTTCTACGATTAAACTCGTTTAAAAAGTCACCTCAAGTTTATTATATGAATTCTTGTGGAGAAAGAAAACAAGATGTAAGGAATAGTCCTTCTTTTATGCACTCCAGTGCAAGTGAAGAAAACTTATAAAAGTACTATTGAAATCTTAATCGTAAAGCTTTTTTTGAGAAGGTTTATCTGCAATGTCATTTAAAACCCATGGATACCAACTACTAACAGATATTATCTTTTATTATCTTTTTATAAGATGTCTTTAGCAGTAGAAATAAATACATATATTCCATAGTAAAGTAAATTGGTATAAGACAGAAACAGGTGGGAACAATATTGAAAATTAATTCACTAAATTGCATTTACCTGCTATTCATTGTTTTTTCAAACTTTTTACCACATGCCCTACTCTTCAAAATATTTCCAGTACTGCTAATTTAGAAACAAGAACGTTTTTTAAAAAAAATTTAGATGAGCATCTGTTACCATGACGTCAAAAGATTGATACCCCTCCACTGAATAATCCACATCATCACAAAAGTAGAATGCAAAGCTAAAAACAAAAACCCCTTGTTCTGCTGACGGCTTGTTATGACCCACAGTTACAATTTATTGGGACAGAGCCCTCCATTGTGCAAATTGATTATGTCGAGAGCAAAGGAAGAAGTTGCCATAGAGATGCATCCCCAGAAAACATGAACTTTTACCACCAGAGACATGTTATCTGTTTTAAAACACTAGTCGATATTTATTTTACTCATAACCTTTTCATTACTACATGTTATCTTTACAGTGTATGGATACCCAAATACAAATGTCTCATGCGGGGAAGGTTATTTTTAAATGCATCCATGAGTAAAACTTTCTCAAAATGTGGTTTTGTTGTATTTTTTGGGATAAAAAGAGCAACCTGACTTTACATCAGTGGGATCTACTATATGTTTAAATATGGTTTAATGTCTTGCCTGAACCCAGCAAACTGGTAAAGTCAAAGGAAAGCTATTTTAACATTTTGTTAATCTGATAGAATTGTCTGCCAAACACATTGAAATAGGTTATTAAGTTCAGGTGCCTGGTTTGTGGAGTTTGTTAATAAATATATATATATATATATATATATATATATTAAAAAACTCCACAACAGTCAACTATTTAAACACTCATGGAGGGATACATACAGTATCTTAAGTTAGTTCGAATGATTGATTTACAAGCAGTCAAGCATACTTTTCTTATGTACAGCAAAAAAAATTACTTTTATCTCTTTAATCAGCCTTGTGTTGAAGTTAATCTTTGAATTATTATGGTCTGATAAGAGTATTAGTAGACTGTTAAACAAAGCATTGTCAATGAGCAGCTATACTATATTTTTTTAAATTAATAAACTTTGCGGAATGAATACAAATTGTATTCTTCCCTTAAATATTACAAAGTGAAAGGACGTCTACAGGGTGACTTTTATCCCAGGCTGTCAGAAACCCCCACAGCCCTGCAATCATTCTGTCCGTCAGGTACAGCTCAGGCCACCAAGCTGATTCGAATGCAAAATTACTGAAGTGGACTCACATGGAGGTTGTTTGCTCAAGATATAAAACAGTTGGAGAAGGTGGGAGAACTGGCATAAACTGAACAACGTGGAGGTTTATTAGCAAAGCATTTATTTTCCAATTAATCGTTAAACTGCATTGTTCAGCTACCAGATGAAACACTTTAACTGAGAGGGGGTTTGGATGAGACGCATTGAAGACAAATGTTTTGGGATGGGATTAATCCTCCTTTTTTATTCACAGAGGCAGACTGGGTTGGAAGGGGTGGCCATTAGCTCAAATTACTTTCAGGTCTTTCCAAAGACACACAAGCGCTTAATAGAAAGGCAAATGTATCACAATATTGGCAGAATTGTTTTAGCAGTCATTTATAGAAAAGAGCTACTTCCCTCATCCCAGGAAAGACACTTTTCCAACAAAGCATGTCTAATTCGAAAAAGAATGGGGGAGAGAAAAGTCAATTCCAATGAGCCAGGAAATGTAATGCATCTGGCCCAGCAGCTTTGATGGGAGTATATCAACTCTAATATGAATGCACGGATTTGCGTGGCCATCCATGTGTCATGCTGTCCAGATGAGAAAGAATACAGTTGTTCTATTACATGGGTTAGTACTTCTATGTAGATCCCTTGAGACCTGCTGGACGTTCTTTTCCTATACATATTCTCCCTCACATTGTCACTGCTGTGCTGAGTGGAGTGAAGTCGAACAACTAACACCCATAAAATGAAACTGGAAATGGAAATGTGTTATTTGATTCACTTAGGAGCTTTCATCGAGTCATCAAGAGGCAAATTATTGGAGCTCTTTCATGGCCAGTGAATGGGAGACAGATTTGTAGATGGTAACAGCAGCCAGGTTGATTTTACAGAAAATATGGGCATGTTTTTCTGGTTCAAAACAGAACAACAGCAAGTGGGGCTCATATTCATGTAAAATAAAATGCCTCTTCCTTATACTGGTGGAGCTGTATTTTGGATTTGAGATTTCATTTATATGGTGTTTGAAAAAGTAGATGTTTTTTTATGTTTATAGAAAAGCCCATAGTCTCATTCAGACATATAATTAATTTCAGTTTTTTTTATTCTTACTGTTGTATCAAATATTTTAGTTAGGCTTTTGTTTCTTTATGCATTGTTTATTGTCATTATTCAATACTCCATAGATGTACCACTAAAACCATTATTTTGTGGTAATGATCAGAAATTCTGTACAAGGGAGAAAAATCTTAAGAGCATATATTATGCACCGCCTCCATGTGTCCCATTAAAAAAAAAATCTGTCAATAATCAAATATACTTACTTATGATGCACAAAAAATTGAGATTTAATAAAATAAAATACTTAAATTTAATAAAGTAATTGAACTAGTTGCAATTTGTGTTTTTTTGCCATTGCATATTGCAATTTCATTAAATTTAAAACCTTGGAATTTTCATATTTTTTAAGACTTTTTCTGTAAATGCTCCTTGACAAATTTGGGGCAAGTCTGGTCTGAAGCTCAGGTTATGAGAGTTTAGCTTTACTATTTGCTTTAAAAATAGATTTTTTTAAATTTATGTTTTCTGTTATGTTTTTAAAGAATTTATAACACTATATGTAGTCTATATCACAATTATGTAATTTCCCCAATATTTATTTCTGTAAAATGTACAATTGATAACAAGCTATTTGTTTTTCAGTACTGACACGTTTATGTGGAATATAATTATTGGGAAATGTTCTGTTTTGCTGATGTTCAATAGAACATATCTAGAATATTTTAAATAAAGTGCAGCCTAGGAATCTGAAGTACCTAAGCACAAGTTGAAACACTGTGTGTGTTGAGGCATATTAAGGTATATTTAGTGTTTGAACAAGTGTTGTAGACAAAGGAGTTTTACAGGGGTCGCCAGGACGGGAAAGAAAACAAATGGGAGGTAGCCAAGACAGGAAGAACTTTTATAAACAATATAAGCCACTTCTTTCCTGCTCCATAACCCTTAACTATGAGCATGTAGAGAAAATGGCCTAATTTTCAATAAATATGTAGATATGTAATATGCTACTTTAAAATCACAATCCCTTTAGTACTGCATTAATTATTTATAACAAGTGGCAAAAATACATACATGCAAATGTAGGTGTACATACTTTTGAAACCAAAAATAAGTTTGCTCTTAGTAAAAAAGTCTCCCAGGAAACATTTTATACTGACTAGCTTATGCTTTATGGATTTTAAAATTTCCAACCTGACAACTCTATAATTTAAATACATTACTAGAATTAAACTCTCAGTCTAATATAAGAATGGCACTTGGTAAATATCACCAAAAACTACCTACAGTTATTAAAGAAAAAAACACACAACACTTCTGCAGGTACAAGAGCCAAGAGGTTTAGGAGTAACAGGTGACATGTGGATATATTTGTGAAAATTGTGAAGGGGTAAATTGACCTGGAGTCACCATGGATGCAGACAGTGTGAAGGAACCTTAAACGCTGCCACTCCCACAAAAACATAGTGTGAGGGATTTTAAAATTCATCACCTTTTTCAAATCTACACACATTAATGGATGAGGAATTGATTTCTTCAACAATTCCTGTTAAATCTGATCGGATCAGCCACAATCTGAAAACATCACAGATGTTTCAGTATCTCAAAATGATTTTTATTTTTTGGTTTTTGGTCCCACATAGACTGGAAAAGGAAGGCAAACATAGCTGTTGGTAATGTTGTTGTTGAAGAGTCTGTCTGTATAAGTATTAAGCTAAAAATAAAACCCAAAGCATTATTCTCTGGAGTTTAGTTCACTTCTTTACATCCCTCAAACCAAATTTTGTTCATCACAAACATGTGGAACAACATTCTCTGATTACTCAAGTCTTTATGCAAAACAGTGTATGTGGTGGAAAACCAACACTTAGAAGACACCATGCCCACCATGAAACACTGTGATAGCATTGCCATTCTCTGGGGATTCTTATCAGCAAGACAAGGAAACTGGTCAGTATGAATGAAAACATAGATGAGCAAGATATGGGGTAATCCTGAAAGGAAACCTATTAGCAACAAAACACTTGCAACTTTAAATGCAAAAGAAGCTGATTAAACACAATAAACCTAAATGGATCTCCCTATTGTACTCTTTAGATTTTTACTTTATTTCGAAGATGCATTATTTTCATACATCTTTACTACTTTCACGTTTGTTGAAAATCTTCACAGGGCACGACAGCTTTTTCAAATACGCTTTGCTTGAGTATGTCATACTTGAGGAGCTCAGATGTGTTCAGATGTTAAAATACATCCCAATTGAGTAAAGCAGTGTTATGGTTTAGCAAAACCCAGCCACAACCCCATTATTTGACATGCAGGTAAAGAGGAAAACCACACATTAACCCATTTGTACATTAGAATATTTACATTTGTCTTTCTTTTGTATTACAGTAAAACACCCTTGATAGCTGTCTCTAGGCTACATAAATAAATGAGTAGTTTTACAGAAAAAAACCTTTTATTTTTACTGGTGCTCATTACCATACACTGTCCTTGTAAACAGAATCAGTAATATAAAGCACCTAACTAAGGCCTAGAATTTAAAGTCTAAAAACTATTTAATCCTCTAATTAAATTTAATCATTCTGCCTTTAAGTGTATTCTTCAGAATATTGCTTTTTAGTTTAATTTATTCATGGCAGATAGTCTTAAGATCTTTGCTGAAACAATGAAAAGAATACTCATACTACAGTCTAGTCAGGCTCTGTTGTTTCTTCTGTGCTTTCTTAAAATTTTCTTTCTAATTCAGAAACAGAAAAGGGAATTGGAACAGGCCAAGCAATCAAACTTGATGCATCTGACGATTCAGAAGAGCAAAGGGCAATTAGGTGCAGTGAGGAATGTGGAGAGGCCAAAGCTTCTCAAACAAGCAGGTTACCAGCTCACCAGTGGTGGGAAATAGAGGACATCTTGCTAGGATATGGCTTCAAACATGCAACAGCCTCAGCAACTCCAGGCCAATAGAACAGATTGCTCCAATTACAGCAAACCTCACGCACTAGAGTCCCCATGATACATGCAACGGTCTGTTTGAGTGGACTTTAGACAGTGGCATGCTGCTCTGGAGCTCTGGGTTCCACATGTCCCTCTGCCAATCTGTATTCTGTCTGAACCCGCAGACATCTCCTTTTAGCCCTGCTTTCGTTTGAAGCTTCTGTTCAAACTGGTTGTTTTTGGCTGCCAGCACAGGTGATTGGCACCCTCTTTCTAAATTTATAACAAAATCAATTCTATAACAGCATCCCTTAGCACCTCAGTCTGAGTGAGAGGATTTCTACCCCCTTATTTTCAGCTTCACAGCCTCAGAATGGGTCTAGATTAATCCCTGTTCACATCGTATACTCACATAGGCTCTGAGATTTCGCTCGAATTCAAAGTGTATAGTAATGTAGAAGGTGTTAGGAAGCAGCATCAATGGGAATCACCTCTTTAATTGATGGCAGGCTTTGAGGAATTGATCAAGGCCTTTACAAAGGTTGTAACACCGTTAAGGGAGGAGCCTTGTCAGTGAAGATTCATGTGTCTCTTGGAGTAGACTCTCCATGGTCTCTTTTGTTCAGCAGGCCCAGCGTGAGGAGTACTGCATGATGAGCACCATCGTCTTATTTCTTCACCTAAATCTGAATTAAAAAGGTGAGCCTGGTGCTGATACGGTTGCCACAAATGATACACTGTTCCATTCGTCCCCAGATGGCTGCTGCACTCCCATTGCACCATCAAGACACGGGGAAGACATATGGTTGTGTTGTAATGAAAGCATGAAGGGGTCTTAAGTCACAAAAGAATTATCTCCATCGCAGAAGTAGAGAGGTAATAATGCCCCTGTGTACTGTATTCTAGAAAAATTGAATTGTGGGGCAACAATACAAGGTTTTCGAATTAAAAGAGAGGCAGAATAACCTCTCGTAGAGACTGTGCACTAGTTGTGCTTTCAATAATACCTGAAGATGTTTTCCTGTTATAGGCCTTGCCTGTGATACAAATATAAGGATGAACAGGATCTGGTAAAAAGTTGATAACCGTTTCTATGATAATTATTCACACAATATTATGAGGCTTTACCTTCATTTGAAAGATGTTTTCCATGGGGTATGATGTTTTAGAGTACATACCTAACCAAGAGGTTAACCTGTATTTTCCTCAATTCATACGTGATCTAAATTATACATGCAGTCTCAAATACTCTCAGCAGACACTTTATGAGATAAAGCTTTCTTGACTTAAATGGGTCACAAAGTTGCCTTCGGTGTAGCCTTTCTCTCGTATAATTGATTCTTACAAGGTTAAAGGACATCTTGGTGTACACTGTTATGACAGTATCATTATATGAATCTCCTGTACCACTGTATTTTAAAGGATGTCTTTTAGAAACTGTTAGGGAATGCCACTGACATGAAGGGAAGGGGTAACGTTTAAGAGAGTAGTTTTAGAATATCTGAGCTTTGTGATATGATGCATTATCCAGCTGGAAGAAGGCATCAGAGCACTAGGTACACTAACGTCATAAATTGATAGACATGAGCAACAACAATTCTCAGGTAGGATCTAGTACTTAAATGATATTTAGTTGTCACTAAGAAGCCACGTGTTTACAAGGTAAATGTATTGTTGTAGCATGAAGATGAGACTACCATGTAATGGCGGCAGCAGAAATCAAGATGTTTTGTTAAGCCTGTGTGAAACATAGCCTCAGTTTTCTGTTATTATCTGTCAGGAGTTGCATTCGGTTTGGGCCTCTTCTGCAGGAGCTTATTTGCTTCAGGGTTGGACGAGTTGTGCCTTTGAAACATGGTACTGCATGCCTGGGTTGTAATGAGTGTTTATTTGAGCTACTGCTGCGTTTTAAGCTCTCAAACCAGGCTATCTGTTCTCCTCAGACATCAACAGTGCATTTGTATTTATGCAATTATGATGAAATGTTTAGAATCACATAAATTCAAGTTTTCATTATACTAATTTAAACCTTAGAAACTTTTGTTTTAAAGCAGTTGTCAGTAACTTTCATGTAAAATTTTATTTTTTTTAAGGAAAAGAACTTGGTAAGAAAACAACTAATAAGAGCAAGGAGGAAGGTCTTAGCACTGTCAATCCATAAGTTTCAACCATGAAGAATTCAAATATGGTTCATCTTTATAATTGCAGCTACTTTGTCCAAGTTATTACATTTGATCAGCAAAGCATATCCTCAGCAATACAACAAACATGCATAACGGTGTAAAAACATAAAATTGACTCTTTAGTTTTTGTCTCTTTTATGTTGCTAGAACTGGCTAGAATTGGTGTTCAAGCAGTTTCAAGTGGTTTACATAGTCTGGTAAGATTTTTTTTTTTCTAAAACATGCCCTTCAGGGTTTTAAATAGTATTTGTAAACCTAAAGGACCCATTTAAATCTCCTGAATTTGGTGTTTCCCCATATTTATATAATCTTCTTCACTGACAGTTTATGAATGTCCATTATTATCTAGCTCACACCCAGATTCATTACCTAGACCTTAAAAAACTATGACCATCATGTTTTTTTGTAAGCATGAAACAATTTTACTTACTACGTCTGCTGGAAGACAGCCTATGATTCATATTAATCATATGAATTGTGTTAAATTGCTTGTACATATGGTGAGAAGAAAACATTGTTTATAAAATATATATATATATATATATTTTGTTTTTGATAGTATCAAATAATTATATGTTCAAATTTAATAACTGACATGCAAGGTAGCACAAAGACTATATATAGCTGGTTGTATTTGTAACATATATAATAGAGCTTAAAATATCTTTCTTTAGAATAGCAGCTCCATAAGCTGCCTGTTGAAGCTGATAATACGACCTGTAGGAACACTGTAAAAATAGGTGACCTCCAGCAGTCATGAGAATAGGCAGCCTAGATGTGAAATCTCTGGTGAACTGATCTACCTTTCAACCTAGAAAGAGAAGCTTTCTACTACGTGACTTACAATTTGAAAGAGCAAACTCACAATAATTTGTCTGAGCCAGAAACTAAATACATAGAAAGGGATTCTATTTAAAAATAAAAAAATCTTAATTTACATAGATTAACCTGTGGATATTTATAATCATAGAGTTTCATAAAACAAATATTTATGTCAGCAACCCCGTTCGATGAGTAAACCTTTACATAAAATATTATCAGAGTAAGTTAATTATTATAATTTCTATTTTCATTTTAGATTTTAATATTACATCAGATTGTTATATAAAAAAACATTTGGAATAAAGTAAAGTGGGCTTAAATGAAAGCATGTTCAATACCTGCCAAAAGCTTGTTATTTTTAATAATAATATATTAAATAATAATTTTGTTATGACACACAACAATCATTGGAAAGCATTTGATACTTTATTTAATGACTGTAGAGTACTCCCAAGTAAGCTTTCTATTAGCAGGAAATATAAGATCGGTACAGTATGATTACCTTGAATACCATCAGCACAAAAATGTAAATTAAAAATGGTTTATCACGGTCTACCTGTTTTTTGTAAAATAGGAAAGCAACAGTTTTTCTTATTCTTGCAAAAAAAAGTACGTTGGATCCCAACCTATTTGCAAATTATCCAATTCACAGACTTTTCTTTGGAATCTGACTCCAAATTATTTGCAGATTCTTTTTCATATGGAAAATAAAAAAAATTCTAAAGAATGCAGCTCGTGAAGCTGAATTACCTGGGTGCAATCCTAAACCACTCCAGAAGTGCCATAACGTTTGCTCAGAACTGATTTGCTGTACCCTCAAGAGCTCAAACAAGGACGACAATAGGTATTAGCTTCTGCAGTAGTGTGAAGATTATTTTTACTGTGCATTTTGTTGCATATTAAGATATATTAGGTGACTGAAATATTAAAATAGGCAGTAATAACCAATCATGCGTGAGAAAATCACGTTGTATTTTATACCATATTCCATGTTATCTATACTTGTATTTTTCCTAACATTACATTTTATGTTAATTTAGTTGTGACTCACAGATTTAGGAAAAAAGGTGTATTTCACTCTTTACCAATTTGTTCTTTCCAACAATATAACAAGTAAATAATAGCTTATTTTAATGAAAGTGTGTTTTTTTTAGTCTCCGCACAGTGAGTATTCATGTTTTTCATATTTCTTTCAGCAGCACTGGCTTGCTTTCAGCAAATACATTTTCTAAACCGAACCTTAAACCCTTATTTCTTAGTTTTAGGAACAATAACCCTGAACAACTTGCATATACTTTGATACCAATAACTGCCTAGTTTATAGTGCCATAACTGTGGTCATGGCACATTTAATAGAGAATCTAAAACCTTGAGTTTAACGGAAAACGACAAGTAAATAAGTCACAGCACTCAGCTTTAAAAGCCAAGCTGAGTGATCAGGGTGCTGATCGGGTGATGTTCACTGTGCTAAAAACAGATACAGCAGCTCTTTGGTGCCCCGTTCCACTATATTGTCGAATACCTATTTTTTGTTTTTATCTCACCACACAAGGTTTGCATTTATCAAAAGATTTAGAATATGATGTTGTTATTACAAACATGAAAAACCAAATTCTAAGACTTAGGCTTTATCTTTTCATTGCAATATTTTTGTTATTCATTTAAAAGGGACATCTATTTTATGCATCTGTTTCCAATTATCTGACTTCAGGTCTTAAAAATATAGGATGAAAATATAGGTATAGGAGGGAAGCAAATATCTAGCTTTTCAAATCCTGGTCCAATGCACAATATAGTGCAGTACAATGTAGCACCAAACAGGCATCCTATTCAGATATCTGAATCACCCCTTTATTGGGCTCTAGCGTTTAAATTTCTACCCAGATTTTAGTTTTTGTTATTAGTTTTAGTTGGAATCAGACATATATGAAGCGACTGTAAATGTTCATATCTATAGACAAAAAGATCTATCTATATCTATTTCTATTTATATATCTATACACATGCATAGATTTATAGATGTATAGATTTATTTATGGATAGATAGATAGATAGATAGATAGATAGATAGATAGATAGATAGATAGATAGATAGATAGATAGATAGATAGATAGATAGATAGATAGATAGATAGATAGATAGATAGATAGATAGATAGATAGATAGATAGAACTACAAAGGATGTGATATAATTATGAGATTAAACTCACCACTGTATAAATGCAATGTTTATAGTCCCTTCAGTGCTTTTACATATAGGAATGGAGAAGGCTATTTTCTTTTCTTCACTTGGTCTGTCACTTTATGTTTATTGTATGTCAGGGTTTTGTTATTCTTGTATATTTTCGAAGAGATGTCCCCTTCTGTTCCAAAGGACGAGATGAAGTGATGAGCTCAAATCATTTATATGATTTCACACAGGCGACTCTCTGCTGCAAAGCACCATTCTGAATCCCAATATTGCCATGTTTAACTTAGCATTACCATCAAGATTAGAGGGGTCTATCAAGGGAGGGGCCGGAATTTGTGCTTTCAGTCTATCCAATTTAAAACATAAAGCTTGCCAAGTTTGCCCGCAGTCAAAGAACTGCCAAATCTCTCACATCCTACAAGCAAATGATTCATCTCAGTCTTTCAACAGCTGAAAATATGGAAACGGGTTATGTTTTCTTCAGCCAGACAGAGAATCAAAGCATCTTCCCACTCATATTTTAACTTCTTTTATGGATTATTGCACTGAGTGCACTATTGATGTACATACAGCAACTAAACCGTCTTGTCTTAGCTGGGGTTCAGTTATTAAAACGAAATGCATTTAATGAAGAAATGATGATCAATAAGCTAACAGAAAAGGCTTTTTTTATAAAGTCAAGATGACATTAAAGAACGTAACTTTCTGAAAGTTGCTATGAAAAATAAAATCGTGATAGAAAAACGTGTCGCCCTATAAGGGGAATGCTGGAAAAATCTCCCTTAAAGCACTTCTTGGAATTATTTGAAAAGTTTAAGATCAACTGAACAAAATACAAAATAAGAAGCTACAGAAGACAGCAGCCCTTTAGCAAATTCAATAGTATGTCCTTGCTGTTGTTTTAGACATTTCATTGATTTCCTTTCCTGAGAAATTGGCAGAATGCGACCATGCAGGAGCCCCTTTTAAAACAATATACTAAATATTCACAATTCATTTTTTTTCCATTCTGCGCAAAGTTGATTTACCACATTTACCACCAAACATAAAACATGAAAGTTGTCAACAGTTAAAAGGACTGTGTAATAGCCATTTCAAATGTAGCTGCAGTTTCCAAGGTTACGGACAACGCAGCATTGTTGTGTTTTAGGTAGCAGGAAATTGGGGAATAGATGATAATTTATTTTTGATGAGTAAAAAAGGACAGGGCAATTTTGTAATAGGAAATATTTTCTTTCACTGAGGCCAGTGGAGGATGGAATAAAAGGAAACAGAAAATATTGGGCACATTGTGTCTGTAGATTCTGCATTGGTTCTTTGTGAGACAATAAACACGAGGGTGGCATCTGCACTCAGATATGAGGAAAGCAAGAAATGTGCACTTCAGATGGGAAAACAAAATTGAAAATCAGCACCAAAGCTCTGGACATCTGACTTCAACAGATAAATCAAAGATTTATTCAGAGAGGTCAAAATGTCAAAATGTGAACACAGAACCCGGATGATGGATCAGCACCCATTTGACAGCTGGATGTGATAAAAGCCCTAGGGCAAGTTCTGCGATGTGTCCGTCTGTGTATTCGTTCACCAGAGAGGCATGTGCCTCCAGAACTGAATTGCTTTACTTTGTCCTTCCCTGTGCTACAGTATGGCACAATGGCTATTTGAGGATTCGTAAGGAGAATACTTCAAAAAACATGTGTGTTTAAAACATTCACCCGAACCACATAGAACATAAGCTTGCGCAAGCAGCAGGGACAGAAAGATAAACATCAATCAGTCTCCCATGTTTCCTGAATCAATGCCATGTGGTAACATTTTGGCAGTTCCCCACACACCGCCACCAGAGATACAAACAAGCAAAAAAACTCTGCCACTGAATCTGCCATAAGACGTGCTCCTCTCCTCCTACTTATTTACAGAGACTGTTGTTTTTTAGCGATAAAAACAAAACAAAAAAAAGCAGTAGGTCACAGGTGCCACAAAAATGAACCACCTTCTTCCCTTCGCTGCAAACAAGTATGAGCATTTAAGCTCCCATATCCGTGGATGCATTCAGTGTGTGCACAAATGAAGAATAGACTCCTCTTCACAGGTAGAGGTGATTGCTGACCCAGTTTGAAGTTGGTAATGTGTGCCAAGGTCACACACCCACGGTATTTATTTGTTCGCAAACAACCAGAAGGCATGTGAGTGCTCTGGTATGTCCTTTTGGTTTCTGTGTGTTAACTTCAGAAAAACAAAAAGGATGTTGTCTATAACTGCATGCTTTCTCCAAAAGGCCTAAAAGTGTAAATTACTCATGACAAATACAATGACTTGGTAAAATATACAGAGTCCCAGAACTTTTCCACCTTTGGTGATAAAATATCCACACACAAAAAACCTGCAGAATATTTTTGCAGCATTTTTTTTGAAAGACTAACATAAAGACTACAATGAAGTGAACAGAAAGATACACGTTTAACAAAATTGTTTCGAAATTATTTAGAAATAACAATTGTAACAGGCTATACGTTTATATTTCTTCTTTCTTTGTAGATCTAGAAACTGTCACGTGTGACCATTATGTTTGCTAGATGTCTGCTCAGTCAGACTGGACGTTGCACATATTTGAACCTTGATTCTTAAGGTCTTTAAAAACTGCTTATTAAGGTTAAAGTCTAATACTTTCTACCACCTTTCAGTGTACTCATGGCTGCTTATTTAATGTTGATTTTGTGATTTAAGGTTAGATTTCAGCCCAGCTTTATCATTCTCTCATAAAATCTGAGAAGATTCCCGTCTCTTATAACCTAACAACACTGCAAAGTTCTTCTCAACCTCATTTCCGAGCCATCTGCTTTGTTCCACATTATTCAGGATTTTAGATCCAGAACAAACCTCTCAGGCCTTCAAAGGACTGTGAGATTTAGGCTGACTTTGAATTTCAGACAACCAGAAACGGTTCGTGTTGGTCAGTCATTAAAAAAAATAGCAATTAAATACGCTGTAGTTTTCAGTTGTTATGTGAAAATTAAAAAGTAACCAATTCAAGAGGAATCCGTTTGCACTTTATTTTTGGCCTTTCATTTTCTGTTGATTGTATTTTAACATAAAAATGTAACTAATGATTCCATTTAGTATTTTTTCTTTTAATAAAAAAAGCAACAAAAAAAACCCTACTTTTGTAGCTTTTCAGTGCACATAGCTGACATTAATTCCTGTGTCCTGGCTTGGTTTTGAAGTCTTAATCCCCCCTCACAGCCCCTCTCTGTAATGTTGGGGATGTCATTTATAAATCTGACCTGATGAAAAGCCTTTGGAGTCTTTCAACAAAGAAAGCATGACAACTATCCCTGCTTCCTCTTTGCATACTAAATTGCAAGGTGATAGGAAAGCACTTTTACTGCCTCAACACTGCTCTCTGCTGGACAGGAACCTTTTGTTATAGCACTGACCCATGGGTGGAAACTGGACAAACGTTGAGAGAAAAAAGAAGTCAAGATATGTAACTGAGAGCCTAAACTTTGAAGTGAGAGATGTAAGGCCTGTGCATCATAAGTTTAGAAGCTTATGTGTTCTACTCCTAAATAGACCCTCCACCTTATGACTCCCAGATTTACAGACTTGCAGGCGTAGTTTGAATAGCCACAGGGTTGGAGGACATTTGGAGAAATATCACTGTGTTCGGCTTCCATGGTTGCATGTGTAAACTCATCTGTGCACCTTGTCAGATGCTACAGGCTTCCTGCAGAGCCCTCCGAGCTGACCACCCACCTCTTTTTAGCCCGGTTAAAGAACCAAAGGGAAATCATATTTGAGGATGATGCTCCCTCTCTTCATCTGCGCCATGCTTATTACCGCATCCAAGAAAGATCAAAGCTACCTAAACTACCCTCGGAGCTCGCGGCCCACTGAAGATTCTTCACAGTACTAGAATAACGAGGTGAAGACTGCCTCCACTTTTATCCTCACCTTACTTAGCAAGTGAGTCATATTTGTATGAAGAAAACCGTTTACACCCGAAGTGCCACACTCCCCTCATAAATGCGCTGAGGGAGACGTGGAGCCACGGGGACGATTCAAGCTGGCAAACATGCTCGTCAACGTTAACACTGCTTTACTTCCCACATGAGGTGAAACAATTTATTTTCCCCACTGCCTGCTATTGATTCATGTATCAGCATTACCCAAAGGTTACCTCAATAATCAGATGTGACCAGTATCAAGTGCTCCCATGTAGCAACTGACTCTGAAACAGCTGTTTGAGCTCTAATTAAAGGGAAGTAGCAGGTGTCACCTGAGCCCCGACTACAGGTCCACATCTGGTTGCACTAATTTGATCCAAAGTGGTTTTGACGCTCCGCTTGCACTCTAGCATCCCACCTTAAGCCAAAGGAACCGAGCACCTGGGGGTTTTGCTTTGCATACATCACTCTGAGAAAGCTGGGGAATCTGTGTCTGCATTGACCTGGGGGACGTCTCCGTCCTCCCTGCGTCTGACTTACCAGAAACATCTGTAAGTGAGCGGACCTGCAACGCTGACCTGTAGTCACACTGAGCCGAAGGGCTCTGTGTGCTGGAGATAATTGTCTGCCTTAACCTCCCACAGGCTGTAAAAACAGCTTGTTTCAGATCTCCTGATGATTTCACAGGACATTTAACTTTACACCTGTCATTTGTTACCTCTCCCGGGCATTTCCAAATATCTATTACCTCATTCCCATGGAGAAGCCTTAACTGCTGCTTGCTTTTATGTATGCATAAATTGCCCTGGGGGTAAATGTGACTTTGAATTTGGAGACAGTGACACTATGGTTGTTAATGTGCAGCTCTAAATAAACAAATGACCTCTTAAATTTTACAAAAAAAAAGGTCATTGTGTAATTCTAGATGCAACACTATTCTATTCTATGAGTTTCAAGTTAAAATCTATATGATGCAAGCATACAGCAGCAGTGGTTCAAGTTGTTATAGGTTCAGGTAACTCTGTACTCTCTGTGGCAACAGTTTCATTGTGCCATGATAATACATTAATTTCATGAGTCAACAGGCTACGACCAGCATTTTGTGTCAAGCTAAACAGTGTTTAATTGGATTCAGATCCATGGCAACACCACCAGAGGCTTGTTTCCATCTTTTATTTCAGCAGCACCTGGAGCGTAATGGTAGTGATTACATCCCTCCTGTGGCGTCCTGGTGGTTGTACCCTAGCGGCCCCTGGGAGGAAGCTGCTGAAAGTCATGGTGCGTGCAGATCCCGCTGCCCTGTTTAACTGCTGGCAAACCCTGAACCGCCGCTGCTGAAGAGTTTAGTTACAGCTCTGCTTAGACAAAGTCAGGTTCAGAAGGAATTTTGAAAAACACTAAATGAATTGCTCGCTGCACAAAGACTGACTGCTGAGATTCCTGTGTGTGAGAAAAGAACCCTTATTTGCAGGACCATAAAATGAAAACAGTTTTCTACAAGGTGAAACTAGAAAAAACTGTTTTGTTCAGAAGGATTGTGAAAATCAATTACTTTCGAACTGAATGAAAACAAGTAGCATTACTTTAAAGTAATGCGTTAGTTATCAAACACTGAAAGCACCTCACAGTGTGTTCAGTGTTAACTCATGGATTTATTTCACTATTTGTTTATTTTATTTTATTTTTTAAAGATTGCTGAAGTTAAAAAAGTAAAAACGGTTTTATTTTTTATTTCAACTGGCATCTATCGTAACACTCATCAGGTGAGAGTTGTTTGTACATTGCTCAAAAGTCCTTTGCAAGAACAAGACCAAGACAGACTAAACTGGCGACAACCCACACTTTGAAGCCGTATAAATGGAAATACTTTGCAATTTATAAGCTATACAGGCCAGGCAAGCTGTTTTTACACCAAAGCCTTTTTACACTGATTTACAAAGAATTATTCGTAAGATGCTTTGGCACTACTGGCCTTTATTTATGAAAAGTTGTACAAGAAGAATGCCAGAGAGAAGTAAACGACATTCAGCAAATGGCCAGGAATTGAACTAAGAGGCTCCTTCATCAAGGACAATAAGTTTGTCGCCTGTCTCACCAGCTTTGCCATTGAGTCTCACATATAATGGTAGATAATTAATTTAACAGGGCGGGGGGGAGATAGAACAGTCTATGTTAAAAGGGAATTTCTGAAATATTTTTCAGGGAGAGATGAAACGATGGCGTGTGCCTCAGGAACTTCAGAGCTTTCCTCTGCGTTTTAAAGGCAATATGGTCTTTTTGGTATCTTTAGACCAAGACCTTCGTGTGCTTTGCATTTGATTGTAAATTTGGCAGCAGAAAGTCAAAACCTAAAAGTTTTATCCATGGTTACTGGCTAGAAAAAGAATTTATCCACTTCCTTCAGGTCCAAGATTGATTATAAATGTCACACTGGGAGAAAACCTGAAAAAATGTAAAATTATAATATAATAGAAATATAATAGATTTATATATCTTTCTAAAAAGAGGACATCCAGCATGTCTTGTCTTACATTATTTGAATTTTGATACCTTCAAGCATTTTGTTCTTGGAAATGGTAGGTGGTTGAGTCAATATCTAAGTTAAACTGAGTTTGATGATTGTGATTATACTTTATATCCCAGAAAAGAAATGATGATGTGGAGCTGATAATGTTGAAATAGATGAAAAGGCTGCAATTGCTAAAGTTGCTGAGAAGGCTGAAGATCAGCTGAATTTCAGAGCTTAGTGAAAAAGAAAGGGCAAAATGTTAGACATAGAAAAAGCAAACAGACCCCGCGCAGAGATTTTATTGCTTTATGTAACAAAAGATCAGCAAGAGAAGGATATTAAGGATATTAGATTGGTGTAAAGTGCTTGTTTTGACATAATTATTGTCCCTATCCAAATTAAAATTCAAATATTTCATTTTATTTTATTTTATCTAGCTGCACTATTCAAATTTCTTTATTTTTTTTTTGTCTGTTTGTTTGTTTTTTGTTTTGTTTTAACAGGCATGGCAGCAAACTGATTCTGATTCTGAAAGCATGTTTTCTCATTTAATTGGACATGTGGAAAAACTCTCGGGGAAGAATGTTTTTGGAGTTTTGAATTTGTATTTTCCAAGCATGTAAAAAAAAAAGACAATCAAATCCAATGTAAGAGTATTACAATTTATCCTTAGATGACTAAAAGGAGCAGCTCTGAAAAGCAGTCCTGTGAAGTTGTTTGGGCATCTTATAAGGATGCTTTTTCCTTGACCTTGAGCTGATTTTTGGTGATTATATACCTTCTGGTCAAGATAGAACTCAAGATTGCCGAGAATAAGCTTGTATGAGTTAGTGGACGATGATAGATGGACAGACAGAAGGTCAAAAATTCAAAGCAATGTTATACAACATTATACCAATATTGTATATTCTGTGGAGTCAAATCACATCTCTCGTATAGCTCTTTAGAATTTATAATGTATTATATATTTGCATTCCGATCCTCAATGCTGCTAAGTCCCATATTGTGTTATTCTGTGTCCATATTGTAGATTTTGTGTAGCTCAAATCCTATTTCTCGCCTAGATATTATACTCTTATATTTTATTACATTATTTAAAATTGCTATCAGGGTGTAAACTGGACCGGGGGATTAGAATTTTCGTCCCACCTCATGTACCACATGTGATGTGATGACAAATAAAGATTCCTTGATTCCTTGATTCCTTGATTCCTTGCTGTTTTTGGACTTAGGATGCTGCTGTTTTTCCCTTTTTTTCTTAGTGTAAAAAGCTTTTCTAAAGACTTATTATAATCTGTATTATCTAAAATATAATTGCTCTGGAAATATTCTGAATTAAATTCTACAATATTCCTTGAAAGAGACAAACTAACAAGGCCTCGGGACAATGATCTCCCACCTGCCGCCAGATAAACCCGGAGAAAGGTTTGTGACCTCTGCCCATGAATTCGGTCCTGACAGCACAGCGAGGGATAAAGTTGCTAGACTTGTGACCTTCAGCACAGCCCCACACTGTCTTACAACCACAGAGGATGACGTGTGTGAATAATGCATCGGTTGTTCCTGCTGGGAACCCCTCCAGCCGCTCACACAAGTAGGGATGGACATATATGCCTTTCGCATTATGCTGTGAGGTTTTCCCCCCCAATATGCTGTAATAAAGAGCATGTTTGAGCAGCAAAGGGTGGGTGTCTGACAGTGTAGACACAAGTGTTGGAACATTTTTCCAATCTTTTGAAATGTAATCCTTATTTTCTTAATCCTTACTAAATTGCAGTAATTAAATAAAACTTAAAAAAACAAGAGAAGACGTCCAGTTGCTTAAGGACTCAGGATTGTCATGGTCTGATTGATTCAGAACCTACAGCAGCATAGCCCTAAATTCTGTCTCAGTAGAATGGTAACATTTGCTGTCTTTGATTATTATTTATATAATAGTTGCAAAAATCAGAATAAAACTCAGTGATCACGCTGCGTTGTGCTCATCACATCAATGTCTAACCTCAGTAAAAGCAAGCGAACAGTAGATCGAGTCACAAGGATTCTGAATGTTTACACAGTGAGAGTGAATAGAAATGCTTGAAGCATCTTAGAATCCCCAGAGATTCCTGGAAAAGGCAGTATGTCTCTCTCTTGTTTCCGCTTGCCTTATATACAAGAGAGGCTCAGCATTTTCCACCGAGATTATTTGAATTTCACAGTGTTTGACATTGACAAGTGCTGAGGGTTTCATAGATTGTAGAATTCCCCTAATAAAGATTTCCTATCGTGTTTGTTAAGGCCAAACCTCTGTGGGGGATTTAAAAAAAAATGGTTGAAGGAATTTGAAAAATAATACCTGTGATACATCAAAAGGACAAATCTGATGATTCTGTCAGCTTCACGTGAGCAGACACAAATGTGTGCGCCTTCAAGGAATGTCTATATTTGCACAACACATCATGAGGCATCTGGAGTCTAGTTGGGAATGAAGAGGAATGCAAGTTTTGTCTACCAGTTTTCGCCATCATTTGTCACGACGGGAGCAATCTCAATGCCTCAAAGCAACGAGACAAGCTTGTCCACCTGTGGAGCCAGATGCATCGGTGTCAACGTGCATGTTAAAGAGGACGGGATGTCACCAGAGCTGCGACTGGTTTCAGCTGACCGTGCTCGGCTAAACTTTGTCTGCAAAATCAAATGAAGAAAGGAAGACAAGAAAAGGAACAGAGAGAGAAGAACAGATTTCAGCTGCTACACGAAGGCTAAGACGATGTGGACAAATGTAACTGTGTGGGAGTGTGATTGTGGGTGAGTGTATAGATAGTAGGAAACTGCCCACACATGCCAAACAAGTGTGAGCATGAATTCAGTTTGTGTTTTTTTTTTTCCTGATGGAGGAAATATTTCCTGCAGTCTTCTCGTCACGTTACAATGTCAAATTGTATTCAGGTGGAGCTTGCCTTCACACACTTCTGTTATCTCTTACTTTACATATTAAAGCATCTAGATCTAGACCAGACGGTAGATTATCCTTTTTTTTTGGGAGGGGTGGTTTTATAATCTCAAATTGCTGACGTTTCCCGTTGTGGGAGCCTATTCACACGGCGGAACTGTAGTTCAACGTAGTTCAGGTTTCCTGCCGGAATGTTTTTGCTGCGTAACTGATAGTCAAGTTGTGCTTCGTAGTTCGGTTTAGGTGGGATTTTACTGTGTTTACGTGGAACTACCAGGTAAATATAATGTAACATTTTAGCTAGTTACATTCGGGTTGAAATGTAAATATTTATAAACAGCGGTTCGTTCATTTTTGACGTGCTTGAATGATTTTGCCGCTTCTTTTATTAATTCATTGAAAATGTTTACACTTTTTGCAAACATTACCTTATTTTAAACAAGGTTTTTTTTATTTATAATAACAAACAATGGTGCTCTATTACGCTATAATCAAACGTTTTTGTTAGTAGGAAGTGAGTAAGGGAAGATATTTTTAGTTTCTTGAGAGCTTCTTTAATTTATTTATTTTTTTGTATTTTTATTTTATTTTATTTAAAGTACTGCTGCAAATACAGTAAAAAAAAAAAAAGAAGAAAAGAATTCATTCCTCTGGTCTTGAAGACAATGTGAGATTTCATAATTTGATAAAAGTAAACACAAATACCATGGTTTGCATTGATGCCTATATTTTAATGCACAGGTTTTTTTTAATTCCCAATGTTGATGATGATTTTATTTGTGTAATGATTTTGTTTGGGGATCTGGATATTTTTATATTTTTGCTGTATAGTTGATGTGGAGCACTTTTAGTCAGCCATACAAATACGCTTTACTTTAAAGTATCACACTATGTACTTGAAGACTTTTAAGGGAAACGTCATGAGAGCAAAAATAATATGAAGATATTGATGCTGATTGCTGCAGTTATAATGATTAGAGGCTCTCCCTTATTTTCCTCTGAAAATCTCCAACTTTCGTAATTTGAACCATTTCTGCTAAGCAAGCAAAAGTTGTTGTACACTACTTTAATCCATTCGGCATTCGCTGCATTGCAAATGAAAGCAAAACTGTTTTGTTCACTGCCCAACTGGTTTGAACGCCATTTAACTTTAACTTTAACTTAACTTGATGCATCTGAGCTACATGCATTAATTAAGGAGGTTTTTGTTTTTTGTTTTTAGAAACTGCAACAGTTTTTTTCCCCCATTTATTTATTTTTACTTTGTTTATGCAATAGATCAGAGCAGAAAGAATCTTTATTGTCCACCAGGAGAGGATATTTGTGTTTGCTCAAAACACATAAAATAATGATAAAAGATAAACATGAAAAAACTAAAATGCAATGAAGTTTAAAAAAAATACATATAAAAAAACAATTTGAATGAAAATCTTGAAAAGATAATGAAGATAAAAAGACATGGGATGAAGTTATTGTCTTACTATCATGTCATTTTAGTGAATTAAGAAGCGGCATTTAAAGTAAAAAAAAAAAAAAAAGTTTTTGTCACACTTTTAGCCTTCCAGACTTGAAAAGCTGTAAGGGACTTAGAAGAGAACTGTTGGATTTATCTCTCCATGGCTGCTTTTTTATTCTGCCAACGTGGAGGTGGGTCAGATGTTCTGGGGGTTTCCCCATTGTTCTGCTTGCCAATGACGCCATTGGCAGCAAGGTGGGTTTTTAAGGTGTTCTCAACATGTGCGGAGTACACGTGCTCTATATAGTGTGAAGTGACACTCAGGAAATGTAACATTGTGAGGAGACTGGGTGACTTCACATTGTCAGTAGCCTTTTAGTTGGTGCTTCTTCTTTTACTTTACCCTGAGAGTTTTTTTTGTTTTGACTATGATGATTTGAAAACTGCTCATGGCGAACAGAGTAAAACAAATATGCGATTTCATGAGAGCAATTATTCATTTTGATGAGTTTAGTCTGCTTACACCTGGGTGTGTTTCTGTAGAAAAAAAATAAATGAGGTGCTCATGTGTTGGCAGCATCTCCGGGAACAGAGAGCATCCAAGTATGGATGGACTAACACAGAGGCATTGTTGGCATTTCAGTGCTGGAAACTGTCGTCACCGTTCATGTATCACATGTGCAGTCCTGGCTCAGGATGTCCTCACCTGTGTTTTGTGTTTGCCAGTTAGGAAATTATGTGTACACGTCTGTTTCCGTGCAGCACTCAGGCTGAATGTGTGTGATGAGGGAGGGCAGATTTTTGCAGATTGTCATACTGATTGGCCTGCAACTTGCCAGGCACATAAGTGATTACCTTCCAGCTTTTGTTTCTAAAAAACAAAATGCATCAACATGTTCCAAGATGGGCTGTGCATGGTGCAGATGTAGCTTTAGTTTAAAGAAGAATTTCCTATCATTGCTTCACTTTTTTTCAACTGTTTTTCTCTGCCTTACAGGACATTAAACCGCCTTCATCTCATCCATGGCATCTTTGTGGTCAAAAATCTTTTCCGTTTTACCTCCTGACGAAGAAAAGTTTCCGCTGCAGTTTAGCGATAAAGTGCCATTAAGTGTTGTGGAAATACTTAAACAGGCCCGTCAGCAGCTGTACAGCGACGCGTCCAGTGCCCACCGACTTCTCAGTGCTCAGATAATTTTGGATTATGCATGGGAGAGACTTAACACTGGGACATGGCGCCATGTGGACAAAGAGTGGAGGCGAGTTTATTCCTATGGCTGCCTCTTCAAAGCGGCAGCGCTTTGTCAAGGGAATTCATCAGAGGGAGAAATACTGCAGGCCATCAGGACTTGTGACATGGGCTTGCTGATGGGCACAGCCATCATGGAGAATAGACTTCAGGTCATTGTTCAAATACTTCAAAGCGAAATAAGGAAAATGATTAAAGAAGAAGATGATCACGAAAACACTCTGGCTAAGGTTTGTCATCTATTTTTTTGTGTTTTTACATATGTGCTTCTGTCCTTTCATAAAAAGATTGTTTCATTTGATGCTGCCAAGAAGTGCCACAAACACTAGACTAGACATTCAGTAACTGATTTCTTTTCTTCGTCACATGTTTGTTGGTATGCCTTGACAAAATGTAAGCTCAACACTTCTAAAACATCCCAAAAGGCTCACAGATTTGGACTAAAACAATTTTTCATCTACTTCTTGTACATAATCACCTCACTATTCATCATCACACTGTAAAATATGAATATAACAAGTCACATTTTTATTGCACGTGCATACTCAAACATATTAATTTAAGTCTTGGGCTGGATATCGCTATGAACCTCATAATTCTTTGGGTCAAAACTGGATTTAATGTTGCGTTAAGTACTTTGATATTACAATTATAGTAGGTAGTATACAAACAATTAATTTATTGGAGTACCTATTAATAATTGGATTTGAAACTGTAATAACTGAAAACCCAGCTCTCAAAACTAATTGAAATCCTCACAGATTATTTAGCGACTTATCTGAAATACTGTATCCTGTTCGTTTTTGTGCTCGGAGGTTTAAACTGACCTTGTATCACTGGTTTCCTTCTGCTTTTATTAACAGAAAAGAAAGATTGATAGCCCAGATGTTGGTCTAATCAAAGAAGAGTTGGCCGTTCCGAGAATTAAGTGTCCTTCACTGGAAAGCTTCAATGCAAACTACCTCCTTCCCCTCAAACCCGTGATTTTAGAGGGGATAATTGACTATTGGCCGGCCCTCAACAAACATCCATGGAGGTTTGTCTTCTTCTGTCATATGAATATTCAGCAAAAATATTATGCGTCTGGATCAAATATTACTTCAAAATGATCATTAAAATTTTAAAATTCATGTCAAACTGAAAAGACATACTTAGCATAAAATAAGCAGTTAGCATTAACATTATCCTGTAGTTATATTGAGTCCATCAAAGTAATCAGGCTGATTTACACTTGTAACAAGAGCTGAGAGCTCTTACTCGGCTGAGAGGACAGGAGGGCTCAAGGGCTCTCATACAAAAGGACAAATGACACATGACAGGCAAAACCTAAACATTCTGGATGATATTTAGATGTAAGTTTAAGCGTAATTAAACCTAAATTAGTGGAAAAGTAGACAATAAACTAAGCACAGGCTGATTAGTTTGTATATACATCTCGGATCCTTTACTACTTAATCATTGCAGTTTATTATTAGAAATTGCATTTGCAACTACACGCTCGGATTTTTAGCAAAAATTCACATAAAATAGTGCTGTTTAACCATGTCGTTGGGCACTCCTCAATCACAATGGCCATGCTCTGTTTTTTTTTTTTGTGGAAAATTATCTCCTTCCTCCAAAAGCATAGAGTACCTGAGATCTGTGGCCGGCTGCCGGACTGTTCCTGTGGAGGTGGGGTGCCGCTATACAGACGAGGACTGGTCACAAACTCTAATCACAGTGAATGAATTCATAGACAAATACATTTTAAATAAAGTGAGTGCCGCCTTTTAGTTCTAAGTCCACATGGTTATTGTAATTATGGGTAAGGAGAGTTACTATGCTGTGTGATTTGTTTTGCAGGTTCAGATGTCTGGCAGTGAACACAAAGCTGTTGGTTATCTTGCTCAACACCAGCTTTTTGATCAGGTACTGGTATTTTTGCTCTTATATGTGTACCAATAAAATTTCAGGCTTGTCCTTTTTATCTTTCATGTTTTACCTGTTTTATACAGTGTGTTGGAATAAGTCCAAACCTTTGAGCTATGTCACGTGGGGTATCAAGAAATCTCTGATTATTTTAACAAAAATTATTTATGGATTTTAAAGACGTGTAAAGAAATTTAAAAAAATTGTGGTGTGCATTTAACATTTCTGGCTGTTTAAACAACAGTTTCAGCTCAGTAAGGTTTTAGAGAGAGCAGCTGTGAACATAATTTAAATCCTGCGAATGATTCTCAATTTCATTTTGTTCTGGACTTTAATTTGGCCATTTTAAAACAGATTGTGCATCATCTAAATTTTTCCACTGTAGTTCTGGCTGTATGTTTTTTGGCCTTTGACCTGCTTCAGATTCATGACCAACTTGTGTTGATCTGTCCCAAATCACAGAATATGATCAAGTTAAAGGGCTTTGAAGAGTTTTACAAGACAAACTACTTTGCAGAGTTAACCAGATGCCATCACTGACAGTGTCAGTTTATTTACCTCAGAAACGTTACTAATTGGAACCCTGAAATGGTTGATGTGGTGTCTGGGCTTTTTTTCTTTCTTTCTTTCTTTTTTGTTTTTATTTGCTCTCAACATTACTATAAACTTATATAGATAAGACATGCTCTTTTGTTTGTTTTTCACATCTTAAAAGTAGAATGAGCAGATATGCTTTTTTCAAAAATCTATGTCAAATCCGCTGTTTGATCAAAGCAGATAAGTACCTTGAAGGAAGAAAACCTAAAATCAAGATTATTGTATAGGAAAATAAATACTCTATTCTGCTTCTTAAAAATACAGATCAAGCAAATCAAAAACACTTTTCTAATAAAATATTAATGACTGAGAATATGTATATATAGTTTATTATTATTTTTTGATACTTTTAAAACAAAGGCACTGCACTGTAGATGAAGCTTCAGAAGGGAATTAAATGTCATCTCTTTATTCAAAAACAGTTTTTCTTTCACAATCAGTGCACAAGTATTGTGAAGTTTCTTATATCTGTATATATATATATATATATATATATATATATA
>JAVLVB010001098.1:836472-889847 GCA_032876305.1 Orestias chungarensis
TTTAAAAAACCTTTTTTTTTTTTTTTTTTTTGTAGAATAGAAACCATAATTTCACATTTTACCCATCAGCAGTTATGTGTGGAACCTTGTCATTAACCGTGTTCAACTCAGACACGCAAGAACGCTACTATTCCTCTAAAAAAAAGTATTAAGGATGAGAAAAAGAAAGCAACCAGTGTTGCTGATCTGCACAGGTATGCAAACCTTCATCTTAATGAGGAATCTACTCAGTTCACTCAATCCGGGGAATGGGGATACAGAGCAGATGGTTGGCAGAAAAGGGACAAACATTCAAAAGTTGTTCAGATTTCGTCAAGCCGTGGAGGCTGCTAGCAGATACATTGTTGACCTGAGGAACATGACAGCAGTCATAATTCCATGAAGGAAAAGGAACCGTTGAAAAAGATGGAGGAATTCCAAGTCAAAGTCATAACAGGAATTCACAAAAGGCTACAGATGTGCAGGGAAAAAAATCATGTGGCCGATCGTCCCAACACTACAGCAAGACCCCAGCAACAGGGGTTGTCGTGACAAAAAATGGATGGTTATATAGGTGTCACCAGTACAATAATACCTACTTGTACGAATGGGCGACATGAAAGCAGGTCTACTAGAAGACGAAAAACACCAACTGAGCTATGAGACACATAAATCAGGGGTTTGTACTTGAGATGGAATCTAGAGTATGTCACAGTGAAGTCACACAAAGGACGGTTTACATACACCATGTTACCATGCTGTTTTCTCAAGTCCAGCCATTTTCCATTACCAACATCTAGCAAATGTAGCAGTGTATCCGGAAGACATCCTTTTGATACCAAAACAAAAATGACCAAGAGCACTTTCCGACCTTGAATGAGGTGCTGTAATACGTATAGAAGGCAGAACTGTGCATAGAAGAGGAGGAGAAAGTGTGAGCTCATTGACAAGGAAGTGACATTCAGGAAGATAAGGCAGGTTTGCAACCAGTGCACGCAAATGTGAAAGCGGTGCAGGAGGCACCATCCCTAAAATCAGTGACAGACCTTGAAGCTAATATAATATTTATTACACTTCTACAATAGCTTGTTACCAAATTTGCGTTTTGGGGACAACACACTGTTATCCTCACTACACACTACTAAGAATGAGGGAAGTGTGGGGGTGGGGTGCAGAACAAGACAATATTTTCCACAAGTCAAAGGAATGTCTGCAGTCAAGCAGTTTACCACCACAAAAGAGAAAAGAAAGAATTGATTCTTTCTTGTGATGCATCTCCCTTTGGAGCGGGTTGTGGTGTTAGCTCACCGCAAGGAGCAGCCTAGTGTGGATGCCTCACATTCGCCAAATGCAGCAGAAAATATCTACTTGCAGCTGAACAGAGAAGGATTAGCTGTAATGCTTGGTGCACAGTATTTTCAGTACTTGTATGGCAGGAAGTATATGATAATCACAGATCATAAGCCCTTTTTTAAGCTTTTTTGAATGAGATGAAGGCTATTTCTCAGATGACATCCTCCATAATATTGACATAAGTGTCGCTATTAAGAGCATATGAGTATGACATCAAATACAGGGGGTCAAGTTGAGGGTCTGAGTTTTGTCCTCCTCTTCCAGAAAACCCGATTACGAAGCTGGCAACATGGCGACATCAACACAGACTCCTGAATTCTACCATTACAGACAGTAACAACAGGATATTATAGTACAGGATGGGTGTGTGCTGTGGTTGGCTTGGGTGGTGATACCAGAACAAAGGGAAGGCCCCACACTGGAACTGCTTCATCAGTCCCATATATGAATGCGGTGAACATGCCTGGCCAAAAGTTACATGTGGTGGCCGCACATGGGTACGGATATTGAAGAAAAGGTCAATTCCTGCACTACTTATCAAGAACACAGACACAGTACTCAAGAGGCTCATCTCCACCTCTGACAGTAACTGGAGAACCCATGGAGAAGAATACATTTAGACTACGCCAGGCTAAATGGGATTAGGATAAAAAGTTCCTAGAAATACTGGATGCACACTCCAAATGGCTAGATGTGTATTCAGTGTCGGCTGTAACCATAGACCTTTTGAAAAACTGTTTTAACACAAATGGATTCTCTTAAATGGACAACGCCCAACGTTTTGTAAGTGAAAACAACTAAAGAGTTCATGCCAAAGAATGGTATTACACATGTAACGTCATCTACATATTACCCTGCATCCAATGGTTTAGCAGAAAGAGCGTGGGTTTTTTGTGTCTTTATGTATTTATGGAGTGTATTACTTAGTAGTAACAATTTAATAGTTGTTAAACCAGAAGAAGGGGGTTGGGGTTTTCTGTTTGCTCTGTTTTAGACGTGACATATTCGTATGTTTCTGTCAATCAGCCAGGGGTTTTTTGGACTGAAAACCATCTTAACATATTTTAAAATATTTTTTTTTATGCAGGCAATTTAAGAATAGGAAAAATCCCATTAAGTGTAAAGATAGTAAGAGCAGATCAGTGTATGTTTTAAGAATGGACCCCTTTAAATATGACCCACATATACGATTTTTAGCAGAATCTGTATGCATCAGGGCTCCATGCACTTTTTAGGGCTTAAAAGCTGTGACCCCTAATTGATGTTTTTGTACTGGGTGGATTAGTAGAAGAAAAAAAAAGAAGAAAAAAGAGCATGAGCAAGGTGTTAAGCCTTTGAGTGGTACAAAATTCTGCCGACATTAACATTATTTCTACCTATGGTTATGTTGCATAAAAAACATGAGGTTTCAGAAAATAACATGTTCCATAAAATGTTGCTGTCTTAAATTAAATATCCATATAAATACGCTCCCTGTCCCAGAGCCCCAGTGAGGGGAAACAGATGTTATTCATGACTGCAAATAGCGACATTCTGTGTTTGTATTTGCAGCCAGTGAGCAACTGAATCATAAGTTTATTACGGCCGTGATCATCCCTGCAGAGTCAGATTAGCATTGCCCTATTGGGAGCTTTGGCACAGGTGACAGCCGATGTAATTATAATACTAATTCAATTTGCAAATTGGAGCAAACACAAATTAGCTGTCCAAGCCACTGCGCATGAGAAATGGGCCAAATCCAAGAAACAAAACGGCCAAATCTTGCTTGCTGTGATTTTAAGGAGCTTTGAGCATTTCCTGTTAAGAAAATCTGTAAAATATCCCACGCTAAATCTAACGAAATACACATTGCTTAAAAATGATATCTTAAATTCTTAAATATAACATGGACATTTTGTTCCCTAAAATCAAATGCTACAATATTTCTCCCCATGTACAATAATCGTTTTAATGAAAAAATTTGAGTTTTAAGGAAAGCTTAAAACATGTAAAAGCTTTCCCATTTTGACTGAGCCTGAAGTATAATTTTCCTACCTGCACTGTAGAAGTGCCCAGAACACCCCAGTGTTCCTGTTGATGGTGGATGCTTCTGAGTTTTCCACTAGGAATATGCCCTGGGCTGTCCAGAGCACTGCAAAAATGTTGAACACATTATGTTGTTGTGAACATAAGTAACGCATTAAAATATTCAGCAGGCAAAACATACAAATGCTGTGTTTTGAGGAAAAAGAAAAAGAAAAAAAAAACCTGACTTAAATGTTATTCTTTCCATGTTATCTTTTTGTAATGCTCACAAGACAGCTTACCCTTTATTTTCCCTAACGTTTATGAGCAAACTCAATATGCTGCTTGTTACTCTGAGACACAGTTTCTCACCCATTTAAGGTCTAATTGGGATATACTGTTTAAAGCATCTTTGCATTCTAGGCGCAATAATCCCTGTACGCATGATTAACCACAACTTACTTTTTTTCTTTCCATCACAGACAAACAGAGCTTCCAAGTGCTACAAAAGCCTGAGGCAAGCATGCCAAACTATTTACAAGCTTCAATATCTTTGACTATCCTCAGTGTGTATTCTCAGTATAAGCAACTGGGTTTAGAAAGAAAATATTAAATTATAGCCGTTTCAGGTTTGCATTATTTGTTTAAATGAAGGGGGGTGGTAAAAAGTTTACTACAGTGGCAGCAATTAAATTTAGCTTTTTAAGGAAATTTTATAGCCATCAACTGCTATAGCCAAACCTTTGGTCACGTGTATCAATGCTCGTGCCAACGTTGATTTCAATGGTACAAGGAGCGCAAAGCCTGGGCTGTGAACAATGTGAACCATGTTTTGTTCTCTGATGAGTCCACCTTTACTGGAGAACAGTATCATTCAGAATGTTGAATGCCCAGAGTGAAGCACGGGGGTGGATCAGTAATGGTTTGGGCCGCCATATCATGGCATTCGCTTGGCCTAATACAAGATGGCCGCGTCACTGCCGAGGACTACCGAACCATGTTTCAGTTTCATTGTCCCACCATTGTATACGAAGTACGTAGGATTGCATTTTAGCGACAAGAGGTCTCTACGTAACATCCTGAAGAAGATTTACTCAAATATCTGCAAGTGTTTAATCAAGCCGGGATATATAATTTGATGTTGTGTAGATTAAAGAAAGCAATTCTTAGTCCAATTCTCAGTCATTTGTCAAAATAAATTCATGCCCATGGCGACGTCATCTAAACCACAGACATAAGAACTCTCTAATTTTGTAATGAAGGGTAAAAAAAATGGCTATTCTCTAAAGAATTTTTTTTTTTTTGCCATTTTACTCAAAAATCATTCTAAACATGTTAACTTGTATAAAAGACGATAGCTGTGTTAGTACTTAAAAACCTATCTGAAAACAATTATAAATGAAGTCAAAAACATAAGTAGATCATTTATATAATTGGGAACTTACAGGCTGCTCCAACACCGATGAGCACTGAGGTAAGGTAAAAGGACCAAGTAGATGGCATGATGAACACTGCAATATAACCACTAAATAAAAGCACAGCTGTGAGACACATGTTCAACCACTCACATCTTTCTTCTCTGTGTCTGATCAGCACAGCCAGGGTTACCTGTAAAGTAGGCCACTCAAAAACATGGTCAGCTTCGCTCCAATTACTGTAACAACAGTTGGCGCAAGCAGATTGGAGAATGAAAAGACTCCATAGATGATGCCTAGACTGCAGGGGAAGTGAAGGAAAAACACATTAAGGGTCTCTTTGTTTTATTTCTTAACTGTAGTTTTTCTACCTGTGGTAACCGCTCCCACTGAAAGTTGAATTTGTCAGACTTTTCACCACAGTTTGCTGAAATGAAAAAAAACAACAAAAAAAGCACAGAATTGCATCAAAGTGGTGAAGAGTTCAGAGCAGCCCAACAACCCCATCCTGTCTGATCATTAAACTGGCCGTCAAAGGAAATCAGAAACACGAGATGCGCCTGACTCTGACTTTAACTCACAAGACCCCAGCAGACGCATTTATCTTGTTCATGACTTCATTTACAAACACAAATGCAAACTACCCACTTTGTGCTCCAGATTTGATAAACATTAAGAGTTTGAAATATGTTGTTTTGTTTTACTTTGTTGTTGTTATTATAAGTCTTTAAAGGACCAGAAAAATACACTGTGAACAAGTTACAGGATAGTTTTCACTTACTTCGACGTTCCCACAGGTGGTGAAGGCGGTGAAGATGAACAGAAACCCCACACCCAAAACCACAACGTTGAAAGTCCTTCTGTCTGCCATGCTTGTCTTCTTTGCCCTTCTAATACACTATACATATATAATGGCTCTTTTAACGCTGCCAATGAATCCCAACCTTTAAACCCCTTTAAAAATCCCCAGAGGAAACGAATGCATCCATTTTTTTTTTTTTTACACAAACTTTACTAACTGTTCTGTTACAGTTGTTTGAAACACAGCAGCCTTAAGGAGAGCTGCACACAAGAACACTTCCCTCCATTTATACACAGCACACATGACAACTTGTGACTTTAATTAGAAGGAAGACGGTTTTTTTTCTACGCTCATTTTCTGAGTTAACTCAAACGTTTTCTTTCTTCTTCGTGAGGAAGGTCGTTACAGCTCTGGGTTGGGTTTCATCTCTTCTTCTGTCCGTCTGAATTGTGGTAATTTAGACTTGTTTAGGCTTTAGCGCCATCTCGAGGTGAAGATGGGGAGCGACCTTACATGAAAACCTTCAATGGATATTAATATGCAATAGATAGATAGATAGATAGATAGATAGATAGATAGATAGATAGATAGATAGATAGATAGATAGATAGATAGATAGATAGATGAAGCAATTAAATTAATTAGTGATTCCAGCAAAAAATTAATTTAATTTAGTTTTTGATATGGTTCTATATTTATGTATAATGTATAATGATGTATAATAATATATAATAATCTATATATAATATCTAATGTATATCTCTCTATATAAATCCTCAGCATCAGATCGTTTATTTTTAAAGAAAAAAAAATGTAGTCAGTTTTCAGTCCAATTTTACGGCGTCTGCCTCTTTCTGCCACAACTACAAAGACGCGTTGAAGAGCAAGATAGTTATCTGCCCCTTAGTTCCGTGTCCAACTTCACAGACCCCCAGAAGTGGATACGTAATCTACATTACATTTTTCGCTCTTTAAATAAAATATATTTTTAACAAATAATCTTTGTCTTAGGTTTCTCATCCTCAAAATTAAGCTAAGAGCAAAATTACATGTTTATTTAAACGTAAAAAAAAAAAATAGTTTCCAGTACGCATGCGCTTTGCCATCACATCCGTTTGTACAATAAACTGCCGACAACGGTTTTAAACTAAGTGCAAGTGTGTGTAACTATATTTTTCGAACATTTTGAATAATTAAATTATATTAACGCCTCGATATACGTGTAATTGTGTTATATAACTAACTTATTTTCGGCTTTTGTTTGCGGTATCGGAATCATCCTGCTTCCTGTATCCTCTTTGCCACAAACCGACAGATTGTACACAATCATCATGGCGACGCAGGATGGTGGGTACAGAGAAAACAGAGCAAACATACACTCAATGTTACGAGCCGTCGTTTATGGGTTAGCAGAAATGTCACACGTGTCTAATTTAATCGTTAAAATACGCTGTTAATGTTATACAGTAACGTAAATGTTCGTTAATTTGCTAATTTTTTCCCCCCTGTAAATGTTGAGTGGCGCTCCTGCTAGCGAACGTTACCGTTTGCTAACATCAGCTACATTTATCTAGAATTCGGGACAATTTCTGCTAAGAATAAAAGCACCGACAAGTGTAAGCTTAGCCCGCTTTAACGTTTAAGATAGAAAACTGAAGATTGCTACCAGGTACGCGAGTCCCATACAAAACAATGGCTCTCTATAATGTTACCAATAAGGGCTAAAGTCCTCTGCTTTGGACGCTTTTGTTTGTTTAAGAAACGCATCTGCCGTAATTATTATTGGTGTGTTTCTTTCGGTTATTCTTAAACTCGTTCTTGGTACAAAAACATTCTGATGGTTTTCCTTAACTGTAAGGGACGGAAAGAGCTAGAAGGAGCTCGATAAAGACGGAGAAAGCTGGAGAGCAGAATAAGCGAAAGCAGACCTTAGGTTTACCTTGACAAACATCTTTATGCCTCAAATGATCGGATGATCAAATAATAATATAAATTATCATAAGTCCTACTAACTAAGTTTCTAAAATGCATGAAGATTTAGATTTCCATCTAGGAAGGTTCTTTAAAATCAGTTGTTTTTTTTATGATAATATTTTGAAAGGTTAATAAACTAGTGATACGTTTCTTTACAAAAAGGTAATGCTATTTTTTAAAGGAATTAAAAAAATTTTATGGTTCACATTTTAGATAACAGTATAACACATGAGTCTGAATTTGGCAGCAGTTTTACAGTCAACAGTTTTGGAGCGTTCCTATCTTTGGAGACTAATATGGTACACATGTTTAGATAAACTGTCATTACTGACAGAAAATGTGTAACTTGTAGATTATATGATGCAAAGCAGCTGATTGTTTCGCCTATGTACCTGACTTTATTTTGTTATGTATGAAAACTAAATGTCTGCCATGGGATCTGTTATAACCTGATTCGATAACCAAGGATTTAAAATACTTTCAGAATTGGTGGATTTTAAACATTGCAGCTCTTGTGAGATGTTCCTAGTCGGTGCCCATAAATATGGTTTGGCAATATTACCATAAAATGTCTCCATGGTATTTTATATTTTTTTGCAGCACAGACTTTGATCTAAAACATAAAACCTACACAATATCATATATGCCAATATAGATATATTAGGGATTGCAAGCAAGAAATTCTGGCACATTAAACCACAAATACTTTTTGTCATTATGGTTTTTCAGGATGTGAAGGAGCCATAATGGACACTGAGGAAAAGCCGACAGAAGCCGAGGCAGCTGTTGAAGATGCAGAGACGGCTGACGCGGAAGCGACGTCTCAAACAGGTGCAGGAATCAGCGCAACTCAGGACTCTAGCATTAGCAACGGCGACGACGCAGACGACGACCGAGAGACAGTGGACTTGAAGATCATCTGGAACAAGAACAAATATGACCTAAAGATTGCGGTCGACAGCACAGGAGCTAAGCTAAAAGAGCGTATCCACGCACTCACTGGTAGGAGTTCGAAAGAGTTTGAATGGCTTTTATACCACATTTTACAACAGACATGCTTGGCGGTGAGTTGAGAGGGTCCTCTCATTATTTCAGGTCTTCCACCGGCAATGCAGAAGGTGATGTACAAAGGACTGCTACCAGAGGATAAGACGCTACGTGACATAAAGGTTACGAACGGGGCAAAAATAATGGTGGTAGGCTCTACAATAAATGATGTATTAGCTGTTAACACACCAAAAGAAGTCATTCAGCAGGAAGTCAAAGCCGAGGAAAACAAGAAAGAGCCTTTATGCAGGCAAAAGGTAAGATTTTTCTCTTTAAAGATGCGGTTAAATGTTGGAGTTTTATCAATTCTTTTCTTTTAAACCTGTAATGTGACTTCAGCAACACAGGAAAGTACTAGACAAAGGTAAACCAGAAGATATAATGCCAACTGTCAAAGGAGCAAAGGTGAGGGGGGGAGGGTCAATTGGAGCTCATTGCTGTTAGCTACAGCTGTACAGCATGTTTATTAGCATCTTTGTCATGTCAACAGGAACGATTACCAACAGTGCCTTTATCCGGAATGTTTAACAAATCTGGAGGAAAAGTAAGACTCACCTTTAAGCTGGAGCAAGATCAGTTGTGGATCGGAACAAAAGGTGAAGTTATGATTCAGCGCTGGGAGTCTCAGCAGCGCGGAGGTGCTGACAGTGTCTATGTATTAATGCTTATGGTTTCTCACTTGCAGAGAGAACGGAGAAGGTTCCAATGGGCTCCATTAAAAATGTAGTGTCTGAACCCATCGAAGGCCATGAGGACTATCACATGATGGTAACTATTTCTGTTACTGCATACATATCAGATTAGGGGTTTAGCTCTAAAATCTAACAAAATAAATGTACTGCTCAGAGCTAGCCAGTGTGTATTTGCGTATGCTGCATAAGATGGTTCAGAAGGTAAGATTGTTCTATTTACCTGCTGAACAAGGTGCATATTTTTAGTTTTGCTTTATTTTATATGTCTTTCATAAAAGCTGTTGTAGCTGTTAAGGTAAGGTTTGGGAGTTTGTGTGGATCAGAATGATTAAGTCATAATTATAATGTTAGTTTTAAGAAAAGATATTTAAAATAAAAACAAATACAGTGGCATCAATATGTGTCAAAGATACTTGTCTTCCAGTTTTGCACACAGGGAAATGATAAATGACATGATTTCCGTATGAATCACAGACATCCTGCTGTGGACTACACAGCTTGGAGCAAACCGTGATACCTAATATATATAGAACTATTAATAAATAATTCTATAGGTTCTCAGTTTTATACCGGCATTGCAGAAATGTTGAATATGGTTCACATAGATTCACAACAGCTCTTCTCTGTGTTTAAACAACCGTAATGAATGAGAGTTGCCGACACCTTGCCCACTGGATCCCTGCATATTTAGAGGGGAAACATTTTTTGTTTTTGATTATTTATCTTTTCCTGTTGTGTTTTATAAACCCTTATTAAAATGTTTTATTCCGGTAATAATTATCATATTTTTTTAAGAGCAAATATACTGTATGTATATAATGCTGTGAAAAATGATCCAGATCATCCCAAGTCATTTTAATATCAAACACAACTCCAGTAAAATTAGTTGCTAATTGACAATTGCATTTATTATGGGAAAGCGTCCTGATGTTTTTTTTTAAAGCCTAAATATCCATATTGTTTAATTATAAATTATCCGTGACAAACCACATTTTTATTTTATTTTCAGTTGCCATGTCTAGACCTGATTACTCTCAGTTTCTTAGGTTCTGTCTCAGTGATATCTTCCTATCTGACAACTCGAAGGATGCTAGAATGTCACACAAAAAAACACACACTCGGGGTATTGCACTGATCTAAAGAAATTCAACAACAGATAAGAAAGATAGTAAACAACCCCTGTCTATCTGGAATACGTAACTGCATTTTTAGACTTTGGACTCCAGCAAACCACAATTAGAGCCGGTAACCTTGCCAGGAGTTGTCATCCTACTAAAATCGACTCCTAAGATGATATCGGCAACTCAGCCAATAGTTCGCAAAAGAACCAAGTACATGATCTCAAGCACTGCCGTTTTTACCCTCTGTAGATTCTGGAAACAAATAGCATCCTTAGTAAAGTAATACCTATTTCACATTTCCCCCAATAAACAACTTGATTATCCCCAAGACTTTTGCGCATATATTCTATGGACTTGTATGACATAAGTTAAGTATTTGTGAACTGTTTTACTCCTGAACAAATGAATCAGGAATAAAAACACGTTGCATGTTTTTTTATTTTATTTGGGTATTTGTCTAAAATATAGATTTGCATAACAATAACATACATTAATGCAGCAAAAAAAAGTTCTGTCTGGATTTACTGATCATGGGATTAATGAAGCCTTGGTCCGTACAGATCTGAGGACAGAATGGATTGATTAAATTTAGTCCGAAGATAAATAAAACCTTAGGTCTGACTACTTAGAATAGAAGGCCTAATATAAAAAAAACTAACTAACTTTTGTCTTGTAAGTAAGCTTGCATGTCTTGTTATCCTAAATGCACAGCAGTTTACTCACCAACTTATTTCCCACTTCTGCAGGCTTTTCAGTTGGGTCCAACGGAAGCTTCTCGGTATTGGGTCTACTGGGTGCCTACACAGTTTGTCGATGCAATCAAAGACACAGTCCTGGGAAAATGGCAGTATTTCTAATGTGCCTCTTTTTTTTGACAATGATGAACTGGGACGTAGAGGAGGAGCCAATAAAAAACCACCCAACTAGAGACTAATGTAAGGCTTGAGGAACTGTTGGGAAGCTATTTGAAGGAAACTGACAGATGCCTGTGGACTAAGCATCTTGTTTTTAGGTTGCACTGTGTGGCAGCATAAAATTTCTCAGCCATGTTGATCAACATTTTCAGCAAATCCCAAGGGAAAATTTAAAAAAAATGTACAGAAATTGCTAACACTTTTCTTCAGTTATTCCTAAAAATAAATAAAATTTATTTAATGAAAGAGTTATTTGACTCGTTTGCTATTTTTCAATTGTGGCTGCTTTTTTTTCTTCTTTTCTTCCAAGGAACATGCTATTGAACAGGATAAGGATCTGATTGAGATTTTATTTTATTTTTGCATAATTGGCTTTTAAAAATCAAATTTCAGCTTGAGTCACTGAGTTTTTGTTTCTGTTTTTTTCTGAGAACCTCTTGTGCTTCAACAAATTCGATTAAAAAACCACATTAGAACTAGGTTGGGTCCAGCTAACTCATTTATCTGCTTTTTATGTTTGAGAAAAACATTTTTTTCTATGAAACAAAAGTATCCCATTAAATACTAGCTTATTCCTCAAGTGTGGATTGTAGAGTGGGGGAAAAAAAAAACCTGTCTTTTAGGACAAGACACCAGGTTCGGCATTTTAATATGGTTTTGGATTTATGTGTAACTTCATAATTGCTATAATATAGATGAATTTGATTACATTAAACTATAAAGATGTATCAATAAAATCTGTAGTTTGAAAGTTATTTTATTAAACTTAATGAAACTCATACTAACTACACACAACGATCTTGCTGTATGTAGGTATAAGTAGTTAGTATTATAAAGGCTTCATTTTTGTTACTTTCTAAATATTTTTAACACCCAAAACACAAAATTCTTTTTTTCATAGAATAGAAAGAAAATACTTAAACTTGAACAAAAAAGAAAAGCAAACAGTTTGTAATAGAAATGTGTAATCATACTGACAAGTATTTGCATGTGATGTACAGTAAATGTATTCAATACTTTTAAGCTGGTCTTTTTTCTGTGAACTGCTGTTTTGTTGGAAATGGTGCCTCTGGGGTTTTGATCAGGCCCGTTAGTTTGTTTATCAAGCACAATTATACTATACATTTTATTGTATACCAGTCAGCACAGTCAGTCAGAATTCAGCTGGTGAGACAATCAGTCAAGCAGAGCAGGAGACAGATCCCTTTGCCTGGAAACCCTGGAATAAATCTAGACTGAGATTGCAATTTTTACCATTTTTTTCCTTGGACTTTAACATACTGCGTAAACCACAAAGCAGCATGCGTCAATTGATTATTTCATGTATATTCAAGTGGAGTTTGATCACTTTTGTTTTAGTTCTCAATGGAGAAAGTCTCTACAACCACGATACCCTTCAATAGACTTTGGTACACAACATTTTTTTTACTTGTGTAAATTCTTTTAAAACACTTTTTCTTACTAATATTTTTTTTTTTCCTTAAATATGTATGAAAAAACTACCAGCATATTTAACAATGACCTTAAAAACAAATACCTCATTGCAAAGAGTGTTACTGATTTGGTCCTAACCTTTTTTCTTAGTTACAAATTCATATTTCACGTGAATTATTATTATTATTATTCTCGAACTGTATTTTTTGTTAAAACAATGACAACTACCTTTCCAAAATATCAAATGGACAGTTTTATTTAGTTTGTGTCTAAAATAGTTTCGGTTGTGATGCTTTTATTTTGAAATACTCTTTCCCCGGAAAAGGAAGACCTAAACCTTCCGGGTAACTTGTTTTGGCGCCGTGCGGAATTTAAGATGACACGTTTTTTGCTGTGAGCGTCTCCTTCTGGGGGACGGTTTCGTCCATTCCCTCCGGTGATGTCCGAGTCGGACCGAAGCCACGGCGACGGGAAACGTTCCGCCCCGGTGAAAGTTCTGTCCGGTCAGTTGAGGGCAGCAGGGACCCGGGCGGCGGCTGGCGGCGCGGAGGGTTACACGATCAGGGCGGGCGGAGGTCGCTCTCTGCGCGTGTCTCTGGTGTGGATGCAGGGGACTGTACTTGAGGTCCAGTCGGACGGAAACAGCGTGTTGTTGGTGGACGAGACCGGGACTTTTGCTGTACAGGGAGTTCAGAACATCCCAAAAGGGAAACCTTGTTTGCTCCCAGGTAATAAAGGTGCATTCACTGTCATCGGAAAATTGATTCCTTCAAACCATCTGGTTCAAACATGCAGCGATGCGCTTTAAATTCTGCACAAGATTTAAAAAAAAAGAAATAAAATCTACCTTTAAACTGCGATTTTTATATTCTAAGCAACACCTCAGCAGAGTTACAGGCTGATCTAAAGTTTGTGGTAAATCCTACCCTCTGAAGTTGTTTTGATGAAACAACATCGATGCAAATATCTGATGTAAAAGGTCATTGAGCGCTGTATGTGTTAAACATGGATCAATATAACAAATACAGTACATCTGAATCTTAATTATAGTAACTAGGCTTTCTGCTGCTCAGGCAGCTGTTTTACATATTTGGCAGATTTATTGGGATTCAATGAGAAACATTGGAGCATAAAACTGTTAGATTTCTTCTAGTCAGAATCAGTGATTACAATTCATTAAGTTTGCTTCGTGACAAGTAGGCAATAATAATAATGCAATATACATATATATATTTGTCTTCTACACTGAACTGTTGTATCCCAGCCACCACAAATATGTTATGACCAAGATATGCAGTTACATCTGTTACCTGGCCAATTGACAATTGTTTTTGCAGTTGCATGTTTCACTTTGATATTAATTTCCCTCCTTAAAGTTAGAAACATTTTAACAACCAATCTAAATTGATAATCCCGTTCTAAACATCAAATATCAAACTGTTGATTCAAAAGACCCAGAAACTATCAAATGCAGGACTTAAGTGCATCATCTAGAACTTGATATTTTGGTGTTTGCCAGAGAATCAGTGACTCTGACCACCCGCTCCTCTCTCAGGTAAATATGTTATGGTGATGGGCTCCATCCAGGCCGCTTCCCCGGAGCCACTTATCCGTGCTGTGAAGATGGCAGACCTCTCGGAGTTTGCAGCGCTCCATAGACGGATGTGGAGGCTGGAGGTGGAGGAGCTGCAGCGGGTGTTGGCCTGAATGTCAAGACTCCTCACATGTACCGTTATCTGCACACAACAGGTGCAGCTGGATAAATAAATGTGTTTGTGAGTGAGCTTATCAACTTCAGCCTCAAGAAGATATGTGACTGTATCCCCATTAGATAGAATTTGTCTTAACATTTATATATTTTTTGTAAATAAATTTGTAAATGTTTGACTTTTCCATGTAAGATTCTTGCATCTTAATAAAACACAATTGAAATATATATTTTTTTTAAATTGGTCTTTTATTTGGTTAGGTGCCCCATCACACCCCTATTAGTTAAATGCAAAGGGAAAATGACCTTCCGTTGACTGATTAAAAGACAAGAATGTCAACTGTCATTTTAAGTAGTTTAATACTTAAAACAGTTAAGGTCATTAACATACATGTCACCGTTTTACAGGTCCTACTGAACAATACGTAGCAACGCTTCAGGTGTCGCACGCTGAAGATTTGCCCTTAACGATAAAACACCCTGTAGATTGGATCAGAGAGAACCGGCCGCCGATCAGAGGGATGGTCCTGAACGCCCCTCTGTAAGAAAATCGTGCTGTGATCCCAGCAGTGGCCGTTTTAAGAAAGAACCGACTCGAGAATACTGCCTTATGTCCAGCATTTCATTATTTTATGTCCTTAAGCAGAAAACTGTATTTCCCAAAGTCATTGTCATTTGGCGCTATAAGATGGTCTTTTTTGGCTTTGGCGAGTTTCATCAAAAGGAATTCCCTGCGCTCCATCCATTCTTTCAGCTCCTGGTCTCCGTGAGCAAGCTTACACAAGTCATCCTCCGTGCATGTGCCTTTGAGGAATCTGTCGAAACACAACATCAAACATAAACAATACAGAACGGGAGACCGGGCATGGACCAGCTGCTTAATCTGATAATCTCACCTCTCACAAACTTTGAAAGTGCCTGTGGGAAATCTGTACTGCCAGCAGTTCTGATCATCTTCAGAGTTGAAAACTCTCTCTTTGTGTTTCTCTGAAGTGATGTGCTGCTGCCACTGCTTCTCGCTGTTGCAGTTTTTACCACACAGCCAACAATGATTACCAGCCTGAAAAAGAAGGAAAACCCAAATAACCAAGGCAGAACTCAGTGAAAAAAAAAAAAGTACTTGAGCTTTGTCCTCAGTTGAGAGAATGGCCAAAAACGGAAACTATTTAAATTCGCTACAGCGACGCAACACATTATCAGATGGATTTCATTACTCAGTAGTTTACGTCATGGTATGAACGCAGTCAGTTCTGTCGAACAGTTTGTATTTCCAGGTTAAACATGCCAACTGCCAGTTTAAACAGGAATTGTGTGCACAGGCAGCCAGCTCAGCAGCTCACCACTTCCTCGGCATAGTCCGTCGGCATGTGGATCTGTTTGCCGTTCTCCCTGAAAGAATTATTGGACATCTCTTCACCCCAGCCAGGCTTCTGAGACAGCAGCCACTGTTCATAAAGTTGATCCATATCTGGAACTAGAGGGACGACAAAATAAATGTGTCTCACTCCAACGTGATGAAACTGTACTAACGGCGTCCAAGTTCTGAATTAAGAACTCACTGTTGTTCTCCTTCATGTAGGTCCAAAGGTCTCTTTCTTCTGGACTGTGAGCAAATGTGCAATTGCCAATGTATTGACACTTTTTCCCCGCCATCACATGCATGCAAATCTAAAAGGAAACGTTCATTCAGCGGTTAGTTGGTACCTCTTTTTTAAGCTGACACTCAAAAGACAGCAGAATGCAGCAACGTTGGACGTCTACCTCAAACTGAGACGGGATGGGCTTTTTGGTTGGGAGTTGTCTTACTGTTGTCCACTTTTTCCTTTCATGAGAACTTACAAGCACAACTCTCTTGTCTTTTGCCCACCTAAAAAACAGAAAGACACCAAATATGCATAAAAATGTCCTATATATATATATATATATATATATAAATAAAAGAGACCGGAGACTGAAATACTTACGTATGCCTAGCCTTAGCTGTGCAATACTTCTTATTTTTGTCAGCTTCACTCAGTTGGCCGTTTCTCCAGCATTGGCCACAAACAAACATCATCTTTAGATTCGGAGGGCCAAATCTTCTCTGAACATTTGATAACTGGGGACAGAGTTTAAATATCATCATTTAGGGAGACGGTTCAGCATGACTGTGACTTCACAGTTATTTTTTGGAAGTGTGTTTTGTACCTGGGCTCCCTGCAATGAAGCCGGTGCGTTCCAATATTTGTTTGCCTCTTGAACAATACATTCATGAGTAATACCTGCATAGAGAGAAAAAAAGAAAAATCACCTTTTCACTCAATTAAGTCGGCCGTGCTCACTCAATCTCGCCCTCTGCCCACAACACTAAACAACCAATAGCGCGGTGTTGCTTTTACAGGAAGTTGAGTTGGCTGGGATTCCCCAAGACATTGGATGTTGTTTTTTTAAGTGCCAACTATATGAAAACTGGACCGAGTTAAATGTTGCATCGTTATGAAGAAGGAACAAAATCTCCCTCATTTAATCATGTTCAGAACCACCATTTGTTGCAGTTGCAGTGAAGTCTTGATTTATATCTCTTCTCTTCTTACTCTTTTAAATGGTCAAATTCTTGTCTATTCTTTGCCGTTTTTCCACAGGGCAGACGTTGTGTTTTGAATGTTCATGCTGAGCCCCACATTTTCTTGCAGGCATTTTGTTTTATGCGTCATCTGAACCCAATAATTTAACCAGCATGTTTGCAGAATCCCTTAAATTGGAAGTAAATTTCTTTCAACATTACTTTCAAAAGGCTCCCTGTAAGAGTTCAGCTGAAGTCGAAAAAGTAGGACTTGTTAACGGAGACTATTACAAACATCCCACGTTCATCTACGGTAATATGCAAAACCAGCACTCTTACCTAGTTCATATTGCATCATCCAGACCTTCAGCTCGATCAGGCTGTGGGCATAGAAACACTCATCTTCTCTTACGCAGCCATAGCGCACTTCATGCCGGCAAAGATCCAGTTGACTATGGGAACTCAGAGGTCGGATTTTTGAATAGCGAACCGTATTGTCCTTCAAAATGTGAACCAGGCACCTAAAGGGAGACACAAAGTGTTAATCTCTAAATCTGTTAGAGCACAAGTATGTTTTAAAGATAGAAGTTAATAACATTAGAATGACTCACTTATGAGTCTCAAAATCATGCTTTGTAACCGGATGAGAACAAAGCGATGGGTCATCTTTGTTGGTTTTGCTAATTATTCTGGGCTTGTGGTCAAAACAAACCTGAAAGAAATGTAATATTACAAATAAGAAAACACTAAAGATTTTCCACAAGACAATAAAATATGATTTTAAATTTAACAGAACAGAAAAGGTCATGATTTAATGAATTTTAACTGCAGTTTACCTAGTTGCATTTTATCTTTATTGAACTGATTTCACAAAAAACATCCCAAGACATGTAAGATAACATGTCTGTCAGAGAAATGAAGAGCACGCTGCAGACTTGCTACAAAAGCAGATATTCAGGCCAATTAACTCACCAACATGAACCTTTATGGCTCTGATTGTTGCTTAGTAAGACAAAAAGTGGGTTTTGCTGCATAAGCGTTCTAAATTTGAACGTATTCTTGTTTTGCTCATCCACAACTGTAAGTGGAATGTGTTAAAAACTTAGTTGGGGCTTTTGTTTTAAATGGCCTTCAGCTTAAATTTTATAATCAGTCTGTTAGAGAGACCCAATTATTTCCTGTTAAGCTTTTGAAGTTTTAGAAATTAGCTACATGTAAAACATCGCAAGCCTATTTATTCGGGTAACTTTTTCATTATTCACACACGTGGCAGATTTGGGCTAATTTAGCAGATTTGGTTTGACCAAATGTCTCATATGGCTGGAAGAAAACAAATGTTTTTGAGTGAGTCAGCCAGAGTGGAAGGTGCAAAAGGTAAGTGGGATGAAGGGTATAAATAATTTTATGTGATGCTTGTTATTAAAAAAAGGTTAATAATTTTTAAAAGACACGTATCAATTATAGCTTGTTTTCCCTTTCTTCCATCTGTATTCAACACTTTATTTCAATCTGTTTTTTCCTAGTAATATTTTTTTGATAGAACAAAGTTAAGAACATAACCTAAAAATATAGAATAAATAAGGAGCACTTAAGATATATTAATACTTTTCCTTCAATAAAAACAAATTGCTTCAATTTAAAAAAGGACCAGAAACAAACAAACAAAAAGAACAATCCTAATTGTTAACATCTGTACTCATCACCTCACCCCAATTTAATGAAGTGAAAAGAAATGAAAACACTAACCCCGCAGAGAAACATGAATATTCCACAATGCTCCTGTAAAATCTTGGGGACAGTTAGCCTGATGTTACAGTTTGGCCCGAAAGGATCGAAAAGCAGTTCCCTGGAGATAAAACCTTTCCGCTCTAGAGTCCAAACATCAATCTCTTCCTGGCAGTATGCAAATGTGCAGTGGCCTGGGTATAGGCACTCTTTTCCAACAGCCACCTCTGAAACAGGTAAGGTCACATATTAGTATTCACCATCGGTCCAAACTTTACTTGAAGCAGAAACTCTGCACAAGGAAGGCAAAATGCGCTTCAGCAACTCCTCTACTACAGACTGCTTTAATGAGTATTTATTGTGATAAGAGTTCACTTAGAAGTGTGAAAACAAACAAACATGTACAAAATTGCCTATAATAGCTAATCAATTTGACAAAAAACAAGAAAAATAGAGAAAACATCACAAGGTTAAAGTGTGCATACAGTTTACCTTTGCAAATGTAGTAAGGCCCTACATATTGGGTTTTTGTTGGCCTGGGTCGTATAAGCTTCCACGTTTTGTCTGCTAAGTGCTTAAGTCTACAGAGTAATACATCCTTTTTGCATTTATGATCTTCAGTGTTAGGAGTGAAATCCAACACTCCAGGTCCTGCATGCATGAAAAAAGAAAAGAAAAAACACATTACACCATGTAGCTCTATTGCAAAAGCAACACTCCCCCTTCTGATTACAACACAGGGAGGAGACATTTACGGCTACAACAATAACTGACCTGTTTTGATGTAGCACGTTGAGCAAGCCTGCTTAAATTCATGTGTATCAGCTAACGGGTTCTTTGCTAAATCCACAGCGGCGGGAAGGTCCTTCACTTCAGGCATGCCCAATGGCATTCCCATTGGCTCTTCTTTATTGTTGACCTGTATTTAAAAGTAATGCAAAGATTAACAAACAATCCCAAAGAAAACTACATAAATGCTGATAAATAGAGCAGCTACCTTTGGCATGAAGGGACTATGAGCAAAATCTGAAGCGAATTTGGTAAGAATGGAAGAAAAAAAAAAATGAGATACCATTACAGTACAAAATTATAGATTTTTTAAGTAAATCTAACATAGCATACCTGTTTTATAATCTGATATGTTGAGACTGTCCAAAGAGTCCAGCGGCGAGGGCAAGGAGTGAAAACGGTCCATACCAAATAAATTACTAGTTCCTGACTTGTTATACAGAGGTGGCAGAGTTACAGTACACTGCTGTGAACCACCGTGTAGAAAAGGGCTCATGTCAGATGGCATCAGGAATGGATTTGACAAAGAGCCGCCAGAGGAAATACTGGTAGGCAAAGGAATTGGGCCTTTGACGGTGGGGATACCCTGAAGAAACAGACAGGAATCATGAAAAAAAAAAGGGCTAAAATAAACAGAATTATTTATAATGTATAACAATTCTCCCACTAACCAAGTCTGGTTCAGGGCCAGCTTGATCCAACAGATCATCTAGGTCATCCCCGATTATGTCGGTGTCAAAATGCTGACTTGATTCAAGAATCGGACAGGGCTTGCTGGTCCGGCACCCGTTTACAAATGAGTGCATGGGATGGGGAACTGATGAGGAGACAGAGACGGGCAGGGGGACAGACTCGAAGCCGGGAGGCTCAGATGGAGGTACGGATAAAATACTGTTGCTGGGAGGAAGTTCATCCACCACAGTGTCATTAAGGGGGCTGTGCTGCGATACTGGGTGTTGGATAGGAGTTGGGCCTGAAGCCAGAACACTCCCATCCTGAGCAAATGGAGGCACTTCTGAAAAAAAAAAAGAAAAAGAAAAACACAAAAGCATTAGTTCTGTCTCAATTCCTTCTGAGGTTCGGATCAAAGAGTATTAAATATTAAAACGCACCAATTTCTATTTCTTCAACTGAATCTGAGCCACGAGAAAACTAAAAAGCAAGAAATTCAAGAAATTAAATATTGTTTTTGGAAACTAGGCTTTTCTTCAAACTAAGTTGTGAGGATGAGGCTGCATACCTTTTCACATGATGCATCTTGATAACCTGATCCACGTAAAACATTCAAGGCAGGCTGTAAAAAACATATATCTTTTCAAATTGTTATTTTTGTCAAAGTGTCGGAAACATATCCATACGTCTAATAAATCTAATCAACATGTCAAGTCAATGTCTTTCATACATACCTTACTTCTTACATAAGCTTTGCGGATTTTCAATCCCAAAATTTTGGCAAGGTTCTGAGTCAACTGTATGACATTGGAGTCCTGAGAAGACAAACCAGCAATCACAATTCCATTTTACTGCATTACTGGTATGCTTTAAACACAGAAAATGCATGAGAACACTCAAGTATATGCTTTTTGTATTTTGAATTTTTGTTATTATTACAATAATGATAAATACTTTGATAAACCAAAACACTACTCTAGAACGCTACACTCAAAAAAGGCTTTATTAGGTCACCCAGCTCAGAAGGTGCGATTTCAATCACCAAACTGTGCATAGTAACTCTACTCAATCAGATTTTTTTAAATTAGTTTTTGGGAGTTTCTAAAACATCATTAATCCTAATTTACAATTTTGACGATCAATCACCGTTCTCTTGACAAGAGATTAATCACCATAACAATAAACCATGTAATCACGCCCAACTCTAGTTGAAATCTTAATTTCCATCCATTGTTTTCATTTTAGATGCATTTTTTGAAACCATTTGCTATATTTAATCTACAATACAGAAGGCTTTAATAATTTTATACTAATTTAACTGTTGGCGTCCTTATTTAGCATAAAAAATACATATATAGATCAGAATGTGGTCAATTTCAGCCAATATTCTTATCTCTGTAACCGCTTTAAAAAGCTTAGAACATTTACAGTATTTTCCCCGCCTACATGCCATAAACGATCAGTCATAATTTTTAGTGAAAGCAGACAAAGTCTCATTTGTAAATGTAGATGATAACACTCCATAGGGAAAAACAAAAACTCTGAATCCCAACGGTCTACAGAGCAACTCTGCTTTCTCCTGTCAAGCTTATTTTTCTGCTGGCTGAATGACCAAAAGAACGGTGCTAACAATCGGAAAGCGCAGCTTCCTTTTAAATAGCTGGCTACATCGCCATACTTCATCTAACACCTGACACTAAAAAAAGTTAGAGCCCTCTTCACTTGCTGAAAACGCAGATGAAAGTTGTGTTTAAATTAGCTCACTTGTTGAATATGATGGGAGTTTTAAAGTTTCCAATGAGTTGTTGCATCTAGTCATGGCATGCTAATCTATTATTTGCTATATATTATTTTTACTGCGCTATTCTGTTTTTTTTTTTGTTTGTCCCCAGGCAATGTGGATTGTTTTTCCTCACATAGTAAATATTTGTTCTTACCTGAGGCACTGTGAGAGAACATTTGGCAACAGCCTCATAGGCCTCTTGGTGTCTACCCATCTCTTTCAAGGCTTTCGCTTTTCTGTACAGTGCCCTGAAGTTCCCTTCGTTCAGCCGCAGAGCTTTTTCACAGTCTTCCATGGCTTGGTCATACAGTCCCTACGAGCGATGAGAAAAAAAGAAGAAGGTGTAAACGACATTACTTATTAACTTTTACTTCAAGTCAAGCTTGTTCAGAAGGCGTTTTAAAGCGTTTTACTGGCGTGTAAAATATGTTGTCAAATGCAGAAGTAGTAAAATTCTCTAAATAGCAAACCATACTCGTTTTTCCCCATAATATTCACATGATTGGTCCCATTTACAAAGTACCAGAAAACAAATGTATTGAAGTTATACACAGGAAGCCAAATGCTTGAAAAAAATCTAAACTAATATATATATATATATATATATATATATATATATATATATATTACCCCCCCCCCCCAGAAATGTCCTTATAGATAAATGATGGTCACATTTCGGCAAAAAATTCTTGGCCAGCAATGCTGTTATTATGCCAGTTAAGCAGAATATAAAAAACAATTCCAGCGGTAGTCATATCAAGACGGCAGTCTAGAGACTTAAAAATATATTTAGTTTTATAAGAATAAAGCGTCCAAGAAAAAAAAAGCAGGTACTTCCGGAGTAAGCAGCTCATTTATCTTGTCAGTGTGAGCTCACCCTGGGTTAGCTTTGCACTCACTGGGTAAACACCTTTAACCGATTATCATTAACTGAACAATAATGCAGTAAAACAACTTTGAATAATCACTTGGAATTATTTTTTTCAGTTTTCATTTGGCATTACAAAAAGAAAATGAAATGAAATCCCTGCTGTCGATCCAAGGCGAATCAGCTTATGATGAACTACAGGTGAAACCAACTTACAGGAACAATACTGAGGTATGCAGCGGCTCGATTTGCATACAGCTTCTCAAGTAAGCCTGTTGTAACACATATGTCTTCTGAGTCGGCATAGTCGGCTACACTCAGTGCTTCGGTGTACATCTCAATGGATTTCGTCCAGTCTCCTTCTAGGAACACATCGTTGCCTTCTCCAAACAGGTTCCACACAAGGTCCTTTATGAACACCTTGAAAGTGGAAAGAATGACAGTGTCTAAAAATTAAGGGCAGTTTTGAACAGAAGGAAAAAAACAAACACATTTTTATTTAGCTTTAATTTGTAACAATGTCCTTTAACATAGTGTGACCGCCTGGAGTCCAGAGACGTGCCGGCACGTCAAAATTACGTCACTGACTAAATATTTAGTGCCTTTTGAGTGTTTAGTTAAGAGTGTGGTGGTCTAGTGAAGTGTCTTGGGTCAGAGTTTGGTTGGTTTTGTGAGATAAAACAATGAGAAGATTGAGGAATGTGGAGCGGGCAATGGAGCTCTTTTTCGAGCTGGAGGCAGTTCTGCAAGGTGGGGCGGAGCGCAAATTGCAACCCGAAAGTGACGACTTCGACAACGAAGGGGACGATCCGTCGTTTCTATTGGAGATGGAGAGAGGAGCCTATGATGAGTCGGAGATCCGACCAGAGGACCGGACGGCGAGGCACGCCCACCAGGTCACGATCTCTGCTGGCTCAGGCAGCAGAGCCAAGCATAAACTCTGAGGCATTGTCTGTATTTAATGTAGATACTGTTAAATTACTTTGTAGTGTGTTAAGACTGTAAATAGGTTTTGAAATTTACTATTTTCTATTTGCATCCTAAGTTATAAAATTGGTTACATTACACCGTTTTGAAAATAGCTGTACATAAAATCACCTGAGGTAATGTCTGCATTTTATGCACACAAAAAAAAGTCATAAATTACTTTGTTCAGTGAAAGATTGTATGTTGGTTTTTAAATTTATAATTTATATTTTTATTCCATGTTGTGAAAATGGTTTGGTAAATATATTTGTTGTTTTCACAGTAAAAAATATGACTTTTTTCTACTCTGATTGTATGTTTTTTGGGTGATTTTGGGTCCACTGTGTTAACATGGTATGTCAAAATGGAAAGATAACTATAAATCCACAAAGGGAAGGTTGTGATGAAAAACAAAAATGATACCAAGCAATGCAGGTTAAACATTTTTTTAAAGTGAAATATAAAGATAAAATCAAAAGTAGTCAAAAATGGCCAAATATAGCCTGGACTCCAGGGTTAACTAACACACGTCAATGGAAAATCTAAGATGCTGCACCCACATTCAAATTACAAAAGCTTACCTCATACTGCTCTTGGCTACCAGGAAACGGAAGGGTTGATCTGAGCAAAAAAAAGAAAGTCCATACCAATGTAAGAAAGAATATAAATTTGTTTTCAGAGTAAACCGTTTCAAGCTTCTCATCTTAAAGCTGAAATCCGTGCCATACATTGACTCAAGGGACTTTACAAGGAAAGAGATCCAGTTGTACTGTATACACAGGAGTATATTAACCGATGGGTTTAACCATAGAGACACCTTCAAAGTCATTTACACAAGCTGGAATTTGATCTTGGTTATAAAAAAATGCAATCCAGTTAAGCTTGTTTTTGCAATTGGTAAGGAGGTTTTCCTTTTTCTATCTCAACAAACCAACCTGGCCACATATAGAATAGGGCTGAAAAAAAACAACACTGTTCACTTAGGGGACTGCAGAGGGGAATATAGCCTCAATGATGGGTGAATCCCACCTTACCTCACTGCAACTTCTGTCGCTAAACAATTTTTACAGCAAGAGGCGCAGAGCTGTGAAGCAGTGAAAATGGAGCTTTTGAATGGCGGTGAAGTGGAATAGAAAAAGCACAACAAATAAATTTAAAACTAAAAATAATGAAGCTGCAGGTAACTCTGTAAAAAAAAATACGGTACAAACTATCAAAACGTTGAATTGAAATAATATGCACACAAAAAAAATCACTGAATAGTCTACTAAAAAAAAAAAAATCAGTTTAGTCGACTGAAAAATAAATATTACTTGCAGCCCTAACATAGTAACTGTCTTTGCAGAAATCTTTTCCCTTGAACAAGCATGTACCAAAAATAACCGACTGGGTGAAACTCGATATTACAGAGCATAAATATGGTGAAAGTGGAAAAGAAAACTAGAACTTGACACAAAGTACCCTTTGGCATAACCTGACTAATTGACACCAGCGAAAACATGGTAACAGGAACGTGTACATGTGTAAAGTTGTTTGTCATTGGCTGGACCACTTGCAAAGTACACAAAAGCTGAATGCTGGATGGGAAAAAAGCCACACACACAAAAAAAACATGTATACAAAACGTCCAAAATTCAGATTTCAATTAACTAGTAATGTACTTACTATTAATAAATAGATAAATTATATTTTTCTTAAATCACACAAATGCCTGAACAGAATTTATTCAGGATAGTGCCTTAAACTCTATCTTATCTTATTATCTTGTTAAAAAGGTTTTAAAAGAAAAGGTTTTAAAAACAAAACACTGACATCATGACTAAGTCTGTAATAATACTTGACAATCAACTTGTGCTTTGCTGAAAAGATCACATGATCTATTATATTAAACATAACAATGGAAATTCTGCTTTGTCATGCAGTTTTTTTTTCTGCTGTCATCTGCTATGTTTTGCTCTCTTTAAGGACACTCTGAAGACAAGAAATCTGAAAAGCAAATTCAAATTTTACATAATTTGTTAAGCTTGGAAAAAACTAAAAACAAATCTGATTTTTTTTTTATGTTTTTGATTTTCTGAATTGAACAAATGACTAAAATTAGCACATCTGACACATTTCCTAATCATTAAGTATTAAATGTAATAATCAATGTGATCTGACTGACTACGACTACGCACAAACCTTTAGGCCACACAAGGCATGAAAGCCAAGCCCAGATATCCACAAATACAGGAACAAAATGTAAACACAGCCAATAAACTGCTTTCCCACAGCTGTCATAATAACTGTGAAAACAGCTTTTGGTATGACCAAGGAGTCAGAGCTACCATTTCTTTCTTTTACAATCTTTTTAATTTAAGCTAAAAAAGTCTAATATTTTACAGACAGTTAACATTAACAATAGATCCACACTACATAGGAACTTCATTTGGCTTTTGAAAGCACAAACCCTGAACGTCACTCTCTGAAGTGAAGATGACACCTCTTCGAATGGTCTGATCTGACATGTTAATGAATCTTTGTACAGATAGGAAGTGGATCAACTGACCTGCTGGTGCAATCATTCTGAATTTATTGCAGTCAAGACTAGAGATAAATGTGGACCTCTGGACTATTTCCTGCGACCACTAAATAAGCAGCCATAGGAGCTGCTGCTCTTCAGGCAATTATTCGCTCTGTCCTGAGTTTGTTTATCTCTGTGTGCTTTGGCTCAGCCACAAAACAGAACAAACCTGTCTGCAACAAACAAGCAGGTCAGCAGAGAAAATTTGGGGTAATCTCCACTCCATCCAGTAGTTGTACAGGTCTAGGTCAAGGAAATCCTCAGCTGACATCTTTGTAGACTGCGAAGTAGCAGTACCAAACTACTTGGCTGGAAATCAACATTACGCATATTAAGACTAACTCAACCATGTCTTTTTGTTTGATAATAACACTGAATTTGTATATTTTGAAATTGTCTGTACACTGGAAGCAAAAGTGGAACCGAAATGTACGAACTTGGTCAGTAAAGCCAATTACTATAAAAACAAAAGATGAGACAGCTTTCAATTATTCCTTGGTAGACAGCCTGATATACTGATGATGATGATGAAACTGCATTGGCGTGATGCAACAATCTATATTTTGATTTACAATCAGGGATTTCTGATCCCTCAGATGTGTACAACCTGCTTTGACCATGATACTTCAGGATTAGGCTACGTACCTGCTTTTCTGTTTAGCAGGAGCAGTAACATAACTCACTACTTGTTCTCTTAATTCATAGCATTAGACACAAATTACACTGAACAATTCCTAAAGTAGAGTATTTCATTGCAAGATAAACAGCAGGAACGTGGCCAGACATCAAGTTCAGACACACACTGATGCAGTAAAACTTGCCGACTAGTTTTCTTATCTGGCGATTTGCATTAAATAAACCAGATGCAATGGATATAAAGCGTCTTTGTGACAGCGTGTTTATAAATGTTTAATGTTTTGAATTTTTACGCGCCTAAGAGAAGGGTTATCACTTCCATTAATAAACTTCCGAACACATTAAAATACAACAATACAACTATGATTGGGAAAACATAACAAATCCAGACCAAATTTTCCATAAAGTGAATGAAATCTGACTGATTTACAGTTTAAGTTGAGTAAAATTGTGGGTGAGATACCTTTTTATAAAGGACAACCCGCCCCCTATATGGAGATGTTAAGTGCTATTAGCAAACAAACTGAGGTTTACATTTTTTACAATAAGATAGTGGTGGTTTGGGTCCTAAAATATTCGCAATTAGGAAAAAGAAAGAGTTTTTCTCGTTATTTGGATGCCCAGTCTGTAAAACGAACTTACTGAATGAACTGAAGGCCTTTCTGAATCTCATGCCAGCGACGACTTCTGTCTCGACACGCTCCAGACATAACTGCGTGTTTAATATCCTCTCCTCTGACAGCACCTAAAATGATAACGTTCGATACAGCTTTTAAAACATACACAAAAGAAAAATAATGGCAACACATCATCCTGGCTGTTTTCCACTTTTCTATATTTCTGTTTCCACTTAAAGCAACCCCCCCCCCAAAAAAAATATTATAATTAAGATTTTACCCGCAAATGCATTCTCCAGACACTTCTGAGTTTAAAAATAGCAGGCAGCCCCAGAAATAGGAGTTAAGTGTATCATTTATAAGCATGACTACTTTAACAAGCTTTAAATTCTTTTGCTTTTTACCAAATATAACAACAATAGTAATAATTACATGTTTGAGGGTGTGGACCACGTAAGTCACTGGAGTTACGGAAATACACAATCCTTAGCATCATAAGGTAAGTAGTGTATCAGAGAAGGATTTAACTACATAAATACACATACTAACACAGATTAATAATACATTGGAAAGTCGTGGTGTTCTTCCGGAATGACATCACATCGTATAATTGGTGGTTTTAGACAGATATGTAAATAACAACTGCTAGACTGACCAAACAATCAATATGCCATTTCTACCAATAGTTAATCGTTAACACAGATTTTTATTTTGATGTTTCAAGCTCATGTGGATTGTTATACATCTGCTGTTTAACAAGTACAGAAAAGGCGCATAAGTTGATTGTTGGTATTTGAACAGCCATGTTATAACGCCTCTGATTCAAAACTGGTTTACATTACGCCTAATTAAACTTTCCGTCACGAGATCTTGCATTTTTAAAAAGACTAGTGGAGAGGATGTACAGAAAACAAACCTCCCGAAACTTAAGCATCGCCCGCCGTCCCATATTGGACGCACGTCTGCTAGCACACGTGTGTTAACCGGCTAGCGACCGACTTAGCCAGCCTGCTAACAAATGTTACTGATAATTACACTGCCGCGAAAACATATACACTTATATCTTTACATATATTTAAGAAAAACTAACAAAATTGTTTTTGTCTTTGTAAGACAATACATACACACTGCCTTAAGCCTTTACGGATATGTTGACGTTAAAGTTTAAAGGAGGAAGTCTGAACCAAACAAAGCATAGGTATTTCCAAGTTAAATAGTTCCTTAAAGCAAACAATGGTGAGCTGTTGGTTTTTAGCTTCCAAGCTAAGACGGAGAAGCCGACAGCTTTGAGTATGGGTGGTTTTAAATACTTACATGAATGAGTCTTTATTCCAAACAGGCTTTCAGTTTGTATATTATAAGAGGGAAGAGAAACCTTCGTTTTAGCACAAACAACTTAGCCAGAGCTGTCGCTGAAGGCCGCCTTTTGCTTCTTCTTCGCTCTTGCTGTCGAAGCGCCACCATTGACGTTCGTTGTTGGTCTACTGCCCCCGCTGGCGACTAATTGAAATGATGGGTTGAGACGGGGGGGGGGAAAGTTGTTTGATTTAATTTGAGATATTAACGGATTTAACTTCCTCAACATATCACTGGGAAAAAAGGCTACAACTACACAAGGAAAAGTCAGTTGATGTTAACTAATGCTTTTGAATGAAGTAGCTTAAAATAAAGCAATTCCAAATAGCCAATCAGTTTAACAAAAGAAAATGATACAAAATATTTCCTGAAACCCTTTTATTTCTCAAGAAAGACTATTCTATACTATTTCTTTCCAAATTAATTCAAAAAGACAAGCATTTCCCACTTTAATAATATGATAAAAATAGTGCATAAAGTTTCATTTTGCTTTTTGGACAGGGCTTCCCACATTCCTTTGTAAATATCTGTACAATGTTTCTTCTACCTCTTCATATGATTTATATTGGTATGTAAACCCCATTTTATAATTTAAGCTTAGAAACAAATGTTCTTCAAAAGCTTTTAAAATTAATTGTTGAAATAATATGTATATATTTAAAGAAAGTAAGAACATTTAAAAAGACAAAAAAAAGGCATTTCACACTCATTTAAGCCATTAGAGCACTGCTCTATTTTTTTACACTCTATTCAACACAAGGACTTGTTTTCCATAAGAAAAAAAAAGATAAATGACACAGAAGAAAATGAAATGTCACTAGATCAGAATTACCATAATTATTCTGCCTCGTTGCATTAGATGAAATTGATTGGCACCTCTTGCAAAACAGTTTTGCTCTCATTAACTAAATACGACAAGGAGACTTCGATGAAATGCTTCATATTACAAAAGTGGCAAGCGCTTTTCATACAAACCAAAAAGTAGAAAAGTCAGTAAGTGTGTAGGTTAGTTAATGATCACAATCATCGTGGAAAAAAATAAATAAAATAAATAATCTAATAATCTGATTTATTGGATACTATCAAACTCGTAGACACAGGAGGCCGATTAAGAAACAAGAATGACTGTCAATTTTTTATCCTTATTGGAGGTACAGTAAAGTACAATTTTATTGTACTCACAAGTACTATATATATATATATATATATATATATATATATATATATATATATATATATATATATATATATATCTATATATATATATATATGTGTGTGTATATATATGTGTGTGTGTTTGTGTGTGTGTGTGTGTACACCCTTTGCCCTATTGGGGTCGGGTGGGTCTCCAGCTTACAATGGGTGAGAGGCAGGGGTACACCCTGGACAGATTTACAAATTGAGGCTTATCTTGTATCTTGTCTAGGAGCAGCTGTGTTCTTTTCCCGTGTGAAAGAACCCAATTATCTTACTGTTCCCTTCAAGGACAGAGATAAGAGTTGTGTTAGAAGAACTGGTCAAAAGATGATATGGAACTCCTATGCCTTGATGCAGAATAGTTGCCCTGATGGAATGCACTCCCTATGTACTCCCTGATAACCAAACATGTATATATATGCACCGTGACTTTGTTTTCTTGCTCTGCATCGCTGACTCATTCAGAGACAGAGACTTCAAACGCTTTATGTATTTGAATAAACTTACAAAGATGAAGATGCATCTTTCTGAGTTTTACTGATTAGTGTCCTCTCCCTCTTTGGTCCAGAAAAATCCACAACAGTAAGGCTGAGTGAGTTTTCTTCCCAGGTTGTAATAGTCAAAAGGTCTATTACAACAAGCAACATTTCCAGGTAGCTAAAAAAAAAACTAATAATAAAAATACAAGTAAAACCTAAGGGAAGTCAATTTGTATTTGCTTTTAAATTGCTGATTCAAAAAGAGGGACGGAGCTCTTTCCTGCAGGGGGAGCCTAGTTTCACAAACACTGGATTAGGCCCTGTCCAATGATGATGCTCACAAGATAATTCCAGCAGCCTCTAAAAAAAGCCTTCCCCTTCGCAATGCACTCAGATGGTGGAAGCTCAGGAACACTTGCTGAGCAGATTCAGGTGCCTGTTGCACGGAGCAATGACATTTTACCAAATACTTTTCCTGTTTTCTGGTAAGTTTGAAATTTTAATGCTTGTGAGGCAACCTGAAGAAAACAAGCATATAAAGAACACAGAAGAAGCCAGAGTAGTTTTTGTGAGAGCATTTATTAAAGTGAGTGTTGACAGTCCAAGTGATTTATTGAAAGAGAGCAAGAGTTAATAAGTTTTGGTATTTTACTAGATGTCTGATGAATTGATTATTAATGAATTATTAGATGGTATGACTTCCTAAATATGTTAGGATGCTTGTGTTGAGTCCACTCTGTTGTTTATGAGGCATAAGAGTGAAGTCAGTCCTGTGTGTCCCAAAAACTGATGAGGAAAGTCTCTGTGGTTTTTACATCAAACACAGAATGATTCATCTGGTGTTAAAACATTTTTGTACACATGTAGAGAAAGAACAAAAAAAGAACTAGTTTAGTTCTAAAGTCCATAAAAATCCTTTCTATGTTTGCTTCAGTATTGTTGTAAAGATTTTGTCCTTACAACTGCGCATAAAAAGCTAGTTTTTGCAGACAAGACCAGACAAGGATTGAAGAACGGAGACATGGAGAAGTTTGTCTCTCCTCTTCTGTTGTTTATTTCTCTTTGCAGTGGCTGCAGCTCCTGTGGCAGCACACAGTTCCCAGCGGACAAGAAGAGGGTTGCTTGAGCTTGCAGGAGCCATCAAATGCAGCACTGGGAGATCCGCCTTGGCTTATATGATGTATGGATGCTACTGTGGGCTCGGGGGTCAAGGGTGGCCTCGAGACAAGGCAGACTGGTGAGGCGACTCCTTACTCGCTTGCCTTTACCACATAATATCATGGCTCTGTTCCTGATGGCAGCATTTACCGAATATCTAGCAATCGGACAAGTCCATGCATGTATTATGTGAAACTAAGCATGTAATTCAGAGTGCATTAGTATGTGTTTACTAATCACTGCAGGGATAGTACTGTGTACACATTATTTCCTCTTCTTGGTCAACGCTTGCATTTCCAAAATAGGTGTAAGCAATTCCCATTTCCGACTCCTTCTACTAAACCACAAGTAACGCAGGGTGGGTTGGAAGGAGCGAAGGATGCCCAAATTCAGAACATGAGCATGTTTGGACACGGACTTTAAAATAAGTCTAAGATTCCACACTCACATCATAATTACTATCTCTTTGTTTTCTCTCCTCACCACTAGACATCTCACCCAGTGGAAATCATCTGACTGCCAAATAAGAGTAGTGAAAAACCAAAGTGGCAATCCTGCCGTGCTTTTAAAAAATAGCTGCGGTGTCCCTTTACCACCCACCTTTACTGCTGCTTTCTCCCAGTCCACTCCAGACAGGAGTCGGTCGTTAAAAAGCAATGCATTCAACATGTTCTGTCTGTAGGTGTTGTCACAAGCATGATTGCTGTTATGGAGAAGCAGAACATCTTGGCTGCCACACCAAAACGGCGCAATATCAATGGACATGTGAAGACAGGAAAGCTGAGTGTGGTAATTTATTTTACATTTATTTATTTGCATATAAGTCACAGGACTGACTTTATTAACTGGTCACCAAAAAAAAAGGCATTGCCCAAAGGACTCATAACTAAAACAGACCATGTAGAATTTGGGAACTTTTTCACATACTGTACTGTAATACAAATACAAGCCTCCATGCATCTTTTTTTTTTAAGGATTTTATGTGATAGACCAATAAAAACTACTGGATTAAGGCAAAGTGAAAGAAGTTCAACTTTAAAAAAAAATCTAATATAAAAAGTGTGTCCTGAATTATTTCTCAAACAATGGCAATTAAGAACTATGTGCAAAATACCAGCTTTGCTCTAGCAAGGATTTGCAATTAATGGCCCCCTGAGCTACTTGTGGTTTTTAAGAAGTGTAAGTAAAAAATAACATTTTTGTAATTGTTTGTGTAATTGTTTTGTCAGTAGGTTGATTTGTCTTTTGACATAAATAACAATGAGGAATCAATGTCTCGTTGAAGAAAATGTGTTAAACCTAAAAACCTGAAAAGTTAAAACTCCGGTGACACAATTGAAGTGTCCATCCATCCATCCTTCCATTTTCTGTATACCCTTGTCCCTATTGTGGTCGGGTGGGTCTGCTGGTGCCTATCTCCAGCTTACAACGGGCGACAGGCAGGGCTAGACCCTGGACAGGTCGCCAGTCCATCGGAGCAATTGAAGTACCATTAAACAAATTTATTTAAAAACCAGAACTAAAGCCCTAAAACCCCAAATTAGAAACGGTTGTCCCCCCCCCCCCCCCCCCCAAAAATAAAATAATAATAATAATAATTTGGCAGTAATTATTAAAAACCATTTATGTAGTTTCGAATATTAATGTTGCTTTTGTTGCTCCAACCAAGGTTCGATTTGCAGGACCAAAGAGAAAAAGAAATGGCTTTGAAGGTAGCAAATAATTGCAGAGACTATAATTTCTGCCAATTATTCCTGAAAAATTATCTCCATTCATCATCAGACTGAATGGAGATAGTCTAAATAAGTTGCATTTTCCAGTGTTACTGTAGATTCTTGACGGAAAACACTTTCACATTTTCATTTGGAAAACATTCTGAAAACCCTGTATCCTTTTGCTTCCAAGTTATGCACTAGTTTTAGAGTAAGTGGCCTTTCAAAATCCATCACACATTGTGCTTTTGAAATTACAGAATGTAAAAAGACGTTAGTCCTCCAACTGTCATATTGAAAAGCGATGTAGTAATTATGCTGTCAAAATAAGTGTGGGTAATTTGAACTACTATTTTAATGACAAAATGTCTTTCCTTTTCATTTCAGAGGACTTAGAGGACAAATGTGAGAAGTTCTTATGCAAATGTGACAGAGAGGCAGCCAAGTGTTTAAGAAAAGCACCTTTCATCCAGAAGTACACTCTATGGCCAGATTTCATGTGTGGCGATGAGCATCCGACATGCAACATATACTGACACAATGAATGCATCTTCACGTGTTGGGTACCTTTTTGTACAATAGCAAAAATAAACATATCCAAAGGTGTCATTTTTTCACTTTGTCTATTTTTAGTGAAACCTGGAGGCGTTCTCATTTAGGCGGTTATGTAGAAGATTGTTGGTTTATGTGAAGAAAAAAAAAAAAAGCTTTTTAGAAAGTGTAGACTTCTGGATTTCTTTTTAGCTTAAAGGTAAAGTGTTAGAGCTCAGATAGCCATTTCCCCACAAAGCTACTACTGTATGTTGAAGAGCAGTCTCTGCCAACCTGAGTTCCACTCCCTGTGCTCTGTCACATGTTCCTATTCATTGGAGCCCAAAAAAGGAAAACAAAAACAGAAGGAGATTTACTTAGATAATAGGTCTGAAGTGAGATAATCGCCAGCAGTTGCGTGGTGCTCCCAAAAAGGGGTGTCCACTGCTCTTGTTAAAGGTAATAAAAAAAATCATAACATAGTCAAATGTTGATGAGCAATAGCTTTCCAATGACATAGTAGATTGCTGTCTGGTGACCTCATTTACTCTTAACGGTATACAATGTCCATGAAAATGTTGTTTTTAAACTGTTTGTATTTGTATTTCAGAAAGTAACAAAGCCTTTAAACAGTGGACAGAAGCTATGGGAAGAAACGTCACTAAAAACATTGTTGAAATCTTAACGTTCACATCTTGACCACGAGATGGCGCCAAATCCTCAAACGGCACTGTGGGACTAAATAAACATCTTACAGAGGTTTTAGCAATATTTTAATGTTTATTCTGTCTTACAGTTTGAAGACTGTTTAATCCTTAAACACAAAAATACTTCCCCACCTTTCTGCTATGAAGAGAACAGAATCATGGGATCTGTTCTAAAGCCTCCCAGATGTTACTTAGAGCCCAACCTCTTGATAAATGAGCAACAAAAACACAGCTCCTTTGTTCAGTAAGGAAGTTCCAACTGAAACGGGAGATGGAGTAAATGTAAAAAATCCAGGTCAATACTGAAAGGGAATGTCTGGTTAAAGACCTATGAACACTTACTTAATTGTGTTCAACTATTTAAAGATAAAAAGTTTGGCATTGTAAAGGTCTTGTGTTTTCTTTTTGGGGTTATTAATAAATCTTAGTTTGTTTCGTTACACCAGCAAACTTATGTTTTTACTGTTTTGTTTTCATGCTTTCATTTTCCGCTTTTATTTCAATTTGGGGGTGATTTGTTTTTGCAGTGTTACCAGGCAGGTAAATTTCTATGTGTAGAATTTAAGATGCTAAATTATTCACTAAAAGTTTGTTTTATCCCTCATTTCTTGTCACCATTGAAAACAAATACAAACAAATATTCAAACTAAGCACACTGTAAAAGCAGGGGAAATCTTTTTGAATAAACTCTGGCCAGACATTCCACAGCATGATCTAAAAATGGGAGCGAGTCGGCAAAGCAGACACAAACTACTGTGTCTCCTGTTTCTTCATCCACTGTTTTGCTCTCTAGCTGAGAGCCCAAACTGCACAATAAATGCTTGCAGGAAACAATACAAACATAAACATAAGCCTGAAAAATAATACAAATGAGATCAAGAGATTTTATGTGTGTCTTTATAATTGTATTTATTTTTTGTTAATTTTGTCTGTAATGCAAATAGATATATTACTTATATCTTGCCAAAAAGCAGGAAATTAAATTAAAATGGCTAAAAAGAAGCAGAAATTACAACATATTGACTTTAGTGCATTCTTGAATATTTCCTGGATTGGGATGTTTTCACAGAACGACAACTTTAAGGCAGCTCAGAAAACTGAACTTCTGCCAAGTCCCCAGCTGGGCTTCATGTTGACATATTTCCAACAAGTCAATAGAACTGATGAAGCATACTCCCTGTCAGTTCTCCACATTCATATGCACATCTTCACTTTAGTTAATGGTTGTGATTGAAGAATACAAGAGGATGTTGGATAATTTACCTTGAAAAAGTCAGTGTTCTGCCTTCTAATGTACAGTATAGACAACTAGTTCATTTTGTTTATATAGGAGATGTCACAACATAACATGTCATGCAAGGCGAATAATATTACGAGTTCTGCAAAACATTGAAACCCTGGTCAAAATTGTTGCTATGATCACAACAGTAAAAAAGTGTTATGTTCACAAACTTATGTGATGGAAGTACATTAGATTTGAATAGGAAACTCTGCAGCTGTGTGCGTTACAAAGGAAACTGCACAACGTTGCTGAGTCTGATGTAAATGTCCATTGCAGATAATGAAACAAAATGACTGAAAAGTGCAAAGGGTGTCAGACAAAAGGCACGGACGGGGTTCGAACCCGCGATCTTCGGTTTACGAGACCGACGCCTTACCACTTGGCCACCGCGCCTGCGCAGCACGTGTCTTATTCTTTGAGTAAGATACCTGCATAGTGTTCCTTTCTTTTCCTTAACTTTGCACCAACATTTAAAAAGGATTAATTGGCAGCGGTTATATAAAATGATTATTGTGTGGAGGATAAAATGCGATGATATATGAATGGATTGTTGTAAGTTAGCCACAAGAGGGCACTGTTGTCTTGCACCAGTTTTGCTTTGGAGAAAACAGAAAGGCTTCTCAAAAAAATAAAAAATAAAAATAAATAACAAAAACAAAACAAAACCCCCAAAAATACATGGATGTTTAAGAATGTCTGAGAACAAAGATAATCAGGTTTCTTTAAAATTTGCTTTTGTTACTTTATTTTAGACAACATGCATCTTGGTTGTCAAAACAACAGATATAAAAGTTTGCTTGTGCAGATTGTGTGCGTGCATACATGCATGTGTCTGTGATGATATCCCAGAGGCTTTATGAAAAACTAAATCAATAAGATAAAATATCTTCTACTGCATAAAATGTCATTTTTTGCTGCAAAACACATCCATGCCCAAGCTTGACATAATAAGGATCATCCTTAATTGACATTGCTGGAGGTGTTTACAGTGTCTATCACATTTAGACCATCACTTACTGTAACCTAAAGAATTTAGTGCGAAATTCTATGCATCTGGGGCATTATACTTCATGCAAGAAATATTGAGCAGCTCACTCCCCTGGAGAATAAGAAATATTTCTGTAGCAGTCTGTTTAATTATTTATCAGTAAGTTGTTAAACCCTCCTTCCCGAGTTGCGCCGCATGGGAATTTGTACTCCTGGATCTTTGTTCTGGTTATAATATATAATTTGTTTTGTTTTTGTGTTTTGTTTTGGGGAAATAAGTTACTAATAGCTACTCCTTAATTGTTAAAAACATGCGGCTGATTACACATGGTCATTAAAAAATAAACGTTATTAGATTATATAGCAGCTGAGAATATTATTACTATTATTATTATTATTATTGTTATTATTTTATTTGTATTTAATTCTATTTCTTTTAAATTCAAAGTTGATTCTATTGCTTCGTTTTCTGCTCTTTTTTCCTATGTAAAGCACTTTGAATTGTCTTGTACGCGAAAATGTGCTATACAAATAAAATTGCCTTGCCTTAGATTTTAAAATAACATTTTTATTTTTAGTACTTGATCAGAATTAAAATTAAAAATAAATTAATAATTTTCCAATTTGCAAGACTAATTTTAGATGCAAATTATGACAGTTGCTAACACTCTAAAATATAATTGTATAGACCAGTTTATCAGTTTTGTTTTTTTTTCTTTTCTGAAGCAACCTTTGGCCAACTAGTTATGTTTCACATTTGTCCTGTTCAATAAAAATCATTAGCTTAACAGTAAAATTGAGGCCTTTGTAGAAGTTGAAGCGCAACTGTGTGTTGTTGTCATTTGAGTCATAAGATGGAATTCAAATTTATTGACCAATGGAGGCCTGGATTTGGAGTCACACAAATAATTTAAGAGGGAAAAACATACTAGAGGCTGATTTAACTTTGATGTAATGTTCTTAAGCAAGTCAATATGAGGTTCAGTTTTGTGTGTGGCCTCATCGTGTCTGTATGACCTCCCTAGTACGTCTGGGCATGCTCCTGATGAGATGGCAGATGGCCTTCTGAAGGATCTCTTCCCAGACCTGGACTAAAGCAACTCCTGGATAGTCTGTGGTGGAACGTGACATTGGTGGATGGAGCGAGACATGATTTCCCAGATGTGCTCATTAAGATTCAGGTCTAGGGAACGGGCAGGCCAATCCATAGCTTCAGTGTTTTCATCTGGCAGGAATTGCTGACAGACTCCAGCAACATGAGGTCTAGCATTGTCCTGCATTAGGAGGAACCCAGGGTTAACTGCACCGGCATATGGTCTCACAAGGGGTCTGAGGATCTCATCTAGGTACCTAATGGCAGTCAGGCTACCTTTGGCGAGCACATGGAGGGCTGTGCGGCCCTCCAGAAATCCCACCCCACACCCTTTACCGACCCACTGCCAAACCGGTCATGCTGAAGGATGTTGCAGGCAGCAGATCGCTCTCTACAGCGTCTCCAGACTCTGTCATGTCTGTCACATGTGTTCAGTGTGAACCTGCTTTCATCTGTGAAGAGCACAGGGCGCCAGTAATGAATTTGCCAATCCTGGTGTTCTCTGGCAAATGTCAGTGTTGGGCTATGAGCACAGCCTCCCATTTGTGGACGTCGGGCCCTCATAACTTTCTTGTGGAGTCGGTTTCTAACCGTTTGGGCAGACACATGCACATTTGTGGCCTGCTGGAGGTCATGCTGGCAATGCTCCTCCTGTTCCTCCTTGCACAAAGGCAGAGGTAGTGGTGTACTGGCCTGTCTCCTGGTAGCGCCTCTAGGCTCTGGACGCTACGCTGACAGACACAGGAAACCTTCTTGCCACTGCTCGCATTGATGTGTCATCCTGGACGAGCTGCACTACCTGAGTCACTTATGTGGGTTCTGGAATCCATCTCATGCTACCACGAGTTTGAAAGCACCACCAACATTCAATAGAGACCAAAACATCAGCCTTAAAGCACAGGTACTGATCAGTGGACCTTCAGAACCACTCCTTTATTGAGTTTGTCTTGCTAATCATATATATATATATATATATATATATAAATATATATATAGTTCTGGTAAACACAGGGTTTTTGCTGGTGCAGCTTGAAGAGAAAACTGGTCATTGTATTGGCCATTTTATTCCGGATCTGACCCCAGTCACAATTTGACATCCAACTGTGAAATCAACCTGAAAGCTGAGCAGCTGATTCAGCCAGAATACAAAGAGAATATAATTCTCCCCCTTTTTCCCATGTTTTTCTTGTTGCCCATCTCGCTGCGCAGTTTTGCTGCTAATCCTTTTAATGGGGCTGATTTCACAAACCATTTTGAGCAGAAAGATTATCCTTTTACAATCTGTAACTTTATAATAGATCCGGTCTCTGTGTTCACCAGTTTAGCCTATTTTGTGTCAGCTCTGCTTCATTTAAAAAATTTTAACATTTCATGATTAGGAATTCTAAGTTCTGCTCATGCTTGTTGATTATTTTACCAATGACACAACTTGAACAGTATCTAGTCATCTTTTCCCCCTAAAGAGTCCTTCAGGCAGAGTTGTTGAATTAAGTAAAGATGCCCATCCCTTAGCATACGTTTTAGGGGGCTTTCAGAAAAAGAAGTAGAACGTAAAAAACATAGACAGGCTCAACCAGTCATGGTGGACCGGACTATGAAAACAATGTGAAGAAAATGGGCTCTTTCTAAAGGTGAGAATCAGGTGGAATAAAAAGCCAGTGTTCCTTCAAACGCTATAACTGGACTTGTGTGAATAGAGTAGTAAATCAAAAAATCAAAACGCTGGTTATACTTTTTTGTTTGTGAGATATCCATAAAATGGCGTGGAAAAATAAAAGTGTTTGCTTAATCTGAAGCTTGGAAAAGGACAACAGCCAGTCCAGCATGTTCAAGCCGCCCCCCTGCAGGGTGGCCCATGAGCCTGTCGATATGCGGGTTTGATGTCGAATGGAAAATTAGAACCCCCCCCCCACACACAACAAACGGAAGGCTGGAACAGAGAGACTGGAACAGAGACAGAGAGAATAGACAGGGAACAACCATCGACAGATGGACTCTGTTGTGATTGAAGATGGCGTCAGTCTTCTCTGCACACTACGAAGGACTCTGTTCAATCTCTAAAGAAGTGGTGGGAGTTGTCTGTGCTTCATATCATCAGAACCGTGAAGGACCTCATGTGGCACATCAGCAGGTATGATGACCGCTTTTGCAGGGATGAAAATCATAACCATCCATTGTTTTGTGCATCGGTCTATTGTGTCTGGGAGGATTTTTTTTATGTCAGTCCTCCATTGTTTAGTGGCATCCTTTTTCTAGTGAAACATAGTACAGTGAATGTGTATCCAATAAATATACACTAATAATGATGTAAGAAGACATTTTTTTTTTTTAAGCAGGCAGATGTCTATTCATCATTTGTCGTACAGCTTAGCATAAACAACCATAGCACCATAAGATATATAGGCCTTTTTATTAAGTGTGTTCCCTTTTTTTTTGACAATGTAGATACCCAAACACAAGCATTATATTCAGCTTGAACAAATGCATAGTCTTCAATTTGCTAAATCCTCTGTGTCTAACACACTCTAAGACTTGTTAGTCATGATCTATTCAGATTGGACAAAGAACAGCGACAGGATTCCATAATGCATTTTCTGAAATTCTTTTCATAATTTTAAGTCTCCAACAATATTGAAAGTGTCTAAAAATCATGACATAGTTTAGTAACACCTTACACTCCAGAAAATTTTAGTAATCAGACCAGCTACTTTTAGTGTTTGCTGTTGAACCGTTCATCTTTTGTGAATTATAGTTAAAAGTGCTTTTCAAAAAACTGTGTTAGTTGTTGTTTTATAAGAAATGTAGCTTAAACCAAATATCTGTTGTGAGAACATAAAAAAGGAGCCTTATTTTAACTCGTTTATTTGGCTTTTTTTCATCCGTGGGTCTTCAGCTTAGATAAACCTAATTCAGCCAAAGCCTACACCAAAACCTAAATCCACAGTGACAGGTGGAACAAAAGAGCCCTGAATGGACTGAACTGGGAGACATGAAGTTGTCCTCTGGTAGTGATTTGCTGCAGGTATCTATCTAAAACTGTGGGAAAACATCCTGAGGTTTATTTTGACTGGAAGCCTTTTTTTTTTTTTTTTTACTATCTAGAGGGAAATTATTGTGTTTAATTTATTTATTCATCTATTTTTTTGTATTTTTAAAAGTTAGTATTGATGTTAAAACAATTTGTGGGAAAGATTTAGGAGCTTTTAAAAATAGAAATACTCAAGGTTAATAAACAAATATTATACATCAGGTTTTTGATTTCATAAATCAATAGGCCTTTTATGTGCAGTTACACATCTAATAGAGAAACACACATGGTTATAACATGTTTTTTTAAATGTCATGAACTTTCTTGAGGCAACATGCTTTTTAATAGAGATGGGACATTTTTAATTTAGTCACTACACTCAACTGTTACTAACTACACTGTTCCATAGTATGAGTTTGGAAGTGTTTTATCGCCATGACTTGCAGTAACATAAAAAAACCACATTCACTTCAGTGACTTAAAATTTTTTTTTTAAATGTTAACTATCTGGATCAATGATTTTTCCCGCATGACTGGCTGAGCTTTAAATTCTTTTCAGGAATTGGTGGTCCGTTGCCTGATTGAGTTGGCAATGTAACAGAACATTGCCTTGTGAAAATACTCAGTTACAGAGTTATTTTACTTTCAGCAGATTTAGAAGCAGCAACATACCATATCAGTAAACCCCCACGTTTTTTATGGTCTAGTATCATGGAAGATTGCTCTTGTCCTTTAACATATAAGCACCATATCTCCTTTCTTGGCAAGCCCAAGAATGGAGGTATGTGATAAAATAAACATGCAACTGAGATCACATGATTCAGTTTAACATAAATTGTACAATTTTATGGTCTTACATTTTTTGATTAGCTATTTGAGATAATTTGTTTACATAATAAAGTGCTGGTTTGACAGCCTAACACATAATTAGGTATACTATAGTGGGTTACAGCAATAGGGAGGAAATAAAAAAACTATTTTAATAGATTTTGGAAGCAGTCATAAAACATCAGCAGGCAGCTTCAAATTCCTGCAATAACTGGTGCATAATGAAGCAGATGGCTGTTGTCTGTTTTTAGACCAAAAATGGCTATAATTGCTAAAATAAAGTACAGAATGAGTAGCATTTTTTTTGGTTTATTTTTTTGGAACTTGTTGTTATTTTTAGTTTGTTTGTTTTTGTTCATTTTGCTTATGTTTTACTATTGAAATTAGTTTTCATATTTTCTTCAAAAACGATGTTGTTCAATGTTGTCGTACAGTAAGTGGCGGTTTCAGACTGCATTTAGCAGTGGGAGACAGTGTTAGGCCAGTGTCCTTTTCATGGGAGCACTGAACCAAATAATGAAACAAACAAACGTGCATAAAATGAAAATATTTGATCTAAAAACATATTAAATGAGCAACTTGTAGCTCAAGAGCTGCAGGTTGCAGACCTGATCTACAAACAGGAAAACTGTGATCCTACCTTCAATGACTGAAGCTAAAATTGCAACTGTTTGATTTTTTTATTTATTGTTAAAGTAAAACTTTGAAGGCAAGAATTGAAATTGTTTCAAGAGAGAAGTTTACTTGCAGTTTCTATGTTTTAAACAACTAATTTAATATTATCTCTTCATTGCAAGGGCCATATCAGGGCATAGAAACAATTTAAAGGGGCATTAGCCCCCGTAAGCCCTTGTTTGGAACCACCTATGCATAAAGTATCAGGAAAGTTTTGATAAAAATCTTTTGTTTATTGTATCTATGCTGCTTAATGTACTTGTTTCACTGCATTAATAATCATATTCATAATCTGCTTACATTTTAGATAATTTATATTGAGGTGAAATGCTGATCACTACACCTCACAATAAAAAATTAAGTAAGGTTAATTTAATATAGTTTGCTTGACATTTAGTGTTGCTTTTGACATTTGATGAGCTTTTAAAAATAGTCTTTATCTACAATAACATATACACACTATGGAGTTATAAAAAAAACAGCCTTTAATTTAAAAATATATAACCTATAATGTTCTTTAAGTATTAACTTTAAAACTTTAAACATCACTATTGTCACATTTATTCACAAGCCTAATGAGTACTGTAGAGTTGGGGTGTCTGGCCAAGGAGGTTTAAACCATCTAAAATTAGATTTTTTACTTGACAAGTTGACCTTTGTCATGTTTTTTGCTTTGCTTTATGTCAGTTCCTCATTAACAACTATTCACATGCGTTTCTTTTGCAATTAGTTTTATTGTATATCCGACTTTCATTTTTGCAGATGCACAATTTTATCAAAATCAACATCTGCGCTTCCATTTAAATGACTTTTTAATCCACATTTTTGACAGCTGGGATCACTTTCATTGCTTCCTGCATCCTTCCTCCCCACAGCGGGAGCCATTAAGTATCATTTTCATGCTCAGAGCCACTTCCTGGAGGAAGTTTGTGATTTGAGCTTTTTGTGGTAATTGCAATTAAATCGGCAGACAAATAAATGAGATGCCTCATTTGGTTTGTGTGTGAAATTATGTGAAATAATTATAAAAGTGTGACTTAACTGAATAAAATTCAATAAACCATGCATTTATTCTTACAGGTGTAGTACGATCAAATGTAATAGTTAGAAAAATTATGTGTCATGATTGGTATTTTTCCTTTAATTATGAACATTTTTCCTTAGATGATCAAAATATAATGGAAGACCTTTGGAGTTGAAAAGATATTCCCAAAAAACAAATTTGAAAATTAACACTGATTTTACAACATGACTGAAAAACGAAACAGATTATCTGCTTTCTGTTTTCCACAAAGAAAAAAAATAACATTAAATCTATTTTTGTGTTACACTGCAGAAGATGCAGCCAGCAAAGTCTCAGAGTTTGATAATTAAACGTTTTTGAACTGGGTTAGCTACTGTCTCTGTGTTTGTTTCTGGATAGCATTTATATTTGGATTTGCTTTGGAAAAGGAAGGTTTAGTCCTCTATTGGTTTTGAGGCAGGGTTTAGGGAAGTTTATAGCAAAGATAGTCTTTAGAACATTTTTTAAATGTATTTTTCCTTTCCAGCTAAAGTATTGTAAATAAAAACTTCACACACAGACCTGACTCAACAACTACATTTCTATTTTTGTTTTAGTATTTGAGGCAATCAAATCTAAAAGTATGTGCAAGAAACAAGTGATGAGATGGCCTACAGAAATCCAATCTCAGGGATTTACACATAACAGACTGGGCTTCTGACTTGATTGTAGTGAAACCAAAGTCTCTAAGTTGAATATGGGTTCATAAGGTCAAGATTTATATAAAAGTTTGGCCTAACTGTTGTTAGTGCCTCTTGCTAATCAAACAGCAGGGGGCAGCAACCTACCTCATCACTTTTTATGTAAATCATTAAGAGGTAAAACTAATGTTGCAGGCCATGTAAAAATATCCAATACTGCCTTCTGTAAACTAAATTTAGCTTGTTTTTTTTATCTTTCAGGAAGAATTGGACTGCAGAGAAAAACCCATACAGCACATTGCAGCCAAAGTCAAACTTTTCAAGTTTTTGAACATAAGACCATCTTTGTTATTACTGCAGGATAATGCGCTAAAAACACGTACAATGGAATCAATGATGAAGAGATTCAGACCTGGTGGATGCATGAGGATGACAATCAAACTTAAGGTAAACCATCATACTTACACTCAAATCACCACTCCATATTATTGTTATCTAAACTAAAAACACAAAGAACCACAGTGGGCCATTCTGGGAAAACATTTATCTTTTGTTTCTTTTGAGATAAAGTGCTGCACAGTTTGTCTCTTGGGACTCTTTCTATTATTTGCCTTACTCCCCTCGAAAAGGATGTAGTTTATCATCTTAGTGCCAGTCAGATGGTTGTAGTGTTGCAATAGGTGAAAAGTTGCTGTGTGCTTTTAGCCTGAAGGAAGCTGAAACGATGGGATATTTTTCACGACTCCTATTGCTAGTATAAATATTTAAAATCCCAACTCTCACTGAAACATGTTTCCAGGTGTGAGCAGCCATCGCAGTTGATGTGATGTGATGAAGTGTGAAATGTGGAGTCCTATTCACGCTGCTCTTTTTAAGTCCTTCCACTGAATAATGTGATCTGAGACGTTTTCATGTTTTCGGGATATTTCATCAGCCTTTTTCATGTTGGATTCAGTAAAACGATTTGACTGCTCGGTGACTGCCTGATATCAAAGAACAGAAACAGCCCTCTAATCCTGCATTTGCTCTTCTACTCTTTGTACTATAAAGTCATCGCCGTATAATGACAGGATCAAGTGCATCCAAGAGACCCGGAAACATCCTTAAATGCGTTGCTGAACTGAAAAATGTGTTCTTATCTTGCCTTGTTGTAAAGCTGGTGCTCATCTTAACATGTTCTGTGTCATTCTTTCTCATCCAGTTGACCAATATTTATTTGATGTGACATTTGGCTGGATGTGCCAGAATAAATTTGTCACTAGTTAGTCGTTCTGAAGATAGTCAGAGCACAAAATAGAATATGTTCTAAGAACATGTTCTAAGATTATGAGCTGTGGAAAGTGAAACAGTTTTATCTTGCCTTGATGCTCGTGACCCACTGGCAGTATTACAGAAAGAAAAAAACGATATGACTATTTTCCGTGACATTATCTGTTTTGATCAGACATACATGCATTGCACTCATTGAAATGAAATTCGATTTTAAGTTAAATGTATTTGATTTCTCTTTAAGTCATCAAGGTTCCATTACCTTGTAGAATTTATGATAAGATTGCCACCAAAGAAATAAGCTATCCACCAACGGGATCAAAGCATCTATGAAATAAGTAATCTATGAAGTCAAAAGATGCAGTCTGCGACTTGAATGAACATCAGCGGACTTCAGTGCTTCAAAAACAAACTGCTGTGCAGCCTGTTCTGTTCCATATGCAAAAGTGAAAGAGCAAAGGGTTCACAGCACGTGTTATTAAAACGTCCCAATTTCCAGATTTCATATCAACTGAATTTTGCATTTGAGAAATAAAACAGAACAAAAAATAGACTACATATAGCCACTGCTCATATTTTACACAGAAAGATCTAATAACAAAAAGTCCAGCTCAAAATGTGTTTGAAATGTCCCTATTAAGCGTGAAGAAAGTGTAAAAGCAACTTCACGTCGCTGTCGAATAAATCTGTAAAGTCATTCCTCGCACAAAACTAAGAAAGGAACACTTATGCCATGTTGTATTTTAAAACCTTGTGACATTATTGATAACGGCTCTCCTCCTCATCAGTGGTTCTAAAATAATATTATTACTATTAATACTATTGCAAGTGCCTGCAGCTGTCATTTGTACTTTCATTGATGGATTTGTAATCATGCTTCGGGCTGGTTCTTCCCATGTTATAAAAACTTTATTTTTTATTTTTTGTAAATGCGGGATACTTAAGTTAAATAGATGTAACTATAACATGTGTTTCACTTTTTTGCAAGATATTTTGTTCACAAAGTAATGTAAAAGTTTTCCTTTTTTTAATACATTTAATTGCTGATTCAAAAATATTTAGCTATAAACTGCTGTAGCTGCATTGATTTGTTTGCCTACATACAGATCTTGGTATCATTACATTCATTTGAATGCTCATTTGTTCTGACATCCATTCTTTTTTAGGACCAGCAGAGATTATAATCTCTGGAGACAGAAAGTCATGGGGGAATGTACTGCTGACTGTGAGGTGAATTTTATCGTAACAAGAGCAAGGCGTTGAATTTTAAAACTTGTAGGTGGATCACCTACAAGAGAGAGAGAAGCGTGCCACATGTAGCAGAACATTTCGCAGGCAGTTTGCGCAGTTGTCCAGGCGAGGCGCTGTGCATCTTCTGCTGTGAAGCAGACACTGAAGGGACAGAGAGGAGAAGGGAGCAGAGCAGAGCGGATCGCACTGTGTCTGTCTTCTTTGTTGTTGGTCAAGTCCTGCGCGTCCTAACCATGACACGGTCGGCGGACTCTGGCGTCGCTCCAGCTGTCCGATGCGCGCAAGAGCGAGCGCAGGATCTCCACAGGTTCAGTATCTGTCACTTTCCTCTCTTCTCTCTGCACTCCAGCTTAGAAATCGAAACATCCCGGTGGAAAACAGAAACCCATCGCTTTGCAGCATGCAATAGTATTGAATAAATAAAAGACAAATACCTGCGCAGAAAGCGGCTGTGAGAAACCCACTGTGCGCGGAGGGGGAGCAGTGGCGCGGTGCGTGTTGAGTTTTGAGACCGAGGCGCAGATATTAATAGTGTGACAAAGTTGTTGCACTTGTCTGCGGGCTGCTGAAAGGCCCGGGTCTCTCTCTCTGTCTGTGTGTATGTATGGAGTTTGTTTCTGGCTCTTCCCCTCCCCCACTCCCCGCTGCTGTTTCTGCTCATTCTGGAGAGGCCAAGACGTGATGAGAGGCTCACCTCAACATCCAGTTTCAGAGCAAGAAAGAAAAAATGAAGACACCTTCTGCGCCTCGGGTTTCATTATGTGATGCACGCACCCGCATAGTTTCCGACATTCTAACCCTTTCCACTTCAGCCGGACAGGTGCATGGATGCGATCAGAGGTGATGCGATCAGAGGTGATCACATCCTGCACCTCTTACCTATTCACTCATGTTTTGATTGGTTATTTCTTGCACATGTGGGACCAGGCACGTGCTGCTCACACTTGAGGATTGGGCACCATCTGATTGCAGTCTTTTGTTCAAATAATTTCTACATGTGATGGATTAGGCAGAGAGTGGGTGTGCCCTGAAGGGAAAGGATGCTGGCAGGCCTTGAGAGAAATTATTCTCATATAATCACAGTTCCAGGCTTTTAAAGAAACCATAATGATAATGCTAATGTTTTAATTCCCCTTTGAGTCAACAAGTGCCCAGAGCTATAAATAGGAAAGCAATTTACACCGAAAATGGAAGATTAGGACGAGGTTAAGTGTCAGGTTTTTATATCTTTTTTTTTTCTTTATTCCTTTTTATTTTCACAAGGGTTTGGATCTGCCCATTAAACTGTCAAAAAATACTGGCTTTGGCACGGATGTGTGAATTTATCCAGTCAGCTGTGGCTACATTAGGCTTTAAATTAAATACAGAGGCCATATCTGGGAAGCTTAGTCATAAGCTGCCCAGTCTCCAGCCAAGATTTGCTTTATGAATACGCGAGGTGCCAAATGTCCTTGAAAAGCGTGTTCTCTAAAATAATTTCTAGTCCGCTGCTCTGCAGATGATTTTGCCATTAGACTCGTAGCAGGGGGATTAATTAAGATTAGAACTTGGAACGAGGATCGATATAGTAACCTATAATCCGAACTCCTCCTCACCTTTGAGGCGAAGGCGTCTTAATTATTTAGCTCAAAATTCAAACCCTTAGAGAACTTAGATGATCTTCTAATAGGTTTTTTAAAGCTTGTGAGAAGTTGTGATATTTCCTGCACAGTACTCAAATCTGTTTTGTGTTTTGAATCAGATAAGGAGCCAGAAGGGTTCTTTTTCAAATTCGTATTTAGTTTTTCTGTTACGTGGATTTATTCAAATACATTGTTATTTGAATAAATCCACGTAACAGAAAAACTAAAACATTTTTACATATACAGTGATTGAGATGTTGCACTTTTTGCCCAGCTGCATCTAAACTTTTTAGGTCCTAAGATAAATTTTAATATTACACAAATATAACCTAATTATAAACAAGATGGTTTTTAAATGATGATTAAATGTATTATGGTTACTTGTAATTCATTTAAGAAAGTAAGCTAGACCAAGGAAGTATTCACTCGACCCAAAAAAACAAAAACAAGCATTAATCCCCCTTTTTTTTGGAATGAGTCAAAGTTCTGATTCCTCAAATAAATACATCCTTACATAGAAAACGTCGAAAAAACATGAAATAGGCTTAATGATTTAAAATTCCTATACAGCATAAAACTATTTAAGAACAGATCTGAATGAAAGTCATCATTATCTATAAGTGTAAAAGTTTACCGTGTCCTTTCTATTACCGTGGGGCTGCAGCTTACAACCGTCAGATCCACTGTACACAAATTGAAAAACACTGAAATCTGTATCTATTGAACTATAAGAGGAACCTGAAATAAAACCACAGTGAGATTCATTTGTCCCAGTTGGAGTTTGTGTTCATAATTCAACATTAAGGTAGAGTAAGTGAAAGTTCCAAGACCAAGACTGCTCCTGAGAGAAATACTTCCCAAAAGACACTTTGATATTTCCTTAGAGTTTTCGTAAAATACTCTGTGGACTAATCAGACAAAGGTGGAACCTTCTGAAAGCTGCGTCTCATTACACAGTTTGGAAAATCAATAAAGCAGATGTAGTGTAAACATCTTGGTCTGGTGTGCTGCTCCAGGAATCGTGATGGTATGCTGCATCATTGGGACTATTATTTATTTTACTCAATAAAATCCTGAAGACGAATGTCTAAACCATGTGTTTGTCATTCAAGGCTGAAGAGCACTGGGGTTATGCGGGAGGACATCGATTGAAAGAACACCACCATCACGTCTGGCTCTAAATGGCAAAAAAATAAAATAATCTTATTAAATATAAAAGGTTTGATCAAATAAAGAAATCTATAAAATGAGAAATAGTTATGAATAGTACTTAGTTGGTGTTACCTAATTATTGAAAATATGCTTCTGGATTATGGAAAAGGTGGAGATGACTCGAAAAACTAAACAAAAAAAACAAGCTGTCTGTAATTTTATTCCAATGTCTTTGCTCAGGAAAAATAAGCTTATAAGACGACATTTAATTTGCCGCAAGGCTCAAGTTTCCTAGACAATGAATTCAGTCAACATCTCGACGGTATTCCCAAATATTGTCTTTCATTTATACAGTATATTATAATGATTTCTCCTTTTTTTCCTCTTTAGTGGTAAACACATTCACTTTATATATATTTTTCCTCGTAGCTTGTGTACGACAGAACAAATAAAACATAAGATATTGTAGAGATGATAAGAACATATTTTTTTATGACAGAAAGGAAATGATTACTACCTTAGGATAGTGTGAATTATTTGCGTAGTACATGGAGAAACTAATTGAGACATGTTACTCCCCAAGCGTATTCATACATAATGTTCATAATAAAAAAAACGCATGTTTGTGCGATAATTCAATTTATCAATTGCTGAGTTGCTGTTAGGTTAAGAATGCGCCTGTTGTCAGACGAAGCTAGCCACGGTCCGCCTTTCACGTCACGTTAGTTGCCTCTCATTATATAATATTCCCTCTTTCCTCATTCTTTTTCAGGGAGGCATAACCAGAAAACTGGATCCGGCAGTTGTGCATTGTGGGCACTGCAACGTTCATGGAGACTGGGACCATGAGCATAAGCGATCAAAGGGGCTTCATCGCAGACCTGGGAGGCAGCTTCACCGAGGATGCTCCCAGGCCTCCAGTTCCTGGGGAGGAAGGAGAGCTGGCTTGCAGTGACGGTCGCCAACACGGCAACCTCACCCTCTCCTCCAAGAACGAGGGCGCCAAGAATGACGCGTCTGTGGCTACACCCAGGCGCCCAGACCTGGATCTGGGCTACGAGCCGGAGGGCAGCGCTTCCCCAACACCACACTACGTAAAATGGACAGAGTCCCTTCATTCTCTCCTCGATGACCGGGACGGCATCCATCTGTTCAGGAAATTCCTCAACCAGGAGGACTGCGGCGATATGCTGGACTTCTGGTTTGCGTGCAGTGGCTTTCGTAAACTGGAAGCCAGCGAGGGATATGAGGAGAAGAAAGGGAAGCTGGCGAAGGCGATCTATAAAAAGTACATCCAGGACAACAATGGAATCGTCTCCAGACAAATCAAACCGGCCACTAAGACCTTCATCAGAGATAGTTTGATGAGGCTTCACGTCGATCCTGCAATGTTTGACCAAGCCCAGACTGAGATACAGAGTAGTATGGAGGATAACACATATCCTTTGTTCCTTAAATCTGACATGTATTTGGAATACATACGGACAGGAGGCGAGAGCCCCAAGCTTTGCAGCGACCAGAGCTCTATTTCTGGGAAAGAAAAGGGACTGTCAGGGTATTTACCGACTTTAAATGAATATGAGGAGTGGAGATGTGACGAAGCGCCGGAGGAGGCCGAGCGTGACCTGACACCGAGCGGCCGGCTCACTCAGCAGCTGTTGATGGAGACGGTGCCGCAGCGAGTTTCCAGCAGCGCAAACTTCCAGGACAGCCAGGAGTACAGGTAAATCCTCCAAGGCATCTTAAGAAAAAAAAAAAAAGCTTTACCTAAGCTCAAGCTGTGCGTTGCACTGTGTGTTTCTGCTCCAAACTGCTAAATTAGAAATAAAGCCGAAGCCTCAAACCAGCATGAGGTTTGAGATGAAAAAGCGAATGCGTTCATCTGAGAAGACGGCAGAGTGGACGGCGTGTGAAGTGGAGCATCTCCGCCTCAGGTGGGGAGGATATGTCGGAAGTTGAAGAGGTTACTATAGCCGCTGTTTAAAGTTTGAAACATGAGATTATTGTTTTCTTTTTTGTGCGCGTGAGGACTCTGGGAATTACTTTTATTTTTTCAATCCTTGCCATGGTTATTGATGGGAAGGAGTTCAAGTGGATTTTATTTACATTTGGATCCTTGAGCCCTATTTTTCTCTTCCTTTCTCAACAAGTAGCTTTTTTTTGCATAAAGTATTGCTAATGTTAATGTTATTTTAAAATGTCTTTATTCTTAAACTTCAACCCTTTTGCTTAGTGTTCCTAATCTGCATTACTTAAAATAAATGAGCTGCACATATATTTACTAAAAGCTGCTTGGCCAGTTGTGGATATATAGACAACATCTATTTGGTACTAGTTAAGTCACGAATCAAGGAGTGTCTTTTAAAATACATGAAATTATTTAAGAATATTGTAATAAAGGCTTGTCCAGTCTATATACTTAGGGTTTGTCTGTATATTGACAGTCTGCGGTTGTTGAAAAGCAAGAACTATTCCTTAAAGGCTGCTATTTTGAGGTTTTCACCAATAATAAAAAAAAAGTTGTATTAATTTAATTTAATACTGAATTATTTATTTTAAAATGTTCTATTAAAGCATCTCTTTTAAGTGTAGAGCTATCCAGATCAGGTTTGATGAAAATATTTTAGATTCTCAGCTACAGATAATCAAATGGATCTACAGATTCCTTAAAAAACAAAAAATTAGAATGAGTTACTAACTTTAGCATCATTTTTTTAAAGAGTTACCTTCTTGATTTTACAGAATTGTACATCCACACAGACAATTTAAAGGTTCGGGAGGCTTCCATTGAAATGCTTATCAGAAAGGATGGCAACAAATTTAGAACAACTCCCTTTTATACTTCAAAATAAGAGTCTCAAACATTGATTCAGGAAACCAAGTGTCACATAAGGCTCGGATTGGCTTGATGAGACAAAGTCAGGACGCATGAAGATAATGCTTCGAGAGTCATTTAAAAATATGAGATTTAGTATTGTTACCTACTTAGTTTTTTGTTTTTTTTATGTTTTTAAATTCACATTGTGCTATGACGAAGTAGACTTTGTACTGTGTCACACTTATGCCGCATTCCCTGTTTTGGCCATTACAGTTTGTTGTGATTGGAACAAGGGCAAAGCATTGATGGTACTTCAATGTGTCTGTGTCCTGAGCTTCCAGTTGTTTGCAGTTTGTAAAGAGCCGTTCTAGACCGTGGATCCAGTGAATGAATTGAAAGGAGGACTTGTTACAAATGTATCCAATGTTTTAATGATCTCTTAATGATCTAGCTGTTTTATTGAGATTACTGTAATTATAGTTGTGTATAGCTGCACTGAGAAATATGCGTTCATGAAACAGTTTCTTCTGTGATGACATCTTCTTCTACCCCTATTAAGGTTTCAACTAAACAGAAATGTCTTTGCTAATTTATACACAACAAAGCTGGATTTAGAAGAAGAAAAAAAAGGAATAACTACTGCAAATGGATTTTTCTCGCATACGCTAGAAGAAATTCCGCATGTTCAGCAGAAACAGGAGATGTGACTTTACTGTTATAATTGAATACATTTATATTTATGCTTTGCGGTACTTTTTCCCATCAAATATTCAATAAAGTTGCCCCTGTTTGTTATGTTTTGATAACTTTAAGTGAGGCAGATAATTATGTTTTTTAACAATACTACAAAAGAACAAACAAAATAGACTTCTTTATACAGGTGTGTGTGTGTGTGTGTGTGTGTGTGTGTGTGTGTGTGTGT
>JAVLVB010001098.1:889947-905096 GCA_032876305.1 Orestias chungarensis
AAAAAAAAAAAAAAAAAAGCAACAACGATTTGCAGGAAGCTCTTTACATCTTTAATGATCTGGTATGCTAATTTGAAAAGACAAGCACTTCAAGACTGAACTAGAAGGGCCCCAATCTGATATTGATATCGGATAATGGTACGATTTTATTTCATTATTCGGATTATTTCATTTAAACCGCGTCACCCTTTCTATTTGCCGACTTGTATCCAGTATGCAGAGGAGGTAGAGTAGGAGTGATTCTGGTTGTTGTAAACTACTGCTCTCTCTTTGAGTGATGTCACTTAAGCAAGTCCTTTCTTACATTTCACACTAAAAAAAGAAAAAAATGTACGTATGATTCATGCCGATTATCGTATAGGGTCAGTATCTGTACCTGCCGACTGCAATATCGGTATCGTATCAGAAGTGAAAATGGTTTATCGGACACATCATAACATTACAATATGAAACCCAATGTTTGTTTATTATGGAGTTTGGTATTGGAGATTGGATGTGGGGACATCCTAACAATCTGTAATGCCTTATGTGCTGTTCTTCTTTTGAGGTATTATGAGGACATGAAAAGCACCGAAGGCTTGTTTCAACTGAAAAAAGCATCCAGGTACTTTTCTACATACTAGTATAATCTGTCAATAGTTTTTTCATGAAATAATGTTCAATCTATTTCACTGTCAGAGAGTGAAAGTATAATGTTAGTATCAGAACCAAGAGGGGGGAAAAAAACCTACAATTTAAACCTAGTTATGCAAAGCAATTGCGTCCCTAACAGAAGAATAAGGACATTCGGGTTAAAGTAAAAAAGCCCAGCTGTTACATAGATGATCCTAATTTGATGATAGCTATTATCCATTTCACGACTCTGCAAGAAGATAATTGAAGTTGCGTCATTGTCGCACACAACAGAGACGTTTCCCGAAGCTCCAGTGCTGTGATGATAGACAGGAACTCAAATCAGCTGACAGACACACGATACCTTCCAGATAGAACCTCCTCTGTGACAGAGACACAGTGCACATTGCTGCACTCAGCAGCCGACGCAGAACAAATCCCATTTACAATTTGCTCTGTTGCAACGCAATGATTGAACGGAAATTAGATATTCTTTGGACTGCACAGCTGCATATTTCAATCACAGCTTTGTGTTAAACTGTTGTTCTGCTCTATGTAATCACATTTGCCAATCTAGTCATACATTTATTTAGAGTTCATATCTCCAAAATGCAAATGCTTATTTATGCAGTAAAGATCTTTGAAATCCAATATATACTTTTATGGAGATCAGTGTTTTCAAAATCGTGTCTGAAATGCAGAAACAAAAAAGGGAAAATCTGCAGAGCTAACTAGTATAACCATTTTAGGCATTTGCATGATCTGACTGGCAAGCACCAAAGACCATCAATTAAAGAGTGAGGGAAGGCATTTTTTGTGCAGATTGTCACATCCTTTTTTCAGCTATCAAGCACTTGGCTTGAATAAAAAAAAAAAAAAAAAAGGCATTTTTAAGTAGCCTCTTACCCATCGGGTTTTTTGTGAATGTAAATTTTACAGGAGCTGTGTCAGATGCCCTTTAAAGATTGGCCACGGACGGCATTAAAAGTCTTTCAGATCAGTGTTAAGAAGTGAAATGACTAAAAAGAGAATGGCATTTGCGTTAGTGTTTTCAGGAAGTGTCTATCAAATAAAACATAAAAAAAACATTGTAAGTTTGCTCTCGTTTTCGGCATCTGTGCATTTCAAAGGAGCTTACAGGCTTCTTTTTTTTTAGGACACATACATGGAATATCAATATGGAAAAGCAAATATGTTTCTCTTAGATTTGTGTTATTGTTGTTATCTGCTCAAAAAATCCAGCTAATTACTGAAGTAAGTTTAAAACCAACCTTTATATTTGGCCATTTTATCAGTGTGCCAGCATTAAATGTAATGTTATGATTTGATGTTTTCTTAAGACGAGGCTCCGAAGGGATTAAATAGTCAGAACTTACATAACCATATCTTTTATATCCCTTTAACAGAGTTTCAGTTCTACAAAGTGCTTTAAATGGGATTTATATCACCAGAATGTTAGTTTTTGTATTGATCTAACTAACTTTTCAAGTACAGAGAATATTTAATTGAAAAGTCGAAACTCACAATTCACAATTCAAAATGTCTGTAGAGGGGTCTATATATGAGTAATGCACTTCCTCCTGGTCCCTTTTTCCTATTACCAGTAGTTGATTAGAGGCATATTATTCGTTCTTCATTTCTTTTCTTTAGCAATGTCCAATGTTTAAAAAAATCAACAAGTCCTAGTTGTATTTCTAGAGTGATGAATAATAATAATATAAATGGCTTATGTTCAATAAGAGGAGTTTTACTTTACCTATTTTATTGCAATTACAAAAAGTAGGAATAAATAGGTATATTTGGACATTTATATTTTGAATATATATAAAAAAATTCCCCAGTTTCATAGACTTGTAATGCTGTTAATGCCAAAGTATAGTAATAAAATAGGTTCCTGATATCATGCAGACCTTGGTGTAAATATTGTGGTATGATCACTTCACATTAGACATATAGGGTATATTTGAAAAATTTGTTTTTAAAATTACATTCAATTATCTTTAAAATAAATCTGCAAAATAAATTGTAGTTAAACATATGTGAACTTTTCTCTTTACATAACTATCTGTTCAACAGAGTAAGAGCCACATATTTTTTCTAAATCTATGTATGTGGTACCACGATCTGACATGTAGAAACTATTAGCTTTTTATGTGGAAGCATTTACATCACGGTAATGTTTTTGATTAAACAAGCTGTCATTGTGAAACTGTAAAATGTAATGTTTTAAATGTTATAATGATAAAGTTCAAACTGCCTCTTACCTTCTTTCTGCCAGCTTGCCTGTTGTGGACTTTAAGTGATTTTATGCATATGCATCCTTACTAATTATACCCAATCCCATAACATTTCATATCTCCCAAGATTGAAAGCCAGATCTAATTTTTGCCATTGGGGATATTTATTTATATGTATGAAAACGAATCCTTTTATGTAAAATGTTAATTTCTTTTTTCAAAATAATTTATTAAATCAAAGGTTGAGTCAAAACTTATTTTCTTTAACAATTTTATTATTTTTCGTACTTAAAAAAAGATTGCAATATCTACTTCAACAACAACTGCATTATATTTAGCATCCCACTGTTGTAATTATTCTGTTGAATGTTTGTGCTAAAGGGAAACTGATTTTCACAAAGGTTTTATTCGAACTCTTGGTGCTTCTGCATTCCAAGCAGGAAGAAGGCTTGGGGTAACGGCTTTGGGGAATTCCTATTTGAATAAAGAATAATGATGCCTAACATTTATAATTCATGTGCACACAGCCTTGTAAAAAAAGTCTGTTGTGCAAAGTTGGTGATGGCAGTTGGTGCCAAATGAGATGTTTATCTTTTTTTTTCTGATCCATACTAAGTTAAAAAGCTCTACTTCTGGTTTAATATTGTTTTTAAAACATTATAGAATGAAAGTAAGGAATGTTTGTAAGTTAAGGTTTAGAGGTTGAGGTTTGCTGTGGTGTCTTACCATTTTAGTAGTTATTCTGATTAAACCAGGTTTATACTAACAATTTAAACTCAAATTATAATAATATAAATCATCTGGGCTTTACAATAGCTAAAACTGTTTATATGTGATGTAGAATGTACAGAAATCTACAACCGATTGCAATGTTGACATCTAAGATCAGTGAACACAAATTGTAATTGCTTGGTGTGCAAACTTGGGTTGTTTCTGTTAATTTCAATAGATCAATGTAACAGCAAAGTTCTGCCACTCATATGCAATAAAGGCTTTAAGAAGACAATAAGCAAAAAACCGCAAGAACATCATACCAGTTATCAAGCACAGGAGTGAAGATATGGTTGTTTCAGCTTGTTTTGTTGCCAGATGATCTAGATTCCTCTTGGTCATTGAGCTGATCATAAATTTTATATACTAAGACATTCTAGAAAAAACATCAACAACAAAAACAAAACAAAAAAACTCGCAGATAGCTGAGTTTTGGCCCAAACAAAGTCATCAAGAAGAGCAAACACAGATGCAACAGACCCAGAGGTTGTTGCAATGGCCCAAAGTATAAACCTCTTTTAAAATAAATGCTGTCTAGGAACTGTTAAAATAAGACAGGGTATACAACATAAAATGACTGCAAACATCCATGAACAGAAAAGATAAAACTAAAAATCACTTCCAAATGTTTTAGGAGGTACAGCATCTTCTGTTTTGTCATAACTTTTTAATGTTGGCTATGTGTTTCATTTTGTCTGGATTTGTAAAGTTTAAAAAGAATATCTTTGTCAACGGAACCACTAGTACTATGTTACCAAGGTATTTTGTTTAGGGATGAATTGATATTACGAAATTGTGGCCATAAATCAGGATTTGCTGATATATATATATATATTTCCTTATCCTTTCAATTAAATAGCATATGCTTCAGATGAACGCCCAACAGTCCTGGCATCCATAGCATCAATATGCATGTTATTCACAACAAAAATAATGTGACCAGCTCCTTCTTGTTCAGAAACGCAAATCGAAACAGCAACAAAATGGCAATAAGTATTGTTCCTAGTATGGGCCCAGTTTTACTTTTTGGATCGATACAGATCATAAAAATGGCTGTACATTGACCAAAACCGATATTCTTGCAGATATATCGGGTATCGGTCATGTTAATGCACATATTTATGAATATTTGCAAGTTTTCCTTCACTATAATGAAAAAAACAAAAAAAAAAACAATGAAAGAGAAACCCAAAACCTTGCAGTGATTTATTTAGTCTAATGTCACAATTTCTGTCAACAGGCACGGACCCTGTCCAGAGCCCATCCACCCATACTACATCAACATCGGCCATGTTCTGGCGCCGGGCACCAGTGCCAACGATAGTGAGCAGCAGAGCATGTCCAGTGACGCAGAGACGCTTTCGCTCACAGACAGCAGTCTGTACGTATCTTGTCACCATACACATTTTTTTGCACTCACATCTTGGCCGGCCTAAACTGTGTTAACATGTCTATTTGGCAGCAGTATTTGAGTGTCTAACCAATGTAATGTGTGAACTAAATAGCTTTTTTTCATAACATTAATTTGCAAGCTGTTGACCGAACAGTTTTTTTTTCTTGTATAGCGTAAAATAACTTTGATTTCAGTGCCTGCTTATAGGAGTCTGCCAAATATGTGTTTTCTAAAGTGAAGATTTGAAAATTTCTTTGAGTGTGAATCTGAGGAATTTAGCCAGAGCCTTCAAACAGTGCACAGCTGGCCAAGAGAATGTTTGAAGTTTAGTGGATTAAAAGCTGCGATCAGTTAATTGTTCCTAAGCATTCAGCACAGGAGGTTGTATAAAAAATTAATTAAAAAATTATACATGTAAAATATGTTGCTGTGATCTGCCTGACCACTTGTGATGCAGCACGGACAGCCATAATACTGCATGAACGGCTCTCCTGGTGCATGGTGCAACAAAGAGACTTTTCTGTGTTTGCTTCAGACTGAAAATGCCGCGTGAAGTCTTCAGCTTCAAAGCTTCCTCTGTTGTTTATTCATGAGGACAATTTATGAAAATATATTTTTTGCTCATTCCAGAGATGGGGTTCCACCATACCGATGCCGCAAACAGCATCGCCGGGACATGCACGAGAGTGCCAAAGCAAATGGGCGAGTGCCACTACCTCATTTTCCAGTGAGTTATTCATGGGAAATTTCCCTTCCACTTCGCTCTCCGTCTCTACACCTCTCTCTTTGTAAATATCTGTCTCTGCTTATTTTTCCTCTGCTCTGCCATTGAAAATGTGCATATTTTAGTTCAGCTGTGTTACAGTGCCTGTGATGGGGTATAAGAATAGGTGATGGTGAAAGAGAAGGCTGTCTAAATACAGCTTGATGCCTTCCTAAGCTGTGCACGGTGAAGCCTAGCAGACATGAAACCTCCCCTGTGACAGCCTGATGCCTCCCTCTGCAGCTTTATGCTGTCTTTTGGTAGGAAAACCCCAACCCTAATTAGGCTTGGGAGCATAGAGTCCAATTAAAAAGCCACACATGGCACCATACCACCTTAAGTGTAAATCTATGCAGTAGAGCCCATTATCCTCACATCACCCTGCTTAAACAAAATTATCTTTATATCTGTTTTATTTTATAACGAAATATTATTATGTTAAAAGCTAGCATAAGAAAAGTATACTTTTGGTTCACACTATATTAAGATATGTCAGTTTCCAACATTTTTAGCTTTGCAGTCACAAAAGTTTCCACAGTCTGGCTGTGATTAAATGCTTTTTTATTAGTTTAATTACAATATCCAGTCTTCTATGATAGCGGTCTGTTAACATCCCACCTTTTTACTTGACACTTGCCCACTTTTTAAATATAAACAGTAAAAAAAAAGGATTTGTATTAACTTAACCTTATACAAACGGAGCTATATAACACTTTATACAGCAAGAATAGAAAATAAATTTTGAATAACTAATCCGTCTTAGTACTATTTTTGGTGTTGCTACAGATTCATTCATATCTAAATATACAGTCTCCTTGGAAGCAACACTCGGCTCTCCCCCTTTCAGTGCTTCCTGTTTCTTTTCCTCAGTCTGACCTCCGTCGGGATTTTAGGGGGTCAACCTTTCTAAAAGTGTTTTTACAGTAACACCTGGTCATGGAAAGGCATTCCACAGTGAGCTCACGAGGTTACATTTCCTCCTCCAGCGAACGAACCGGATTCCAAAGGATATACACGTGGAGCCGGAGAGGTTCGCTGCAGAGCTGATCAAGAGGCTGGAGAGCATCCTGAGTGAGAGGGAGGCAGAGGAGAAGCTGAAGGAGAAGCTGAAAAGAGTACGACTGGTACGATCCTTTCGCTTTCTGTTTCTGAAAGCGTAGGCAGAGGCACTGCTGTGACCATTTACACTGGAGCTGCACTATATCAGAAAAATATGTCATTTCCATGGAACATTACTGTTTAATCCTCAGTCTTGTTACCACCACTCTCCATGACATGTGTCCGTTTTGATTCATCCATCCATTGACTGTATCCACGTATCATTTTACTTCACTTTCAAGCAATTAAAATTCTGTTATTTACAATTTTCTTTGAATATTACAAATAGTTAAATAAAAGCCTTGAAAATCTGAGAGAATATTAATGAGAAATAAAATGAAATGAGCAGTTGGAAAAATCTTTGTTTAAGCTAAATGAAAAAAAAAAAATCACCATAATAGAAATGTTTCTTTTTTTTACCTTATGAAATAATTTGGTTTATAAATCTACTGTATTGTGGAAATATTGTTACAAATCAGGTTAAAGAATGTTATTAGAGGACAAACGAAGTATGTCTAAGGGCCATTAGTTTTCTAATGTTCACCAACAAAGGAAACGTAAATCCATCCAGCCTTAATGAAATCAACAAAGCCAGCCGTTGGAGCGAAGACTAAAAAAACACAATGATTCATGAGGATGATTCTGTCCTTGGCCTGTCAGCAATATGGCTTCCTCGATGAATGGGATGGAGCACCTGCACGCTCGGCCGCTTGTGAACCTGTAACAGCTAGCCAGGCCTTTTTGATGCCACCTGGGATGCTGTTGAAAAGGTTGCCGTTACCACAAATGAAAATTTCTCTAAATGCGCTGCCAAGTATTAATTCTCTAGGTGGATGATTTATATGGAGGGCTATGAAAGGAAAAGAATCTGCTGTAGGTTAGTTTTATTAAAACCAGGAAGATTAAATGATTAATATTGTTTTCTAACAGGAGGGGTAATAGCAATGTATATATATATATATATATATATATATATATATATATATATATATGTTATGTGAAATATGATGTATATAGAAAGTATGACAGAATAGAAAACTTAATCGGCATTCATGCATTTGTTTTATATTTTTTTATACCATGCTCACACGGAGTATTGCTAATTGACTTAATCTTAGTCTGCAGAGTTTAACAAATTCAACATGCTTATGTTTTAATACTAAAACAAAAATGACCTATTCCTCAATAGTGTGTAACGTAGACGAGATTTAATAGTTTTTATGAAGGCTCTGTGAACAAAGATGGCAATCACTGCTCCCCCTATCATCCTCTGCACTGTGTATGGTGACAACATAATCCTTGATCAGCTTTGTGATGGATCTAATTTTATTATTTGTTTAATAATTGTGCTCACTATATTTTATTATAGCTAAAGTGACCAACATAATATGGAGTTTATCTGCTGCTGTTCCTACGTTGCTACTTTTTAGGCACTGTTGTGCCTAAAAAGATGACAGGGCGTCCATTTCCATATTCATGTACCTAATAACTCTTAGTAATATTACCCTTACCAGCTTTTTCACATCTTTTGGTACCTTCTGTATCAATTATTTAGCTTTTTTTTGTTTATTCCTGTAAATCTGCTTCTCCTTCTCCACCACGTTCTCTGCCCCTATTTTACATGCCTGTAGCGCCCCACCCATTAAATCCCCCCTGAGCAGATTCTGTCAAAACACAGTTTTGTCCCAGTCAGTCAAAGCTGAAGCTGCGTTGGCTGCAGTTGTCATGACACAGAGCCGGGAGCACAGAGGTGCTGTGTGCATACTGATAAGCAGGGCTCATGGTTTGTCTCCTTACAGAGTGAGAAATAAGATATGTATTGACAGCATGGGCACCATATGCCTCCTACAGGTTGAAATAGGGACAACACATATAGAGTACGGTTAAGGTGACAAAAAACGTATTTTCTGTTTATACAGAGATCTTTTCTATTGTTTATCAATCCCTGTTTTGTTTTTTTATTAAAGGAGGAAGAAGGTGAAGAAGTGTCCTCACCCTTATCGTTACCCAGTGAAATAGTACCACCTAGTGCTTATTCACTGAATTACAACCCCCGTTATGCTGACATCACATACAGCAGTCCCTTTGTCCAAGATGCCCATGAGGAAAACCCAGAGAGCATACTGGACGATCATGTCCAGCGGGTCATGAAGACGCCCGTCTGTGAGTCTCCAGGAGCTGGGCGCCACTCCCCCAAGTCGCGCTCTCCAGATGGTTTCTCGGGGGCCAAAGGAGCGTCACAGTCTGGCCAGGGTTCACATTCAGCGAGACACGGTTGGACGGGAGAGACGAGCCATCAGTGCCACCACAAAAATGTGCCTCACAGTCACACGAGCGCCGTTGAACCCGGGGGGGGCACGCGTACACACGGCAGCTCTGCCTGGACCCTGGAGACAAGCTATTATGCCTCAAAATCTCGAAGCTTTGCAGATGGCATGGTATCCAACCCTGTGGAGCATACAGGCTACAGGTATGCTACAAGTTTCACTATGTATTCCTTACTCACATACCAAGAATATTTTCTGCTCATTGGTTCCATTCTTCTATTATTTAACAGCAGAAGTGGCCAACCGTTTAAAAGAACATTTAAGAGAGGGGAAGATGTGCCACGGCCCGCAGAGGAAGTGGATAAGAAACAAAAGATCCTGCTGTGGCTGATGGAAGGACAAAAAGAAATGGCTCAACATAAAAGAAGTCCCTATGGGTCAGTCATGCTCTACCTAATTAAGCCATAAGACCCAATACATGACTATAAAAGTGACACTTAACAGGTCTTGTTGAAGCTCAGCATTAGTAAATTGACAAGCGATATTTTTTGTATTCAGGAGTGCCAGTGGATCAAAGAGGACTGCAGGCCACGAGGGATCTCGCCTCAGCTCCTCAGACAGATCAGGGTTGATGCATCCGTGCCTCAGCGGCCAAGGGCACAGCAACGTGCAACCATTTCACCCATTCATCCAAGACCCTACCATGCCTCCGAACCCAGCTCCGAGCCCACTCATCCAGCTCGAGGAGGTTTGCCGGCGGCTTGAAGAGGAAAAGATTAGGTCTGGAGCTTTTCAACCAAAGCAAAGGTACCAAGAAAACGAAAAGTCTCATTGCTGCAAGTATTAGTGTTGATCAGTGTAGCCTCGACAGAACCGAAGCAGAAAAAAAGCAGGTGTTTTGCTTGCTTCTTTAATCGGTTATTTGTCTAAATGGGGGCTGTTAGGTCCTCCAGGTATGTGATGGAGGTGATCCAAAGGGGTCGCACAGCAGTCAGGCCTGCACCGTTCCCTCCGCTCAACCCGTTGCCTGCCGTTTCAGACGGCGAGTTCTCCGAGCCCGAGTATGTCCAATGGGTCCCACCAGTACTGGTGCCAGAGCACAATATGTCAGATTTATTCCCTCAAACATTCTGTGTCATGTTCATTTATGTTGTTTGTTTTGGCAGTTAATCAATCAAATCAAATCAAAAATACTTTATTTATCCCAAAGGGAAATTAAATGTTGTTTGAGTATCTCATTTAACTGAGGAGTTGTTGTACATGGTGATAGCTGTGGGCAGGAAAACGGCCCACAAAAAAAAGGGCCTTCTGTTAAAGGGGATTTATGAGTTTACTGAGTTATGCATTGAAAATTAACCTAGGAAGAGAAAACGTGAGAATAGATCACTGCTAAAGGTGCTAATATGCTTTGAACATTGTTAGACGTCATGTTACATCTACACACATCAACGTAGTTCATTCAGATTTTATTTGATAGACCAACACGAAAAGGTACATATATGCAGTGAAGGTGATGGAGACATATCTGCTGCTAGAATTTGTAAAAGTGGTTCTAAAAACATAGAACGGCTGAATGCAAATGCACACCTCTGACCTTTTGTTCTGGCCCCATCATGGCATCTGTAGTTTGTATCTCTGGACTTAAAGAAAGACTAAAATAGGGATCAGAGAGGATACAGTTTTCTGTGGCTTGGGTATTACAGATACAGGCCAAATCACTTTTTGATGTTATCTGGAAAAGTTGTGACTTTTTTGATGTTTAGCTTCCATCTAAGATGGGTGCTAAATAGATGGCGGGGAGTTGCAGAAATGTGTCAGACTAGGATGAAAGGCGGAGTACTTGGCAAATCCAGAGGGTAAAGTCTTTCTATCAGAGAGCCTCTTAGTTTCTGAGGATTTATAAATACAGCCTCATGGAGGATATTGGGTTGATGATGATTCAAGTGCAAAGCAAAGTAAATGAATATTTTCTGTATTTTAAATAGACTCTTTGAAATAAAGGCTGTGTTGAACTTTTTACGTATGAAAGAGACGGATATGTTCCCCAGGGATGTAAACACTGGTGTACAGGGTTTGTGTTTTATCAATAGAATAAGAAAAGTCAGGCACCATTCTTTGTTTACCAGTGATAGAAATCTCAATATTGAATGCTTTATTTAGGATGAGACTGTTGCTTTCATTTAATGTGACACTTAATCTGCCCACACTGTATCATATCAGCGTGTTATCTGTAATAGAGCTGGTTTATGAGGATTATAGAGATTAGATTATAGATATTAGATTACTTGCATGTCGACATCTGTGCATAAACAGAAGACAGATGGACTCACTGTTGTGCAACGTACAGCGCCATTATATAGGCTACACACATCATTTGGTTCATTATTACATTCACTAATAAACCTCTTAAAATAGGATTTTTCTGACTTGACTGTGACAATAGCAGTATAAACTCAAAGAAACATGAAACAGTCTATATGCCATTTTTTTTGACAAATACCTTTAATTAATCTAGTCGTTATTACATACACTGTGTTTATGTAACAGGGTTATTGTAAGAGTTGCCATAAATGACGGACTTTGTCCTTCGCTCTCTTGCAGTTCTGTATGTTTTTCTCCTTCTGGCCATCTTTTACTTTGACTAGAGGAAACTCCTACTGTAAATAAATAAAAAATTCCAGTCAAATACATTTTTTCTCCATTTTTTATTTGACCCCCTTTTGGGCGAGACCTGCTTACTTTACCCGAGGTGCTGTGTAAGGTAGGATCACTCAGGGCCTGAATCCAACTAGCTATTTTCCACTCAATGGCTACCAAACTGCAATTTCTCATCTATAAAAAATAGACTTCCACCCTTTGTTCTAATAAATATGACTCAACATATGATGGGCTTTCACGTGTTTCAAGCAAAGCGCGGTGTGGAGTTCATAGGGAATAGGAGATTAGGTGGAATCTGCTCACATTTACAGTAGTCAATTTATGCACACTGTAAACTTTTCCATTCACAGAGTGAGTCCTGTTAGTTTTGATCTGGCACATCAAAGATGGAGAAATATCTTGCTAAGTATCTGTTACCAATATTTCCCTTTCGCACTTTTTGTCTCTTCACTCTCAAATGAGCACAGAGTTGTTCTTAGGAAAAACATCTCTTTTATCTAATGCAGACAGGTATAGTTTTTGCTTGTAAAGTTGTTTTTGATGTATGAAGTTGCAGAGCTGGTTTTGTGCTTACTTTGTGTCTTCGTAAGAGAGACAGATTTTCTCCCAACTTAGAAAGATATTGGATTGAATGAAAGCTTCACATTGTTGTTTGACCTTTTCTGTATTTTGTCTGTGTTTTGCGCTTTCAGACACAAAGCCACTAAGAACCAGCCATGTGAGAATATCACTGTGGCGTACTACTTTTGCGAGGAGCAGATACCGTACAGGACGTCTGTCAAAGGGAGGGTTGTCACATTGGGCCAGTTCAAAGAACTTCTTACAAAGAAAGGAAATTACAGGTGGGAGCTTTAATCTGAGAAAAACTGATCAATATTAAAGTCATCATAGGCAGGGATTCCTGTTTATTGCTATGTTCATTCAATAAGGAAAAAGAATAATATAAAAATTTTCTTCAACTGCATTTTCTGAAAAATTGAACAATTAAATCTCCTCAACATTTCCTCTGTACATACACCAATGTGTTTTTTTTTTGTCCTTTCCAGGTATTATTTTAAGAAAGTGAGCGATGACTTCGAGTGCGGGGTGGTGTTCGAAGAGGTACGCGAGGATGATGCCGTCTTGCCCATCTTCGAAGAAAAGATAATTGGGAAAGTTGATAGGGTTGACTGACTGAAGTGCACGATGCAGGGGCAACAAGATAAGATTGGTGGAAGAACAGCAGCAAAGTAGGTGAAGAAGCAAGTATAAAACTCACCTGGGATGGAAAGGAAGTGGACGCCTACATCAGCGGTTGTAGAGAAGACCTTATTCACCTTTTTGGAGTTTTGATGTAGCACTCTAAAGTTTTTTACATAGATAAAGAACAAGAAACTCTCTATAAGCTGCATATTTTTGATAAAGATACATCAGAGGATTTCTTTCCTAAATTAACAGCACTTATGATTTTTTTTAATGTTTTGAGGCTAATTATGTAAAGTTTGTGTTTTTAATTTCATTTCATCTATTTAAATTGAAAAAAGTTATGTTTTATTAAAGTGGTTTCCCTGCTCTAAGGTGATAGAAAATCCTGCTTTAAAGCTGACTTGAACGTTTGTGATCTTCTAAGTGATTTTTATATGTTTACAAAACTTTATTTTGACAGGCTGCTTGTTTATCCACAAGTTAAACAAAAGATTTTTCACAGTTCTTAGGCTTTTTAAATCTCACAAGTTCATTCTTTGGAATCTTTTTGGGATAGTTTGGAAGGTTAAATGCTGTATAAAAATATTTACACTTAAAGTAATTTTGTAATAAATTAAGCCATTAATTAAAAGAATTTCGGAACTCACTATGATATGTATTTTGCAATTCAAATAGGGTGATATTAAATATGTTTGTTCAGGGTTTCGTGTACACTGCCTGAAAATGTAACCACCACATGTTTAGACGTCTAAATGATTTAAGAGCCCGATAGCAGCAATGCAATGCAATAATTCCTAAAAGAAAAATTGGAATCCAAATGTTAATCTATGCAAAAATGATAATCAAAAATGATTTCCCCCTCTACAGATTTTTTTTTTTTTTTTTTGGTAGTTTTCTTTCAGCTCAACATATGTTTACATCAAACATATCTATTGTAGATACGAAATGTTTTTAAATCATTTGATTAGGTGACAAAGGTCCTATAATTGGTTTTGCAAGTCTGACATCAGTCTTTTAACTATTGACAACGTTTTTTACGATAGATCAAAGGCCTAGTTATTATTTAATGACATGTTGTGCGTCTAAACATGTAGAATGTAGTCCTGACTGGAAAGTAAAAAAAAGCAGCTTTTCCACAATATTTATTTTCCAAGATATCTACAAGCATGAACTCCATCATGCAGATTTTGTTGGAGTTTTTTAAGGCAAACTTGAATAACTACGTAGTCTGTAAATCAAGTAAAATGCAGGCTGATTTCCAACCTGAAGCCTTCTCTGTGTGCCTGGCAGGAATCTTAGGAAATGTGATAAATACATTTTACACCAAAGAAGAAACTTACCCTTTGAAAATACCAATTTAATCATCCTATTTTACAGCAGCATTTCACATCCCGGTTGTTGTTGTTTTTGCAATATGAAACACACCGAAGACTCTGCCTGTTTTAGGATTGAGAGGCTCTTATAAATGTCAGCAAAAGCCTTCTGCTGAATGAATATAAATGTCTGCCATTTTACATAGCCTGTGACCTTGGACAAATAAAGCAATGAAGGAGACATTTTTGCACTGAAATGGCACATAAACTAATATTAATTGCTCAAAGTCAGCCGGTTTGCGAAGCAAAATGGGGAATCAAGGCCACTGTGTTTGTTTGTGATTCGTTTTCATCATTGAGCTGGACTCCATATTAATGAGACACTACACATATGTGGTTGGTTGTACCAAGCAAAAAACACTGGAAGACTTTGAATGTAGTGTGCTGTTTGGGTTTTATTGGAGTACAGTGTAATATTATTATTTTTGTCTTTCTTTTAAAGAGGCTGCTTTTTAGATTACTAAATTAAAATAGTTTAATATATCCATAGTTGATCAGTGTCCCATAATTATCAGCTCGATAACTTATATGGTTTCAACTTCCTAATGCATTGCTGTTTCAAGTTATTTTCCATTCTTTGGAAACAAAGGATCAGTACTATCCTCATCGAACCGAGTCCTCATCCTCTTTAAATCTTTGTACTTTATACAATAAATGACACAGTGCCTTTATTACTATAACAATGATGTCTACATCCCAATGTTCAGATAAATATGCTGACACAAATCCCTTTTTTTTGTTTGAGACTTGTACATTATGTGCATGATTTTTATTTATTTATACTTATTTATA
>JAVLVB010001098.1:905196-925266 GCA_032876305.1 Orestias chungarensis
TTTTTTTTTTTTTTTTTTTTTTTTTTTTTTTTTTTTTCAGCCTTCATCTTCACATTTTGCACGAGACAACCTTCATGGTTAAGATGTTTTCTGTTGCTCAAAAAATGTGAGTAAAAGTAAAAACCTTATTTTTACCCATCTGTGACAAAAAAATTGGGTCACAGTAATTAATGGGAGAACCATTTAAATATTAGCAGCATTGTGATATGTACAATATTGTCATTGTGTGGTACTTAGTGGTACTTCAAAGATGGAGTTCCTCACTTCTTTACCTGCAAACACTGTAGCCCGTGTTGGGTTTAGGATTCAGGGCACAATTTTTGTTAAAACATAATGTTACATATTTAAGCAGTGAAATTCCGGCTCTTCGTACCACAAAATTATAGAATATTAATGCAGTAAATACTCTGTTCTCTGTAATCGCTCTGTTTCTTTGTGCAGTTTCTCATGGCTGGCAATCAATAACATATTCAACATGTTGAATAAATAAATAATTTATTTAAAAAATGGTGTAATACAAAAGAACCAAAACAAGCAAAAATATACATACAATAAAATAAAATGAAAACAGTAACAACTAAGCAGTTGAAACACTATTATAACCTGTCAGAAAGAGAGCAGAGAGAAGCATAATTTTACGTAATCCTACCCCTTTTCCACTTGGTACTAAATCATTAAATGATTAACAGTTGTTTTTTTTTATCACACATGGACAGACATAAATGTGATGGTAATAGAAAAAGTAAATATTACATTTTTGGACAGCTGTTTGAACTTGCTACTGCTTGAACATTTCCCCAGACACCACGTCAGTCTGCCTCACACTCTCCACAAACAGAATAAAAGCTGTTAGAAATTCAGTTCATTCCTCAGATATACCTCTTGATTTGAATATTTCCTGTAATTAGGTTTTTGTTGTTCTGTACACAATTTGTGTTGTTTAAAATGAACCAGATCAGTCAGTTTCAATGTTTTAAAAGGGAGAGTTGTATGTTCCCTGCATCATTTGTTAGGATCCCTTGGCTCTTTTTTGCAGTATGGATAGTTGTTGCAATGTAAATGTAAATGCATTACCCCAAATCTCTTCACAGCAGTTTAAATATGGTAATATAAGTGAATTACATAGAACATGGAAGGATCTGTGGTCTAGAAAGTTGTTTGCCTCACTCAGTGCTGAGATGTTCAATGACCGTTTATTTTATACATGTTTAACGTGAGATTTAATTAATTCACAATTATACATATTTGTTTCCATTAACCCTCATACTCTCAAGCCCACCTACCTGTAATGGTGCAATTTCCAAATAACAGAATTAAGATTTGTTTAGATTTAATGATTATTTGTTTCTGTCACACCAATTTGTTACTTGAGACATTTCTATGGTGATCCTCATCAAACGAAAAGCAAATTTGGCTAATCAAAATATATTTATGCTCCCTGCAAATAGAACACATTTTAAAACATTACAGACTTTACAGATATTAATTATATACATAATTAATAGTTTTGGACCTAGCACTGAACCCTGGGGGATGCCACAGACAGTGTCCAAACATTAAGGAATAACAGTCTTCCAATTCCACAAATTGTCTCCTGTGGCTTAAATACATCTTCACTCAGTTCAAAACTATCCCCTGATCCCATCCTGTTCCAGTTTATTGATTAATATGTCATGAAAGGTTGTGTCAAAAGCTTGTGGTCGATTTATATTCCATTTGCATACTGTTTTTTTGTATGGCATTGGTTATTTTCTCAATTGATTCCATTAATGCCAGTGATTTTGAATTGTTTGGTCTGAATCCTGGGGGAAAAATGGAAATTGAATGCAGAAAAAAACTATATCTTTATGCTGCAAAATAGTAGTGTTATGCATTGCTCAGCTTTGCATGTTGGCAGTGTTAAATTAAAAGAGATAACCAACTCATCATTTAGGAATACTTGTATAACACACTAAGGCAAGTTTTTTTCTTGGTTTGCTATCACAGTTTCAGTAGCTCCTACATTTGTATTTTCTATTTTGTGTGATGATCAATTGCTGTCACACTCTGGCTTGTTAGCAAAGCAGCATATGATTTATGAAGCTGAACACATCTGCAGTGTTTTACTACAGACTGTAGATGGCAATCTAATTCTCTTAACTTTGATCTGTGATGTGCTTGTTTGTATTTACTCCTCACAGTAAACCAGTAACTGCTGAAAATGGACTGTAAACACAGATCTGGAAATGGATTAACCCTATTGGAACAAGGAAGACATTTTTCTAATGTTTGTAGGGAAAAGATATATATATATATATACCCAGAACATCTCTTTGGATTGTATGGCTTTGTATTTACCTTAATTAATATCAGAATGTTTTTTTCTTTTGTTTTTGTTTGTTTATTTTATTTTTTTTACATATTTGTTAAAACCAACTCTACATCAGCTTGGTGTAAAATTGGAGAATCTGTGTAATTATTAAATCTCCTGTGAATGAGTGTGGTTCACAGTGCTCAGATTTCCTCATGGCTCGATTTGATGGTTCTCACTAGAAGCAGTGTTTTTTAACAGATGATGCAAGAATTACTTAAAGGACTGGATTACTCATATTAACTGTCAGGACAAAGAAACCATTTTGAAATATTGTTTTTATAAATGGTACCTACTGCAGCTTTGAATAAATAAGATGTTGTTATTTCAGGCATGACCATATTCACTTAGTTAGCACCTCCATTTTTTTGAAGCATAATTCTAGATAAACACTTAAACAGAGGCTATGTTTAAGTCAGATTTGAGTTGAAGTTTGTTCGTACCTGTCACATTTTTACAAAGTGGTACTTAATGTTTGTTTAGGCTGTTTCATGTGCTTTTTCCTCTAAAATCTCTGCATGACGTCTTCTCACAACCTTTTTGTTTGTTCCACTGTAGACTGAATCACTGGGAAGCATGCTGACCCCCTGCCTTGACACTCTTTATTTCTCTCACCTCTTCTTCTGATCTTGGATGAAATAATTTGAGTCAACATAGGGGGAACAATGAAGCGAGGTGAAGCAAAAACAACCCCCCTGTCATGGTTTGACATTTTCCGTGTTGGTTTTTGTGTTCCCTGTCGTTTTTCCCTGCTTTCTCTCTCTCAGCCTACCACATTACAATCAGTATCAGCTGCAGTTACTTTCATTGATTTGGTTCCACCCCTCAAAAACAGTATTTAAGCTTCTCTTCCTTTTCCTCCCTACCGGATTCTCCCTCAAGTTCACGACAGAAGAATCTGGCCAAAGAAAGGATCAAGCTAGAAGGAAGCGGTGGGTCCAGCAGCAGTTGGAGTTAGTTCAGAGGACTCTATATAATGATGTGGAAATCCTTCCTTCTCCACTGCTGCTGGAGGAGATGGAGCAACAAGCTACCCGACAGAATTCTGGTTCACTAACCTTTATGAGTCTGCTGTTTCCTCATCACCTCGTCAGAAACGATGCCGAAGCCGCAGAAGTGCTCCTCCAAGTCATCCAAATTATGTTGCTGCTCCAAGTCCAAACATCGACCCAGCGACTGGCTCAGAGATGATCACTCTGTTCGAGTTTCTTCGGCGCGAGGCAGAGAAAAACATGAAGCGGTCAGCGGCGATACTGCTCATCTCCACCTCCTCAGGACGTCAAATCCTCTCCGCACCAAGGACGCCACTATACTTACGGCCCCTCACGGACTGCTCCTGTGGCTGACGCTTCTCACTACTTCCTGGAAGGTCAGCGTGAGACTGCGTAGACGCGTCCGCTTCTCTCCCGTGGGACTTCAGTACACAATACAGAGTTTTTGGCAGGGTTTTCGGCTGCCGATCCTCCTCGTTGTGCTGCGTCTTCCTTCCGAGGCTTACGGCTATCTATTCCACCTCCAGGAACTGATCCCCGTCGTCATGTCAACACTTTTCCTCCTCTGAGCTTCGTTCCCTCACCACAGAGAAAACTGTGGCAGAGAAAACTGTGGCAGTGACAAGTCGCACAGACGGCCTCTGGGTCCGATGCCCCGCATTGCTCCCGCGAGGGTCGCTCAAGCTCCCCGAAGCCACGTTCTGAGTCTGCATCTCAGCTCCAGCATGGGTTTTCCGGCAATAAACCAGCCTTTCTTGCTGCTCCGCCAGCTTCTAGTCCGGACACCTTGCACTCCTTCCGCGGGGGTCGACCAGGATGTAAACAAGGTCTTCCTCACTCAGTTCTTCCCCGCCTGGAGCTGTCTGTACTCAGCAAACAGAGCTTGTGCTCCAAGAAGAGACTGCTACAGAGCTCGTGCTCCAGGAGAAACCTGCTACAGATATCGTGCTCCAGGAGGAGCCTGCTACAGAGCTTGTGCTCCAGGAGGAGCCTGCTACAGGGCCCGAGCCTCAGAAGAGGCTAGTATCTGAGCCCCTGTCCAAAAGTGAACTAGCTGAGAAGCCCCAGCCCTGGGGAGACACTGAGTACCTGCCTCTAGGCCTTGCAATTCCAGAGGGCGTCCGGTGTGACCCGCCTCTACCTCCTGTGATTCCAGAGGGGGTCCGGTGTGACGCGTCTCTAGCTCCTGCGATTCCTGAGCGGGTCCGGTGTGACTCGCCTCTAGTTCCTGCGATTCCTGAGGGGGTCCGGTGTTACCCGGCTCTAGCTCCTGTGATTCCAGAGAAGGTTCGTCGGCGTCTGTGGCCTCCTTCGAGGGGGCTTTGTGGTTCCTGCCATTGTCCTGCCGGGCGACCTCCAGATATTCGTGTTTCCTCCCATCGTCCTGTCGGACAGCCTCCAGATCTTCGTGGGTCCTGCCGTCTTCCTGTCGGACGGCCTCCAGATCTCTGAGCTTCCTGCTGCCGTCCTGTCGGGCGGGCTCCAGATCTTCGTTGGTTCTGCCGTCCCTCGGGACAGCCTCGTGAACTTTTGGTTGTTCTGCTGGCTTCACGGTGGACATCCTACCAGATGGCCTATTGAAACACTTCGTGTTTTTGCCTCCTCCTGAGGTTCCTGTTTGCCCATCCTGTCTGGGTTGTTTTTGTTGTTTGGTTCTGGCACCCCTTCCGGGGCCCCCTCTTCCCACCCTGGCTGGACAATCTTTTTTTCTTTTGGCGTCTGATATCCACCCTTGAGGGGGGGGGGGTTACTGTCATGGTCTGACAGTTTCCGTCATGGTTCGCTGTGGTCCTAGTGTCCTCGTTGCTGTAAGCCATGTGAGTCGTCATTATGTTCAATAAATCATCAACTGTGAAACTGCCGCTGTCTGCTATGGGTTTTGGTCCAGTTCCTGCTAAGTTCCTGACCCCCCCCCCCCCCAAAAAAAAAAAAATAAATAAATAATAATAACATAAAAAACCAAACATTTTTATTAAAAAAATGTGATCATGTAAATATTGGCGGTATAATTAACTCATATTAGTCAATATCTGAACTAACGCAGTCTAAAGCTAGACATCTGTGGCCACTAAAGCTCTAAACCCAATTTTTCTGAATTTAGATTTTAAGTCTTCCCAGGCTGGGTCATCATGTTACTATTTTTGCTGCTCTTTCTTAAAATTACTAGCAATTGCAACTCAATACTATCTCTCAATATAATTGAAACTTTATAAAAAGACTGAAAACATAGTGTTAAGTAGTCTTAAAATGCCTAATACAACATTTGCTGAAAGCTATTATAAATTTTGTTCTGTTTAATAAAGTTTGATAATTACTGCTGAAATGAGCTTTGGATACTTTAAAGTTATTGAATTTAAATATAAAAAGATTCAGAACATGAGGAATGATTCAATCTAACAGAGTACACAAACATTTGTCCACATTCTCTTTGCCAAAGACATACTATGCTACCCTGATTTGACATCCTTACTTTCCTTTCAAAACTAGAAGACAACCAAAGCTGGGTTTGGTGGACAAAATGATTATCATGCCCCCAAAGCAATTTTCAAAAATAAATAACAAGTATCCAGGGCAACCGAAGAAACGAAACAGGTGCTGCCAAGGACATCAGTGACGTCGGTATAGATTTTCTGGAATTACTTTTGACCTCCGGACAGTGCAAATCACTGTAATTTTAGAAATTTTTACAAATAGCATTTGAAAAACAGGGAAAAGCAAACAAATGGAGAAAAAAAATCAATAAACACCTTTACTCTGTATCATTCCCAATTTTGCTGTTTCTTCAGACTTTCTAAAGATTAAGACTGTGAAAATATAGAGGATTTTAGTGTATCTGTGCATGCAAATATACAATCTTTATAATAACATATTGAGCAATAAAATCATAAGTGTGTGTGTACCAGTGTTGTTACAATTTTGATCCCATATAAATGTTTAATTACGTTTTGGTCAATGATTAATGATGATGATGATGATTAGAAAAACATAATTATTTATTACTTTAGTTTCCAGGCAAATTACATCAGATGCATATAAATAAAACTTCACTCATGACTGTAGAGTGAGAGTTACCATCATGATAAGATAAAAGGAGCTGATCCATTCATATATGAATGTATGAAATCTACCATTCTAACATTCAAAACAACTACCAACATGCCCAAGCAGGTTTACCCTGAAATTGACTGCAACATGCTGGGAGAGGATTCTCACACCAGCTGGGAAGCTTGGATTTTAATCTGCCATCCCACTTCAGCATCGAAGAATGTATTATAGAGAACCAGATGGGTAAAGAATGTGAGATTAACTGCAATGAAACGGTGAGGTAGAGGTGAAGCCTAAAGCAAGAACATGCTAAAAGATACCAGAAAATTAACAAAATACTCGTTGAAAATAAATGTTGTATATGCTGAAAGAGTTTAATGTAAATATACTAAAGTATCTTATATTTAGAATAAAGCAGAATCCTCATTCCGATGTCCCTTATCGTTTTCTCACCCTATCTCCATGTCACACAGGCTTCATATAAAACTTTTGATATTTGGTTCAATGTGGTTTTCTTGTCTTTGTTACCAGAGTGCGATAACCCTCTGATAGCCGCTTCCAGCATTATAATGCACAATTTTCAGATCAATATAAGCTATTTTTTCTCCAGCGACCTCCACCTTTAGCATGTGGCTAAACGGAGCTTAGCCACATGCCAAAAGCTCAGGGGAATGTCTCAAATATCTTCTCAAACCTATTTAGATAATGAAAGCAGTTCTGAAGGCAACTGAAAGTTCAACCTAATACTAACAAGCTGGGCATAACACATTAGTTGAGGAATCTATTTTTGTACTAATTCTGTCTGGTTTTCTATCAAGCTCAGACAGTTCTTTATTTACTTTGTTTTTATGCTCTTTACATCGATACTATACTTTTATTATAGAAACCTTTCAGATCCCTTGAGAAATCCACTCTGTGCTCTACACTCAAACCATATCAGTGGACATCATGTGCGCCTAATGTTCAATTTTCAACACAATACCACAGGTTATTGATTCATTTTCTCTTTCTTTTCTCATTATCGCTCCGAAAGCTCCGCTACCAACACACAGAGAAACGGCAGTCTCAAGGGACTTCTTATGTTTTACCCCTCACACTAGTTAGTCATCTCCTTTTTCTGATGTAGAGCAACAACCAACATCTTAGTGAAAGCAAGAAAAGATATTTGTCCTGATATTTACTATCTCTGGAACAAATATAGATCCTATAGTATATATAGTATTGCTATCTATCTTGCTCTACAGACTAATTCACTAAACACCCCCTCAGTCGCACTTGTTTCAGACCCGAATCCAGCTGCCGCAGTAAATCCTTCATTTGTGGGTGCTGTGACAACTTCAACAACAGGCCTTTCAGCAAGTTCAGATATAGCTTGTTGTCCTCAAACCAAGAAGAATGCACTCCTCTCTGACTGAACGTTTTCTGATAGTATTATTTAAATGTCGTTTTATAAAGTCGAACACTACATGCATCGGTGTCCTGTTTTAAAAATGGTTCGAATTCAACTACCATATTTGCCTGGGTGGAGGATGACGCAAATTTTTATTAAATCAGCATTAATTCATTAATATATTTCAACAGAATTAAAGAAGACAAGATAATACCATAAGATGAGAGTAAATAATTCTTTGAAATGACAATATTGGTTAAGTTAAATAATTGTGTGAGTAAGACTACTGAAGACATATTTGCCTCAGCATGTTGGAGACAACTGCTGTCATTATGCTATTTATGTGTACATATAATTATATTTCTGATTTGCCTTTTAAACTAAATAATCTCGGTAATGCAACTTCACAGCAGAAACTGGTTTATTTGGTAATTTAAGCTATTCACTCAGCGGTACATTCTTTCTCATCATTGAAATGTCTGTAACATGGAACAAGCAAAAGGCTTTTATACAGCTCTGAGGTAGAACACAACCTTACAGTAAAACAAAGATGAACTCAGAGTATGTTGTCTTTTGTGAAAAAAAAAAGAAAATCTGCAACTCATTTTGCAGCCTTACAATATTAAATACGTTTTAAAATACTCTTAGATACATAAATGCATTCATCGACAAACACATTCTTTTATTTGCATATTTTACACTAAAGATATACATGCCATGGATGCATAAATACGAAAAGCTAGAAAATCTGTGCAAATATTGTAGCATTAAAAAGACTTCTGCAAGCCAATAACCCTGAACTTTGCCTATATCCTTTTTTTTTTAACTTAAATTAAAACACCTCCCTTCAAACCTACGTCTTACACTTGGGACACAACAATGTGTTCTAAGCCATATTTAGAGACTTTACACAGTTATGTGACTGTAGTGTGAATATTTAACTGTTTTGCACAACTCTCTGCAGAGTTAACTTACTTATACACTTTGCTAAATTGAACACCTATTATCTCGACACGAGAGAACAGCATTTGCATGCAAAATACTAAAACAAATAACCGTCTCCGCAAAAATTTACACCATGATATTCGATGGCTGGATTTAATCCCGGCGGGGAGATTGGATTAGAAGTCCACAATTACACCTGAAAAGTTGCTCATGCGGAGAAAACTCCGGCTGAATGCTAAAGCTAAGCTTGGATATGGCGTTACTTAAATGGCAATGTGAAGACAATTTATAAATGAGTCGCACAGGATGACGTTCACATCAGTTTAGAATAAAAAACAATAGAGGCTCCTTTTGAACAATACGGCAACCTTGCAACATTAAGCTGTAACCTGTATAACCTGTTTGAAATCAAAGGTTTTCTTGTAAATGTAAATTGTATTTCTGGTAATAACTAAACAGAAGTGTGTTTGCTGATACATGCCATAGTAGAGTTAAGGTGAGCTGAATGGTGGCAAGATTTATGAGAGCAAAAACAGGACATCCTTTTTCGAAAACATGTCTAAGTGCAGACAGGAATGGGTTTAGTACATTTTCTGATTTGGTAGTTTACCCACTCCCAATAATGTTCCTCAAATATCCCGTTCCTCCCAAAAAAACAAATAAAAAATACCCCAAAAAAAAACAAAAAAACAAAAAACAAATGTGGAATTACTTTGTCTATACAGTTGCAAAGTTTTTCACGTAAGGCATATCTGATCTGACACCGCTCTGAGGGTCCATCAAGTTGGATGCTGGAAGGGAGAATTCAGAGTCACTGTGGGCTCTCTTGGTTCCACTCGTCTTGCCCTGTTTATCATTTCGCATTCATTTTGCCGCATGTTCTCCTCATTCATGTGTGACACCTCCGTGGAGCCAGCCTCGAACCCCGGGCCCGTGTTGGCAACGTGAACCACGTGAACCTTATTTCTGCCATTCTTAATGAGGATGCAGCTGAAGACTTTCTTGAAACCTTTGCGGAAGTGTTTGGACACCAGAGCATACACAATGGGGTTAACGCAGGAGTTGGCGTACGCCATGCAGTGAGAGAGTAGCCTGAAGGCGTAAGTAGTTTGATTGAAGGGGAAGTCTCCGTAAAGATAGCACAGTATCACCACATGATACGGTAGCCAGCATATGCAGAAGAGCACAGTGACAATAATGATCATCTTTGTGACTTTGCGCTTGGCTCTCTTAGACTCGGACATGCCATCAAGTGGGTCAACGGCTGTCCACAGGTACTTGATGGTTCTGGTGTAGGAGAGGCTCACAACCAGCACAGGAATGACGTAGCCAAACAGGAAGGTGCATGTGTCCAGGATCTTACGGTTCTGCTCCTCCCAGCCAGGGATACACACAGTGCTGTTTGCAAAATTAATCAGGTCATAGTAGCTGAGATATGGACCTGCAAACACCAAGGAAAGACCCCAGATAACCACCATGGCGACCACTGCATTCCAAGGGGTTCTCAGCTCTCTGGAGCGCAGAGGGTAGCGAATGGCCAGATATCTGCCAAGATAAAAATATAAAATAAAATAAATTTAGTTTGCTCTTTACGTTTTGTGGTCTACTTTTTATAACCTGCATATGAATATTACAAAAGTTATGGAGTTAAACATACAATGTTGTGAAAACATATTTCCCTCCCTTTCATATTTCAGATTTTGTCTTGTTATTCCTCTAAAAAGACCATAAAAAACATTACTAAGACAACAAGTGAGTACAAAATGCGTTAAATCAAGATACATGATTTAATGTATTGAGGGTAAAAAAACAAACAAACAAACCAATCTGGCTCTGTAAAAAACTCTATTTTCTGGAAATTCAAGGTTGATTTATTTTCCACATTCAGACAACATACTCCCAGGGCTGTAAAATCAAAAAAAAGCATCTAAGTAGATTTCGTCTAACAGCATGAAATTGGCCAAAACATTTTCAGAGAAGCAAAACAGGTACTGGAGGAAATCATTGACATTTATTAGCAAAGTCAGTGACATATTTTAGTCCGGATAAGAGGCATTATGTATAATTGAAGAAAATATGGAACGGCGGTAAGCCTTTTTTAAGGTTTACTAAAATGACTCTAGAAGAGCATTGATGACACTTTCAGAAGAACGTCTGCCGTGCCTCTCCTGACTTCATTTAGTTCAGTGCTCTTGTCATCACAATAATGAGATTTGAGAAAACATATGTCCATAAATCATAAAATACAACATCAATGTTTATTGCTTTTGATTAAAAGTGTTCTTGAATCCTTAACTTCTTTATATTTATCTGACCTGATTTTAAAGCGGTGTTGGACGAATATTCATTTGTATTTTGGTAGTATACTTTCCTAATGTTAGTTTATATACAAAGCAGATTCCTTGGTAGATTGGTTTGGAATAGAGCAACTGTCCACAGCATGTGAGAGTGGGTGTGCTGAGACTGAACCTTGAACAGCTTTAGGGCCACAGTGGATATCACCAGATGATTCAGAGTTGTCATTTAGGTGTATTTTTCTGTGGATGCATTTCTTTGCATCTAATAAACTTTTAATTACCCTGTGTATGGACGGTGGTATTTGTTTGAAATACATTTTATTGTAAACTTGGATCAATAAAGCTGTGGTTCAAATTGTGGTCAAATGATCTGTTTAGCCAATATGCCGCTATTACTGTTGAGTACTTTGAGAACAAAATGAGCAGTGTATAAATATTGTCCATTTATCTATACTGCTGCCCTGAGACCAAAGATGCAGCCAACAGCCTCGCTGTTAAAACTTTGTATGTGAATTTGTTTTTTTATCGTCCTTCTACAAAAATTCCAGACGTATTCCTGTAAAACTGTTTTATTGCCATTTACAAACAATACCTGACTGTTTTCTTAGGAAACAAGTGAGTTATTTTATTTTATGTATAAGGTATTTTTTAATCGCACATGCAAGACAACTATGTGGATTCGCCATCATTATGTGTAAATACATGAATAAATAAAAAATGTAGCTGAATTTGTAATTGTAGAAAAAAAACACACCAAACAAACATAACACAGCTCAGAAGACATAAAATGGTAATTGGACAATTGATAAGTTGATTCCCAGAGAGCCAAACTTTGCATGTAAATCTAATATGCAACTTATTTGCAGCTTTCCCCCCCCTGTTTTTTTCATGTGGATTTAAACTGTGGAATAAATTCGACAAAGCCTTCAAGACATACAGACATTTGTGTAAAGATATTACTAAAAGCCCTCATGAAACACAAAAAATAAGTAAGTTTAATAGATAAATAAATACAGATTGCTGAAAAATTGTCCACATCACTCCATATAATTACGAATGATATTTCAGTCATTGTTTCTAAAATAAGGTTTGATTGATATTTTACATTAAAGGGTAATTGACTATAATTGAAATTAATATTGTTCTGCAAGGCCAACTAGTTAAAACAATGGCAAGTCCTGTATTACATTTATTGAAATAGGTAAAACAGCACATCCATCTCTCAGCTTTTTCAATTTTACGAAACACTTAAACTACCTCTCCAGAAACAGAAAGGACATGGCAGAGAAAGACACTTATGTTTGACATGAAAGGCAAAAAACAGACACTTTGAACCTACTTGTATGCAGGCTCAGGGGTTTGGACAACTGACATTGCTGTCTGCAGCCATCAGTGTCTGATAATAGATGACATTTCAAAAGGAATGTTGTTTTATCATTCGAAATGTGGTTTTCACAACTATGTTGTATCAAGAAAAATATACAATGTTAATTTTTTTAAAGATGTGCTACAAGTGTAAAATGTATATTTGTAATTACTGACTTGGCTCAACTGAAAAGCATATTTCTTTCTTACTCTTAAACAAACATGCATAAAACTAATGAAAAATGTAACAACATATCATTTTCAGCAAAAGATAAAACCAGGCGTAAATTATTTGTTCAAAGCATGCTTCAATAAAAAAGTACAATAAAACATTCTGTCTTATTAAAATGTAATTTCATTCCATATTTTTGAGGATTTTACACTCATTCAAGACATTTTTTCCAAACTCTTTTTTTCTATGTGCAAACACGTTGGGATAAAAAGAGATGTATTATTAACAGTCTGACTCAGAGATTCATTTTATTTTCAGACAAAGGAGAAAACAATAAGTGAATCGTCTGAAGAGTAAACACGGCCAATGTGAGAGAAGATTTTGCTGCAGCGAGCAACTCCACAGTGACTGTCCACACGGACAGAGCTGATTATGTTACCTAACAACTGTAATGATGGCTTAGTGCTGACTCTGCCTGGGGTAAGCATTTTTAGACATGGGCACGACATGATTGTCTCATAAGATATTCAATTACAGCTTAATTGTCTTGTGAGGTCTTGAGAGACTTCCATTAGCTCTGTTCATGTGTGCTTCTGGGATCTCACCATGTGAGAGCCGGGATTCTTCACATAAGTGAATAATGTATTCTGCAAATTTAGGTAATCGTCTTTTGTAATTCGTTGTTTAAACAAATAACCTAAAAGAAAACAGTAAGACCTTTAGTTTGCATTTTTAAGGAGAAACCTTTGCATTTAAAGCGTTTTGCATTGTGGATAATCCAACAAGCAAAAAAACAAACAAACAAAAAACAAAAAGCTAACAGGCATAATTATATTTCGTAATAGAAAATCATGATTTTTCTATGTGAGTCCAGAGTATTCTTTTCTCTCAAGCGAAACACATCAAATGCTTCACAAACACTGAGAATTGTTGACATATCCAGGGTTGTACACACAAATCATTCCCCAACCCTTCCACATTTCTAAATAGAAAAGCATAACATTTAACTGTATGAAGTGTGAAAAGTTTGTGTTTGGATATATTTTTCTGTTGGTGAACAATGAGGATGGTAAACCTTATATTGGATGGACAAAAACTAAGAATGCAGACACAGAAAATGTGAGACATACATGTGTGCCACTGTGTTGGCCAAATCCATGGCCACACTCCTATGTTGTACTCACCTGCATGGAGATGGCAGGGCTCAGCAGGTTTAATTGGAATGCATCACTAGTTCCTGCTGGCAGCGGGAATTTGTAGTTTCTTTGTTTAGATAAGTTTAGATATTTAAGTAAATATTAGTATTTGAAGTTTAAACTTTTGATTTTCATTTTGGGTCTTTACTTTAACCAAACTTAGCTGTACTGTTATTTTTTTGGGTGTTATTTGTAATTGTATTCTTTTAGTTACCCCTATTTTGTCTTAATTGGTCTTATAAGCCAGTATATAAACCTCTGTGTGTCATTTCTTTGTTAGGTCAGTTATGTTTGTTTGTGCAGCCAGTTTGTTCACATTTCTTTTGCCTGAGTTCATTTTTGTTTCTTTGACCTCTTTTATGAGCTCAGCTTATTTTTTGCCGTTTATAATCTTTGGGTTAAAATAAAAACCCTATTTTTCTAACATATCCTGTGACTCCTCCTGATTTTTAACTCGGTCAATCACACCCACAAACATGAAATAGACAATAAGGACCGTTTCATGGTTGTGTTTGTTATTCTGGCCAAAGTCTTTGCTTCTTTTCACTGTGACATCTTAAAAAATACGCTTGCATTTAATAAATATTACATATTCAAGAAGGTTTAAGAGTTAATTTTCATGTATAATCAGTGCACAGAAGCAGTTTCTGGTCGGATCCTTTTGATGTACCTCTGAAGAACAATGAGAGGCACATACTAGGTCCAGCTTTTTAAAGAGCCAAATAAACAAAACTGTTCATACTGCTGATGATTCTCTTATTCATTTACAAGCTAATGAAATTCTGTTTTTGTTTTGTTTTTCTACTCCGTGTGCATCTAATTGAACTCTGAATGCTGTCTTTACGTCCTTACAGTGCAGCTTCAATGATCTTCAAAAAATAATCGAAAAACGTAACTTTAAAATACAAAAGCAAACTTACAATTTTGAATAATAACATGTTGGACTGTTGGTTTTCTAAATATTGCCTCTCTCTGAATGGCATAGCTTTAAAACAGGTACGTGTTTAAGAGTATTCGGATAAATGATTTGATGGATTACTGACTTTAGACACATGTTGCATTATTTAATTACTTCTTCAAGTAATCATCGGAAATCAAACTGGTGTGCAAAGCTCATGCCAATCAAAATGACAATCCTTCAATATTATCTGCAAGAATGCCTTCTGTACCTTAACCTCAATCTCATCTATCCTACTGCAATCCGTTTGCCACAGGTGCTCCTTAAGGCACACATCATTGTAATCTGTACTCACTTGTCAGCTGGCCATCACTCATTTCACAGGATGATAGATCCTTTGTTTTAGCACAATTTCTTAGTTATCTTACCTGATCCCATCTAAGTTAAAGAAAAAAAATATTATAAAAAAAACAAGGGAAGGAGATAGTAATTTTACCCTTTTGTCTCGACTATTCTTATATTTTTCCTTGGAGTGACATTCTCCATAAAATTACAAGTTTGGGATAAAGGCAGAAATAGACAAACTCGGTAATAAAAAATAAAAAGATGAATAAATTTCAGGTCCCTCTGATTTGCTTCACCTTTACTTTCAAATCCATTCTCTGCAGAGGAGGCCATCATGCATGGACTGGGCAGTAACCAAGACAACTTTAGATGTAGAGCACCAGTTACTGTCTGTTCCTGACTCCTACCGGTGGTTTCCACTTCGAAATGCCGGAGTGTACTAATTGCTTTTGAAGCATTTAGACTGTTACTCAAAAAACAGTCACAGCATAGTGACTTCTTTATCAGTTATTCTTTATTCAAGGTAGGTAGCTCTTCTTGAAAAACTATAAAAACAATGGGTGTATTTATTGATCTTATGAATCCAAAAAATGACACATGAAACAAGTTTTCCATTAAACATGTTGATGTTAGTTGTTAGAAATTAAGAAACAAAGACAGAATCTTAAAAAAGGTAAAGAAAAAGAAGATATTGTATTATTGGTGAAAGTGACATCAACAACAGAATGAACAAAATAAAATAAAAATCAAACAAAACATTTTCCTACTGCCTCTGCACATTCATTACACTTTAGGTAAATTAAACAGCTAAAACAGCAGAATACTGATAAACAGCAAAACAACGTAATAATGGTTTTCATTGATCATTATTGTTAAAATAGTTAAGCTAAATTTCTTTAATCTATTTCCAGAGACAGAAGTGTGAAGGTTTGTTGCCATGATGATTGTTATGGCTTTAGAGTAAAACCTTTATAACTAAATAAGAGGCTGACAGCTACGAAAAATATTTATGGCTAAATCTGCTGAGAATGCTTGATATGGTAATAGATCCAAATAATTAATACCTCACCTGTCAACGGATACAGCAGCGAGTGTAAAGCTGCTGGCATACATGGTTAGGTTGATGAAGAAGTGGACCACTTTGCACATGAAGGAGCCAAACACCCATCCCTCCAGAGAGTAAATTGTGGCTTGGAATGGGACACAGAAGATGATAAAGAAGAAGTCAGCCACGCTCAGGTTGAGTATGAACAGGTTGGTCGTGTTGTATCCAAGCTGGCCGCTTCGTAGCAGCACGGCAAGTACGAGGCTGTTGCCAATGGTGCCGAGCAAAAAGATGAGGGAGAATACCACAGACACGATCACGCTGGTGGGGTTGAGTTGGTAGCTTTCAGACATGTTGGTCTGTCCCCCAGTCCAGCTGAAATCCTCAAACTCAGACATTTTGTGAGTCTAAAATAAGAGAAGAAAGAAGAGCCAAGCATGTGAGGAAATTCGACAACGACTTTTGTCATGTAGATCCTACGCAAAGGATCTGATTGCATTAGAAAAAAAGCAGATTTCTCGTTGGAAGCAGGCTAATACTTTGATTAATGTGTTAACATGATAGCAAAGATTGTGTCATGCACTGTTATTGCAATAAAATAAAATGATAATAAGGATATGAAAGGATAGTAATATTTTACCAAATAATAATCAGCCAAATACTACACGTGAAGAAGACTGGATAGAGAAGCTGGTCGACGTTAACGGAAAGATGGGAGGAGGTAAATGCAAAGAATTGTCAAAGGAACCGCTATAGCATGCTCACAATTTCATGCTGGAGCAGAGGTTAAAGTAACCAGCGACCAGACTCATGAACTAGTAATTGAGATTGATTGAAGTGTTAAAACTGCTTTGTCCATAAGACCTGACACACCACACCACTGTGCAGGTTTGTCTTGATATCATTGCAAACTGTGAAAATGTTAATGGGACATGAATAGTTTGCAAGGCATGCGAGGCCTATTTGTATGCTATAGTTCTTCATTTGTCTCACTGTAAGGATGTCCTGATCCTTTTGTTTGTTTGCTTTCATTAACTAAAATCAATCCCTTTCAACTGTATAGGAATCCAGTTTATCATGATGGTTATAATGGATTCTGAACTAGACAGGATTCTAGGTCCTTGGAAACCTGCAACTTTCTTGGCGATTGCCAAATCACCAAGAAAGTTATAATACAACAAACAAACTAGCTTTCATTTAGCAGAAAGGCAACCTGTGCATGGAGCCGTATCACCTCTTCAAAAATTGGTCGGAACTGTTTATTTAAATGTATATTATATTATTGTACGTCTAAAATTTAGAGACCATGCTAGTACTGCTAAATCTAATGATATTTTTGTTTTTTTGTTTTGTTGGTATATAATTATTTGATGCACTCCTGCAGTTGATTTCAAGGGATAATTGGACCAATGAGGGACTCACTGTGCCCTAGCTCAGCTCCACTGCACCATAATTGAATAAACCACTTCTGTAACCCAGCACTATCTGAGTGCCCTGCTTAAATTTACTCGGTGAAAACAAAAAAAGAGCAGGAGCTCATCTGTGGATACAGGGGCACTTTGCTTTCTGCCTTGGCTGTACAGAAGCATTGATCACCGCCAACAATCCAAGGACACACTTGGCTCTCTCATATTCTGGCCTGAAACAGTGTCATATTGAACCCCTCTGACGTGCAGGTTTAAAGAAACACTACCAATGACGTCAATTTGGTCTCGTGTCATAGGTCCAATCATTTTACATTGCAGAGTAGCCGTTGGTAAAAAAATAATTGATGCTAAAGGGGTCCACTTGTTGGTGAATTATATTTACACACAGAGATCAGCATGTCTGAACACTTTAATGTCTCAACAAATGGATTTTTTTTGTGAAAAGGTGCTAAAAATAACCTGTTTGTAATTTATTATTTCCCCTTTCTATAATGTGAGCATTTTGGCAGTTAATAGTTAAAAGCCAGTTTTTAATTGCCGATGCCAAGGGAAGTAATGCGTACACAGTTACAAACAGGGAGTGCAAAATGGTAATTATGAATGATCATCCTCGTTAATCGTGCAATTAGAGTAATAATGAAATGCGGCAATATCTGCAAATAATTCAAAATCCACAGACATCTACTTAGAAGCTTGAATGCTACTTTCTATTGCTAGTGTTGCATCTCAGCTTTGAGCGGAAGTATTTTTGCTCCGAGGTTGATCATCGGGGTTTTGATGTTGCTACTTTGCAATGCTCAAAGAGGATCTGATGGAAAGGACAAAGAGGCTGAGGTGTATTTCTTTCAAGCGTGTATACGAAAGAAAATGAACAAATTATATATTTTTCACTGAGTAGGCTTAAAGAAACAATTTGTTCTTCAAGAGTGCCGTTGATTTTCAGAAGGAAATCAAAAGCAATCAATACTGAATCACTCTCAAATCAAGCCACTTCATTTAGGAATTTTGTTCTTTGTAAAAACAACCATGCTTTAAAAACTTTCAGTATAAATAAGATACTTTGTTCATGCCTTTATCTTTATTAGTTTTGTAGTGTTTGTGTTGTGGTTGAAATGTTCTGTCATTAATGAGATCAAACAAGGCATCAACCAACACCAATAACACCGCTGCTTATTCAAGCGATATGGAGGTTCAGGGCAGAGGAAAAATTCACAGATTTTATTCCCAGAAAAATAATAGCTTTGATTAATTTCTTTTTATAATGTTATTGAAAAAATTGTATTTCCCATGAAAGAAAAGAAAGGAAAGAAAATTCAAATGTGATATCAAATTCAAAGCTGAAAGAAATGATTTTTGGTTGAATGAATGGATTAAATTTTATGTTGTCAATCTCTTTAAGACACAGCAGACATAATGAATATTATTCATTACTTGATTTTTGTGTTAAATGTTGGAAATCGAATGAAAAAGTAATTACAGTTGGAAAAAACGATGCAAGAATTCCCTTGTTAAATATATGAATGTAATAACACCTGCTGTCGGACTGCTGCAAAGGACTTTACTTCAGAGCTCTGTTCCAGATTTATGCTTAGCTGAATCCACCTTCTCATCCACGAGGCTAAGTATTTTAAATTGATCTAAAATATCCATCCGCAGAGATATACCAGAGGTAAGACTTCAATCAGAGCTGGACTTGTTTCAGGATCGCTGGTATCAGAGGAATCAGGGACAGATGAGCAGATGCTTCATGGTCTGATGCATGCAGCGCTAGACATGCAGTAAAATTCAAAGACTTTGTCTCAATGTTATATATTTGGAGCTATAATTCGAAATTAAAAAAATGGATATAGACTAAAAAAGATTAAATGGGATCCAAAAACAGAGATGGAAAGTGACAGGGTGAGGGGTGTGTGAAACACAGGACAAAACAGAGTCGGTGGGAATATGTGAACCTCAAAATAAGCCGCATCCTTAAAAAGAAATAAGACTTAATCGCCAACACTGTGACATCTAAAGTTTGGACATTAGCTTCTGCTTTGTTAGACATGAACAAATGTTAAGAACTAACAAATTTCAAGTATTAAACAGCAGAAATCTAGATGTTTTGCTGATGTGTTTTTTTTTAATCTTGCATAACCAGTAACAGCATGATGCAGATCAGACAGTGCAGCAGAGTAAACCTACCGGAATTGATATTGTTGGACAGTATCCAAAGCCTCCCAATCTTAGGTACAACACTCCCAGGGGAGCAACACTGTTAACATGCTGATTCTTGTTGTAACAATTTCTCTTCTCTAGCAGCTTCCGTCTCTGTATGCCTGGGATGCTGCTGTCTTACTCTCTGTCTCCGCCTGCTATCCCCACCACTCCCCCGCCACCCCACAAGGACTCCTCCTCCACATTCACTTTAATGTTCACACTTCACTGCAGAAAAAGAGGAGAGAGAGAACTGAGGTATGGAGTAATCTATCTATCTATCTATCTATCTATCTATCTATCTATCTATCTATCTATCTATCTATCTATCTATCTATCTATCTATCTATCTATCTATCTATCTATCTATCTATCTATCTATCTATCTATCTATCTATCTATCTATC
>JAVLVB010001098.1:930102-962602 GCA_032876305.1 Orestias chungarensis
ATCTTATCTTATCTTATCTAATCTTATCTTGGGCTGCATCCATGTGTACATTCAGGTCCCCTGTTATGACCAAACAGTCAAAATTAGTGCATACAATTGAAAGTAGTTCAGTAAAATCATCAATAAAACAGTTCCTTGGATGTTTGTAGATGGTAATATAAAGAATGGAAGATTGTTTTGTATCCATTTTGAATGATACGTACTCAAATGATGAAAAAACCCAAATTCTAATTTATTGATGGGTATATTGTCCCTGAATATGGCACCCCCCCCCCCCCTGGTTTTGACGTGTTTTTAGAAAAAAAATGAAGTGAGGTGGATTAGCTTCAATCAGGACTGTATGAGCTTTTTTTTAATCGAGCCATGTCTCAGTTAAAAACATAAAATCAAGGTTATGATATTAAATCAAATCATTAATCAGAAAGGTTTTCCCTGCCAAAGATCTGACATTTAGTACAGCAAGTTTTAGCGTGTTACTGTTGTTTGCTGACTGCGGCTGACAAGTAGTGAACACAAGATTTGAGATGTGTACACACTGTTTTGAACTGTTTTGATGGTTGACTAATCGTTTTCTGTTACGTATTACTACAGGGATGAAGGAAGGTACTTCCACATCTGGCCTCGGCTTATCGTGGAATGAGCAATGGGTACATGCAGTACCCGATGCATATCATATCACTCCCTCCGGGCTGCGTCTCTGTACACTGGAGATGAAGTTGACATAAGGAGTTTGTGGTGGGGGAGGTGCAAAATGTTATTTTTGTGTAAATAAAGGTCAAGCTATTGTTTACTCATGAGTGAAACTCATGATTTCTAAGACATTGACAAACATGTCCTTTTTGTTGCTGGGCAAACTATATTTCCCTTCTTTTCTGGAAATGCCCTGGTATCATCTAGAATGACCTGCAGGTGTTCCCAATGTGAGGGATGTCCAGATTTCCTCTTGGACCTGTTATCTCACCTATTCCTTGATCTTTTATAGCATGGATGAATAGAAGATATGTGTGGTGGGTACATATCACTCTTTGTACTTAATGTCTTTACTTCTAGTTGTTTGGAGAAATTAACAGCCAAATCCATTGCAAATGCATTTGGGGGAAAATGCATCAACCAAGTGTTAACAGAATAAAACATACTGTGAGTACATTATTCCCCCACGCTATGTCATTATTATGACATAGCGTTAATTTAAGCCGAACTACAGAGAAAACTTGTTGAAGAATTTATTCTCCGATAATGATGTGTTTTGTCTGTGTTCTGTATTATTTAAACTTCATTGTTGAAAATTTTATAAATGTCTGGTGCAGCCATAGCTTATATTCTTATCCTTTTTTTGCCATTGTAGTCTTTTTCATTCTCTTGAATCTTAGTGTGTGCTCATTGCTTTGGAAATGTTAAGACAATAAACCCCCTAATACTGCAATAATTGTGTGTTTTTACCTTATTTTTCCATGCATCTGTTTTGGAAACAGTTTTCAGTTACATGTCAGAGAACAATAAAACAAAAGTATTTTTTTTCCTTCTGAGTAATAGATGAGTGGTTAAATTTTACATTAGGAGAAATATGTCCTCAACTACCTTTTGTAAAGGTTTTCCAATTATTTCTTACATTATTTATTGTCTGGTGGAAAACATGAGATACATGTGCAGTTTCAAACTGTAGATATATATAGTGTTTATACATTTCTTTTGACATTCTAGATTCTGGTGAAGAGATTATAATAAATCGTTTTAATATTAAATATAATCTAGACAAATTAACTGAAAAACAAACAAATCTGTTGTTGCTAAAAATTGTAGAAACATGGTTACAGACACATGAACATGATCAGAAATTTTCTTTTCTTATTTAGCTCTTTGTCAAAAACAAGATAGTGACAGGTAAAGAGATGTCCATGTATATAAACACAAATATCGTTTTATAGAATATTCACATGGTCTTGAAAAAATAGATCCAGTTAGTCTAGAGTTTCTCAATCCTGCTCCTCACAGACCAACCTCCTGCATGTTTTAGGTATTTACTTTCTGCCACACACCTGATTTAAATAATTGGGTGATTAACACACATCTGCACCACTTCATATCATGCAGGAGCTAATGCTATCATTTCAGTCAGGTGTGCTGGAACAGAGCCACGTCTGAAACATGCAGGGCAGAGTTCCCTGAGTTAGACCCAAAGGCTGCAGAGGAGGAGAAAGAAAGGAAGGAATAGTAGGAAAATAGAAGAAGGAGAAACCCCCTTCATCTTCAAGAGCACAGGAGAATCCTGATTATAATCTACAGTTAAGGCTTGTTGTAAATGAGACAACATCCTTCCTCTCTGATAGTCAGGCATCCTGTAACAGGAAGAAATTTCTACAAAAGTTGATGTTACAGCAAAAAAATTAATTGAGTAAACAAATATATATCCTTTATGTAGATTTGAAGCTTTTAGAATAAAAGTCCAACTAGCATTTATTGGTCTTTCCGTTTGTAAATCTTTAATTTTGTCACATATGATGTTCTTGGTTCAGCGCTTCATTGCTAAGCTTTGTTCTCTTTAATGGATCAAAGTTCTTAATGGAGATATTGGTAACAAAATAATTGTCTGTTCCTTTGGAATTTGTCTCATCAATAATACCAATAGTCTTTTGGATTGTGAAATGTGACATGCCTGCTCAGAATGAGGTGTTACTGGAAATTGAGTGACTCAACACTTTTAACTAGGCTTTGTCAGATGGTTTTGGAATATGTATTTGGTCATGTATGAAAAAATCTAATAAAGCAGTCCAGTATACAACTGCGATCAAATATACACACGTGTCAAGATGCAGTCTTGGGTGATGTCAGGAACAGAGGTTGCCCTAAACTTTGTCGGTTTATAAAATGTTTAACATCATCAATGCTTCTAAAGCAGTTTCAAAACAGCTTACATCTAGAGATTGTTACTCAGCATTGGAAAAAAACTATTTTAAATACCAACAGAAGACAAATTTTACAGTACAGCATCCAAACCATTTTAAAAAACCAATGTGAAAAGGAGAAAAACTCTATAACACAACAGCTAGGGCTGCCTGTCGTGGTTTTCTGCTTGTAAATACAGTTGTGTTTTCTTTCATTGCACATGATGTACTTTGAAAAGATAACGCTTCACAGAATGGTGTAACAAAACGTTACAGCAATGACATGCCAAGTCATGCTGCATTTTTGACAGTTGTGCATATTTACAGGATGATCTAACTGTCCCCTTACCATGTAAGTGGCATGTTTATTTACACACTTTATCATGTCATGACATTAGGCTTTAACTGAAATGAACAAGTAAGAATGAAGAAAAATTCTAAATCAAACACAACAATGCATACGGAAACACATAGTGTTTTATCTGGTACTGTATCTCCTTGTATTCAGTAAGAATAACAATCATACTGTATAACATGGGTCAAATATTTTTGGTAGTCTTCCAAAATCTTACCAAACCAGTTTATTTCAATTTTGGTCAATTTGACCCATTCTGGTATAACTGAGTCAGGTTTGTATTCACATTAATTTAACGGTCCTTAAGACAGTTTTGTAACCAATTCAGCAGATGGAAGTGTCTCACTGGAAAATCCATTTGCCCCACAAGCTTTAACTTTGTGGCTGATGCCTTGACATTTTTCTTTATTGGTAGCAAATAATGTTATTTATAATAATATTGGTTTATTGGGAGCCAATGTGTGACATGCAATAAACATCTGCGTTCAATTGTAGTCGCTACTAATATGATTTTCAACTCAGATTGTTGTCATTGGTGCAAAGGCAGTTGCCTCAGATCCTTTTTCTATGTTTACATTATTTTGCTACAGGACAAAAATGATTATTTTTAGACCTTAAAAATCCCACGCGTGGTAAAAAGTAAAACTGAACTAATTCACACTTGACTCTGTCCATACATAATTATTTTTCCATGCAAATAAGACATTTAAAAATGAATGTAAGCCCTTTTCAGACCATAAATAACAAATTACTCATGTTACTAATTTTTAAAGTAAACCAGTATATATCTTTAATAACACATAATCCTCATTGGAATGAGTCACTGAAAAAAACTGTTGAAAATCGTGATTTTAATTTTCACTTACTTTCTGACATATTTTTGTATTTTGCAGGAAAAGGCAGCTGGGGGCGTTAGCATAAAGATGTAATAATTGCTCCTGTTTCTTTTGCTTCACGTCCAGCGTCCCATTAAATTATCAAACCTTCAAGTGCTCACTCAGCAATAACCATAGCCATTTCTTGATGGCTCTGATGAAAATAGACAAATTTATTTTAATGTCTATTTCTAGACTTAAAAACTTTGCACTTTAGACAGGACCTTAAATTTGCATTTGTGGACGGTATCTCTGGTATCTCTTAAGAATCAATAATCATCATTTAAAACAGATGTCGTCTCAAGGCACTTTACAAGAAAATCTATTAAAATAAAAGATACATCATAAACAAATCAATTTGAAAAAGTTTCCAATCTAAGGAACCCCAGCAGATTGCATCGAGTCATTGACTTGCAGCATTCACTCATCTGGAATCGGCGGACCAAAACAATGGCTTGTGTTGTTGTTGACTTTACAGCAATCCCTCATTCTGAGCATGGATGTAGCGACGGTGGAGAGGAAAAACTCCCCTGTAACAAGAGGAAACCTCCAGCAGAACCAGGCTCAGTACAAGCAGCCATCTACCATGACCGACTGGGGGTTTGAAAAGACAGATAACTAAATTAGAGACACATGATACTGAAAATAAGAGTTTATAGCAGCAGTGGTAGAGCGTCACTGGAAACATCTCAGCCCATTTTCTCATCCAAGAAGCTGTCTCAGCTAACAGAACGCCAGACCAGGTGTGGTTACTATGGAGAGAAGAACACTAAGAGAAAACAAAAGGTTAAAAAGGTTGAAATAGCAGTAACTAAGCAGATTGGACAAAGGAAGAAAGTAGCAGAGAGAGAAGTGGTCAGATTGTCCTCCAGCAGTCTAAGCCTATAGTAGCATAACTATAGAAAAACTTAAATAACCTAACCCTATAGAGTGAGACATGAAGAAGGTAGAGTTAGGCTGTCTTCTCTACCTCTACCTCTTCCTAACTATAAACTTTACCAATCAGGAAGGTTTTAAGCCTCGATTTGAAACTAGACAGGGTGTCTGCCTCACGGACTAAACCTGGAAGCTGGTTCAACAGGAGAGGAGCCTGATAACTAAAGGATCTGCCTCCCATTGTGCATTTAGAGATTCTAGGAACCACCAGTAAACCTACAGTCTGAGAGCGAAGTGCTCTGTTAGGGACATAAGGAGTAATCAGATCTCTGATATACGATGGAGCTTGATTAGTGAGGGCTTTATATGTCAAAAGAAGAATCTTAAAATCTATTCTAAGTTTGACAGGGAGCCAATGAAGGGAAGCTAAAACTGGGGAGATATGATCTCATTTTGTGAACTTCCTGCTAATAAAGAGTTACAATAGTCCAGCCTTGAAGTAACAAATGCATGGACTAGTTTTTCAGCATCTTTCCTAGAGAGAATATTTCTAATTTTTGCTATATTCCTAAGGTGAAAGAAGGAAATCTTACAGACCTGTTTTATATGGGACTTGAAAGACATTTCCTGATCAAAAATAACCCCAAGGTTCTTTATATTGTCATCTGACGCCAACCTGACCTATCAAGTGGCTGGGTAAGCAATTTCTTTTTTAGAGGTTCTGGTCCAAAGATAACTACTTCTATCTTTTCAGAGTTCAAGAGCAGAACGTTTAAAGTCATCCACATTTTTATGTTATCTAGACATGCCTGCTATCTACCAAACTGACTGGATTCATCAGGATTTATAGATACAAAACCCTGTGGTACTCCACAAGTAACCTTACAATGCGGAGAAGATTTGCCATTTAGGTGAACAAACTAGGATCTATCAGACAAATACAATTTAAACCAGCCTAGTGCTGTTCCCTTGATCCCCACAGTGTGTTCGAGCCTTTCAATGAGGATATTGTGATTGACTGTGTCAAAAGGAGCACTGAGATCTAACAGAACTAGAATAGACACGAGCCCATTGTCTGAGGCCATGAGAAAATGACTTTAAGGAGAGCTGTCTCAGTGCTATGATATGCTCTGAAACCTGACTGAAATTCTTCAAATAGGTTAATAACACATGAGTTTTTCAAGCTTCTCGTATTGTCCCCATCTTCTGTCAGCTCCGATACAAGCAGAGAATGTTTTAGCCAATTCATTAGGGACAGGTACTGACTGATCTTCGTCTGGTGCTCGCCTCAGCTCTGGATACTGAAATGTAAATTTTCCTAAAGTCTCAGAACCTTCAGCCTTAAACATTTTACCCTACTACAGTTTAGGCCAGAACTCTAACTGTTTGATGGCACTGCTGTCAGTATTCATCCATCAATAACCTGCGGGCAAAACAACAACATTCACAGGGACCAAACGCAAGTTGGAAAGGAAACCAAACATGTTTTTTGGTCTATTTTTAAAGGACACGCCACTTTCAATATGTCACACATAATTTTTTTTTTTTATAACCATCAGTTTCCACTCATACGATCTGGATGTTTTTCCTTTCTTTGAATAAATTAGCCTGTTCACCAGACAATATGTGTTGGATCTTCATACAATTCAATTCTTTGAGGTACATTTTGTGCCTGGTTGGAAAGAAAAATCACAGCCCCTGCATATATCATGCAACTCTAGCAAATGATTTTTGTTCTCTTTTGGACATTTATTCAAACAGTATTAATCTCACTGGAAAATAAATTATCATGTTCAACCTGCTCCAAAATTTGATCAAATCAAAAAAGTAAGCAAAACCCAACGATGAAATTGCACATAAAAGTACATAATTCAAATGTGTAAGATAATAAACTATTATGTATTGACGTGTGACTAAAAGTGGACCGAAATGCAAGCCAGATATAAAGGTGCAATGACATAATAGTTTAAAATATAATAAATGATAATTAAAAAAAACCTCCGGGAACACATTGGAGCCATTAAACAGAGTCAGAGAACAACAAAGGATACCAGAAGTGAGTGAGTGAGTGAAGGAGAGAGGCCTAAATACTAGGGGGCTTGAATACTGAATAAGGAAAGGATGGCTGATTGGTAAAAGAGGGCTGCTACTGAAGGAACAAGACAGGCAGGCTGAGAGAGAGAGTGACAACAGTAAAGGAGAAGCAAATGGAAAGTAAACACTAACTAAGGAAAGAGGCCAAATATAAATCTGATAAAGAACAACTATAAGCACAAGAAATAGATACCAGACGAGATCTATCTAAAGTGAGTAGGACAAGACTGAAATAAAGTAAGATAGAAAGAAGGCTGATCAAATCAAAACAGGCATGACTAGGGATAATCCATTACAAAAAGCAAACATTAAAGAAAACCAAAGCAATCCTGATTCCTCAAACATATACATAGCAGGGATGAGCATTTTCAACATCAAGCCCAAACTGAAAACAAAAGTTTGGTTTTTGACTTACATATCTTTATCTATAGCATAAACATTTTAAGTGTGTTTATTTTTTTGTGTTGTGGCTGATCTTTCGGCTGGCAGGTCGCTCAAAGACATATTTCATCACTACAACAGTCCCTCAACCGATGAAGATTAATTGCCCTTATAGTGGTCAGCTGACGCACGACTGTGACTACACCTGATGCTTGCTCTCTAAACATTGTCTTAAGAAACCTCTGAAGTCTTTACAGAACTGCGGAATTAATACAAAATTCAAATTAAACTCAGTTGGACTCTTTTTTGTGACTTTTAATCAGGGGTGTCCAAGCAAAGGGGCTTAACTCAGCTGTGTACCATACATATTAGATTTGTGTTTGAAAACAGCTTATATTTTTTCTTTCCCTTTGGTTTGTTTTCTGTTGGTTTGCTGTAGTAATGTAGCAGACTCTGAAAAAATTAATTTGGCTGACTGCTGTTTAGAAATGGTATGGCACACATGTTCAAGAGCGTAAATGTACAAGTGATGTTGACCATGATTGAAGCTGATTCCAACTGAGAACATATTTCACCGCCTGTTGAAGAAACGGGGCCACCCAAAAGAAAAAAGAAAGAACCATTGCTTTGTTAGGACAATGATGAAGCTCTGGCCCGATGAAAGGCGAATTAAGATTCAGAAAATACCTCGGGGTGCTGTTTCGTGTGAATGTTTCCATGGTAACAATGGATGGATCACCACGGAAAGAGGACGAAAGAAAAAAAAAACAAGGAACGATTGATTTCCACGCAGAACACATGAACGAGTGTGACATTCCTCAATAGTTCCCTTTCACTGAGGCGTGAATTATTTAAAAGTTGCGACACACAATCAAACATGTTTGTGCTCGTTACTCAGACGCCAGAGGGTCTCTGTAGAGCTGAGGAGTGAGGCATGTGGGATCTGAGGAGCAATCAGTCGGTTAGCTACTGTTTGCTCTCATCAAGTTACTAAAGGGGGGCTTTTAATTTCAGCTATATGCCAACACTCACGTGATTGGTTATTTTTAATATTTCAGGAAGAAAAACAGACAAAAAGCTACATATCATTTTATAATTAAATGTTCAAAAAAGTTGTTATGAAAGTGCTTTTCTTAGAAGATGTCCAATGTTTTTCTGCCTTCCTGTAACACGGTGATAAACATTGCAAACTGAAACCTTTGTATGTGTAGCCTGTGGGGGAAAAAAATAGCTCAGGTGTTGACAAGCACTAAAAATTGCTGCTATTATAAAAGTGTGATGTAAATACTGATGGAATCATTATGTTTGAGAGGCAACAAGCCTAAAATAAAAACAAAAATGACACACTGGCACCTCTGTCATTTCAAACAAACCACTCATTAATTAGTGTTCTGCGGCAGAGCAACAACAAGCCTTTAGGATTGATGTCTTACTGTGAAATCAATTAGATAGTGAGTACATGGTTTACATTGGAGGCGTTTATTGGACCTTGCTTTATTGGTGCTGTCTCTGTGCAATGGATCAATCACAGCAACGTCCTCAGAGGAAATGAAAGATGCATCAAAGGTGAAGACTTAAACTTGGATCCTCACCTCGGCTCATGATCCCTTAAGTGTTTACATTAGCAGGAACTAACAGTGAGCCGGCTGGAGAAATCAAAGGTTACTGTCAACACTGTTTCCAAGGGTTGATTGGCTTAGTCCCCTGAAAAAAAAGACCTCAGTTTCACTTTAGGACAGTGTTTTAGTACACACCGAGGTTTTTAAGTTAAATGTAACACAATGAGGCTGATAAAAAAAGGTTATTTGATTTATTGAAACATCTACAGCACAGATAAGGCGAAACAGTCTGTATTTTAGGGGGGTATCGGCTGAGATTCTGCTGCCTTTACACTGCTTTCCATTTTCATTAACTTACATGATCAGTTTCTTTTTGACTGTCTTCCCAATCCCCCAGTCATCAGATGACCGCTCAAACTTATCCCGGTTCTGCTGGAGGTTTCTCCTTGTAAAGGAGAGTTTTTCTTCTTCACTGTTGCTATAAGCATCTTCAGTACGAGGGATTGCTGCAGATTCAATACTATAATGTAATTGATTGTCTACTATTGCTATATTGCTCATTCAGGAGGTGTTAATGCTTCAAATCAATGACTCCAAGCAATCTGCTAAATTTCCTTAGACAAATTATAAACTCATTTGAATCATAAACTGAATTTACAGCACTTTTTGATCAGTATAATCAATGGGAGTGTTATATATGAGTGAAATGACTATTTTTGTAAAGTGCCTTTCAATTTGTATCATATAAACAAAATGACTTGGACTGAATTTATCATAGTTTTCGGTGCAGTTACAAAGATTACTCTATAAATGCCAGAATATTGTTAGAGCAGTTTTACTTTGGATATTTTCTTTGATGCCATAGCTTATTGAGGTTCTGATGAAAAAGAAAAGAGTTTCTGATAGAATAAGTCTCGATATCTCACAGCCTTAACTTACCAAACATAGTTTTTTTTAATGTCATCATAAAAAAAAAACATCCTACATGTCAGGGAAGTAATTATGGACCTTGGTTCAGGGATCGTAAAACATAGGTACAGGAACTGCATTTAGTATTAATATTTTGTTCTTATCAGCAAGAGTTCATGATTTACATCCATTAATTACCATGAAATCATGATGGTTAAACTATTTAGCTGCTGCAGAGTAGCTTTACCGTCAGTCATGCATGGATTACTGTGCCTTTGATTTCAAAGCTTTTCAATTATTCTCAACTGATGAAAGCCATTTATGTGAAGCACATTTAAAATGACTGTAGTTAAAACCAACCCCTAAAAAGTTCATGGTCTTGAGGCTCATTAAGCATCTTTGTTATAAGCTTTGCAACTAAGGAACCAACAATCTGTCAAGTGGGAAAAGAAGTCTACAGATAACCGATAACTTGCCTTATCAGACGTATCACAAAGCACGGTGAATTATAATTGACTCGTAGCAGAAAGTAAGAAAAGAATCACAGCATCTCCATAGGTCAGTCCAGGTCTAGATTACACAACTGTGAGTGATTATTCTCTTGTTGTCATAGAAACTAATGCAGATGATGATTTTCCTCCATTTAACAGCAAGTAAAGCCTTTTTTAAGCTAGTATATCTGCTGTAGTGCAGTTTGCTTCATTGTGTCTGAAAGTGTTGATAGTACATTTCCAGCATCGTAATATGCTGTAATCAGTTCGGGTATTTGACTTATGTTTAAAATGCCTTAGTATTTGGTAAACAGACCAATGATGAACAAGCTTCTTTTTTTTTACCCCGTCTTTAATGTCAAGCTTTACAAAAGATTATCTGATGAAAATTTTCAGCAGTTCTCTGGGTGACAGATATAATTGATCAGAAAGAAAATCTTCCATTTTGTACAAAATGTTACCCTAAAAAGAAATAATTTATACAGTAGAGGAGCTGTTTCTGCATTCACACTGGTTGTGAGTTGATCTGCATTAATGCAGCAATAAAAATAAACTCAGTAGCCACATTATTAGGTATTTTTGTAGGTTGGATGTACATGACCAACAGTTGCAGTCAGGTAGCGTGTATTAAAAGTATGTTGTGTATAACACCAGTGCCAGCCAAAACTGTTTAGGCAAGTCAGAATATCCCAATGAATTAATTTTGTTTAAACCAAAATCGTCACCTTACCATTTACATGGTAGAGCTAAACTGGAGCTTGTTGTGCATTCAGAGATAACATTCATATACTGCACTTAGCAGTAACAAGGGGTCTTTGTGCTAGTATTGTCTTGTCTGCCCATTCTCCCCTGACCTCTGACAATAGCACTGCGTTTTCATTGACACATGCTGTCTAATGTGCAATTTCAGCTGCATTCAGCTGAAGCTCCAGGAGCAAATTTGTAGCATTGAAAACAGAACTGTTTGTCTTTTAATCGTGTGTTACTTGTCTCTTTATCTCTTAAAACAGAGTGTTTTTTTAATTTAATTTATTTTTTTACATTTTACACCTATCTAACCGATTACCCACTCCAGACAAAAATCGTCTAGTTCACTGCACACTCTTAGTCAAGTGTTACCTCAGGATGTCACACCATGGCTTCAGCAAATCCATAAATTCACTGGACAGCTAAACACTCAAGGACAAACTGTAGCTGTAAAAAAAAGTATTGTTTTGAAATTAAAGCTATCTTTGGCAAAAATAAATCACTTCACTTCCAGAGACATGCAGATCAGCAATAAAAAAAATGTTGACACTTTTCTTCTATTGTTTTTTTTGTGTGTGTGCAGGCTTTTTATGTTGTAGATCATGAAAGCTTAATCTTTTTTAAAATGATGACTTCATTAATTCAGAAAAAATAACAATATCCAAACTAACTTGGCCTAATGGGAGAGTGTAATTTTAACCAGTTTTTAAAACATAAATAACCTCTGATTAGCCCCATTTATGCTTCAATTTCATGAGTCACTCTCACACTTGTTACTGCCAAACCTGCAGACATATCTTATATAGAACCTTGCTGACAGCATCTAGCAGAGTAAATTATCTCAAACAGGAACTGACTATGCCCTGGTTTTAAAATAAACTTACGAACAAATGAGAAAGAGGTTTGCCTACATCTTTCATTCTATAAGGGGTTAAATAAGGCATTTCTAAGAAGCAGTGTGACGCTTTGCTAACAAATGTAAACCACTGGCCAAAAATTATTTTGCTGGGCAAATTATGTAGTTACAAAACCATCAGAAGGGTCTGTTTCACATTTTCTTCCAATGCGTACATCATTTCATAAAAGAAAAACATGTTTCAGTAAATCTGCTTGTCCTTTATTTTTGCCATTTAATCACCATTTAATATAGTGCAAGCTCTTGTTGTTGCTGGATTTGTTATATGGTGAAGTACTTTTTGATTTTTAGATCTTTAAAGCTGTTAATAAATCATGGTTTTATTTACATATTTGTCTAACCTGCAACATCTTACCCATGTACCTATCTAGTAATATAGATGTTCTAATGTGATGGGCTGCTTTTTGCTTTCATCAATGAAAGAACAGTCTCTCCTCCAACAGAAAATCCTAAAGACAAAATATCAGCTTGTGACCGTAGGCTTACGGTAACTGCACTTGGATAATGAAGACAGAAAAAGACAAGAAGCACAGAAGCAATATCACCTTTGAAAGGCTTTAAAAAAAAGATAGAAGAAAGAAATGATGACCACCTTGGAGCTGACTGCTCAATCCAGCTAAGAAACCAGTGATCTTCCACAGAAACGTCAAAAAATGCACATTTTATCTAATTAAAATCTCTTAAGAAGAGAAAGATATATATTTTCCATTGCATTTTTAGGAACACATTTCCAGTTATGACAAAATCTTCACGGCCCCTCGCTGCTGCCAGGGAGCAACAAAGTTATTAGGTTTAGCGGGCAATTACTTCTAAACACAGGGCTAGATTGGCTTGCAGAGCTTTTTCCTTAATAAATGGAATCATTAATTGAGGACAGCATTTTGTGTTTACTTAAGTTAGCTTTGTCAGACGGTGAATTGAATTTTATCTGAAACCACTGTAAGTGTGGCAACAAAGCCGAACCAGATGACCTCTGCAAAGGGGCAAATCATTTTCCACAGTCCTGTTAGTTCTTGCATTTGACTTGCGCTGGTTTCTTATGAACGGAGCACACACCCTCTATGACCTTAGGCTCTTCGAAAGATTCATATGGCTCTTGCAAAATGAGAAGCAGGGATAATTACAATCTGCTGCACAGATACAGAACAAGAAGCAATTAATGGAAGCTGAAGCAGAAACCCAGTCAGAACTCACGAATTATGTCGTTTTAGAAGATGAAGATCCGCGGAAGTGATCATTGGTTCGCTTTCAGACGCTTTCATGTATGGTAGTCTTGTAAAAGTTCTGTTTAAAACAAAACCTGCAATGTATCAACAACAAAAAAAACACTTCCACTTGTTGTTTTACTCACATCATTGCATATTGATTCAGACTGACCTCCAAAAACAAAGCTTGGGCTTTTTGATCCAACTGTAATCAAATTACATCCAAACATTTTTTGTTTCACCACCACTTCTGCATGTGTGCTTATTATACAATGTTTACAATAATTCTACTATGTCCCATCTTCCTACCTCATTATAACCGAACGCCACTCGTGTTCAATGACAAAGCAGCTAGAATTATGGATAAAAAATGAATAAAAGGTTGTCTTTGTCACTGGTTTGTTCCACTCCTAAATCTGTATGAATGTCAAGTATGCTTTTCACACTAAGCTTCGCTGTACTTACTAACCCTCAGCTCACAATTTTTAATGGGTGTAATTAATGTTGTTTTCTATGTCAGTAAATTGCACTTTTCTAAGAAACTAAGCAAAAATAACTCCATCATTGCACACTTTACCTTAAAGGTAAAGTTTGGGATAAAACCTTGTGCAGGGGGAATGATTGCCTTGCAGGAGCTTGAAAATACAGTTTACAGTGAACGGGGAGCATACGCTGTATTGGATTTTTGGCCTGGTGTCATTAGTTGAAGCGCCAGCGGTGCTGCTGGTAAACAAGGTGAGAATCTGATTAATGAAAAATGCATGTTTAAGCAAACGAGTTACTCAACATTCACAACCTTTTGTCCATTAGTAAAGCAAGACCCTCTGTAGTTTGATTTGCCACAACATTATTTTTTTTTTGGCAGTAAATCCTATAAAGTTATTTATGAAAATTTACTTCAGAACACTGCTGAGTTGTGAATTGCAACTAGTCACACCAGGAAATTCCTGTCACATTAGTGGTCTCAGCCTGTTCCTCTTTGACTTTCAGGCCATATATCTCAAGCGGGGAGGGGTTGCTCCAACAGCAAAGCCTGTATACTGCAACAATTGCAAGGTTTTGCAAAGGCACATTGTAGAGCTCAGATTAAGGTTCACTCTCATCACGTGTAAGCCTTGTTTTCCTCTCATGACACTTGTGCTTTGTCATTGCTTTAATGTATGCATACATCTGCGTTTTGTGGCAAAGTGCTAAAGCGCTAATATGTTTCTGTCATGACCATTTGTTCTGATCATCTAACATTTCAAAAATAAATAAATGTGTTGACACACAATTTAATTTTTTTATTTTTTAATTCTTTAAAAAATAAAATAAAATAAAAAGTCAATTACGAAGTAAATGAACAGACACACAAGTGGAAAACAAGGTCACCAAAAAGTTGCAGTTTTTTTTAAACACAAAAGTGATACGAAATGACGGTGGCAACAGCATGAGAAGCATCTGTTTCAGGCGGTCAGCTAAAAAGCTGGCAACCTAACTCAAAGAAGGATCCCTAACACTGGCAGAGGACAGAAGGCAGACAGGCGTCAGATTAGTTAGTGTACAAACTGAATATTCCTACTCCATATTTTTCTTCTGACTCTGCGAAAGGCTGCTCCAAAGAAAACAGATAGTTAATGGGTTTCAGTGATAATCCATTCAGTGATTTATAAACCAACACAAATATTTTTAAACTCTATTCTCTGACCAAATGGGTACCAAGTGTAAAGGCTTTACAACTGGGTTGATATAATCTATTTTTAGTGATACAATCTTAGTGTCAATGAGCACTAAGATCTCCTTGTGAATGTTTAAGGTTAAAAATGACTATGAAGCTCTTAGCTTGCCACTTGTGTGATCATATTGCGCAAGGCATGACCCGAATCAAGAACTGCTATTACAGTTGAATAGCCACTCAGCTCAGAGCAATTTACTGACTCCGTTAACTCTGTGTGAACCCAAAGAGGGGGCTCTTAAAAGGTTTTACAGCAATTCACATATGCACATCATAGAAGAGGTCTCCTGCATCTAAACAATCACTTAGTAGACCAATCCCATACATGGCTACATGCTGAAATTTCTCTGAGCAATTGAAGCCCTAGATACATTAATCTGGATATTTCAAACATATACGTATTCCTCCAATTGTAAAAAAGTCATGTAATCAGTCAAACTAAAAGAAATATAATATTTTATCATAACTGCATTGAAATCTAAAAACAAGACCCCCAACAATAGACCAACGATTTATTTTTCTCTTAGAGATTTAATATTTTTATTTGAACTTTGGAGTTTGCTGAAAACAGAGTCAGATCAGTATTGTAAGAGAAACTGGTCTAATGTTGTTGTGGTTTTCGTCACAAAAAAAACAGCATTAGCGTGTGCAAAGTTGGCCTTTTTATCACCATTAATACATAAGCAGATAATTAGTCAACATTTATGCACCCAAACAAAGATTTTTCTAAAAGGGGTTTAAAGATCCAATGTTTTTCAACTTTAGAGTCTAAAATGTGAATGGATTGTTAAATAAAGTGATATGCCAGGAGTATAACTCATTGTTTACTCACAATCAGGGATAGAACATAACATAGCAAATATCCATTTTTTAAATGTAAAATGAGGATTTTAAAGGGAGGTTACGTGAAAAGGTTATGTTTAAATCTACGTGTTAGACTCTAAAAGTTAACCATCTAGTCTAACAGAGGTCAACCTTTCAACAAAGTTCTACCTTTTCTTTGCATTTCATGTCTTGTCATTTCAGGTTTACCACGTATGGGAGGTGCCTACCAATAGCGTAGATTTGTTCTACAAAAAGAAGATCTGTAGATGGTTCCCAATTACTTCAACTTCTTAATTAAATTAAGTTTATATCAAATTAAGTAGGCAGCATTGATATAATGGTAACCTGTACTTGTATAACCTTCAACCACTGAGATTATAGGCAAATCTGTGTGCGTGCGTGCGTGCGTGCGTGCGTGCGTGTGTGTGTGTGTGTGTGTGTGTGTTTGTGTGTGGACATAGGTGTAGAAATGATTGTGATTTGTTTTAATCTTACACAAACAATTTCAGCTTGTTCTAATGTCATGCCATTAACGTTTAAACTGGCTCCTGTAAACTACCCACTCCAATTTGACTAAAGTTCAAAGGTTCATACAATTGAATTCATATCAATAAAAGTGAGATTTTTCAGGTAGTTATAAGATAAAAGTTGTCTTTATTGGTCAGCTTCAACTTTTGGTATTTATGCCAACAGAAAACATAAAGAAAGGTATACTGTACACTGCAGATAAAATATAATGTGCTTACAACCTGACTTCCTTTCCCTTTAGACCGAAATCTTCATTCATTAAATAAACCTTGGCATTAATACATTATTCATTTAGGCCATTTTAAATTTTCGGAAGAACAAGGCGAACTCTTTGTTTCCAGGTGTTCATGAAATAGTTACCCGCTAAAACAGGTTCATAGTGCAGCATTTTAAAACTGAAGATGATCCCTTCAAAACACTAAAATTATTTCGGAAATTAAAACAAATTGATGAGTTTTCCTAAATAGAGAGAGATAAAATAAAATAAAATGAAATAAATACATGTTTCTTGTGGGTATAAAGAGATTATCTTGGTATTTAGACTTACATTTATTTTTTCCTTGTCTTGTATATTTCCAACCTTCTGAGAAGAGCACATTTCTTTGTTACAAATCAGAACATGTTTCACACTAAGCCTGCGGATTGGTCAGTCACAATCCTAGTTTTGTTCACCTGTAACCTTTACAAATTCCAAATTGTCAACACCTTGTTGTTATATATCTGTGTGTTTCTAGATAAAATCTTCTTTTTCTGAGGGAAGATATTTGGATTACAGGGACCAGGTGCGCTTGACCATCCCATCTGGACTCCATATCCCCATCGACTATAATTTGCAGAGACAGTTTAAGTCACGCTCACAGCCACCTTTAAAACCATGGAAATATGCAATTCTGTCGGTACAAATAGTAGCTTAAAGTCTTGTTTCATTTTCTTTCTTGTATTTCAACAATATGTCTTGGAAATATTCATGAAAGACTAAAAAAAATCCTAACCTTACCAGAACAGAAACGCCTTTTCCCATCTATATAAAGAATTTTTTTTCCCTGCCTGATTAGCATAAAAAACTATTTTCAAAAAGGAAAACAATTACGTACATGTATGTAGATGTTATGCAACCATGCCACTTATAACTTGCAATTCATGTAATCTTCATCACTGTAACTACAGAAGGCGTCAAATGTGATTCTCATGTATAAAAGAGTAAAATAATACAAAATTGCACTTTTTTTCCCCCTGCATTACTGGTGGGGTAAACAAATCCTACTAACAAGAATGGTAATACACTTTTGGAACCAGCTACAATCCTTGATTACTTCTAACCAAAGGGACTAGATTCGGATGCATTTATAAAACCTACTTATAGTAGTTTGAGAAAATAATTAACAGGTCAATTCAAGCAGGAAAATGTTAGAACTAATCAGATTCTTTAGTGCATACCTACACTCCTGCATAAAGTAATAAAGCACGCTATCATGGCAGAACTGAAGAGCACAATCGTCAAGAAAATGAATCCACTCCACAATAACAATGCTGCGCTTGCTTACAGTATACTGGCAAACAGATGATTCATGCAACCACATCAATGACATGAGATGATGCTAATTAGACTTTTGTGACACTTGCAAGCTGCTCCAAGTCAAAGGGCATGCTAGGGAGCTGTTTGCCTCCAAACTGTGCATTTTAATTATCATTATGCAAATGGTTCGGACAGCAAGTGTCAGGGTTTTGCAGCTCTGCTCTTTAGCTTGTCTAAAGGTCATTCATATTAAACTATGTGTTTTTTTTTATTTTTTTTGCATATTCATTATTTTAATTGCAGCTACGGCAAAAACAGTGGATAAAAAGACTTTATTACATATCAAAGTACATGTGTAGACTGCTATGTAAATAGAAGGGAACCATTAGTGGCGCATTGCTGCTCTCTGCTGTTGAGAGTGTGAATACATTTTTCCTAAAAAAAACTTTTTATCTTTAATGATCTCTTAAATATTTATTAGTTTTTTTTGTGATAGCAATGTTTGAAAAATCTCCATAAAGTTTCTGACTAATGAAAGATGTTTTGTTTTTTGTTTTTTACTGTCAGCAGATTTGGTATAGACTCTCCGATGAATCATGGTCACAAGAACCATTTTCTTTTTAATATTGAATTCAGATCAGCCCAAATCTGAAGTACCATCGTCTTGAAAATGCCTATATCACACTTGCAGAAGTGATAGATGATAGAAATGATCTTTTTTGGAATTTGTTCAGACTGGGCGGAATTTGATTCTTTTTTACAGATTTTAGTTTTACCTAAAAAATTCATGTCATTCATCCAGGGGTCTGACATTAAATGGGTTTATGAAACTGAAGCCAAAGCAGTAATTAATCAGAGCTGAGTTTCTTTTTTTTATCAATTATTTATGTACACTGACTTTAATAGAGGCAGAAGGCTACAGTGCTTTTTTTAATGTTTCTCAAATTTGTGAGTTGTAAAAACTTAAGAAAGCCATCTCTGGTAGGCAGACCAATGTTTTTTACATGTATATTTTGTGGGTATAGTTGCTCTTAGTGCAATGTGCTTGGAAATGACTGTATTACCACTTCCGGACTTACAAATGGTAGCATTTTGTTTTTCCATATGATCTTTGGATAGTTTAGCTGATTCAGGGCAGAACTAGTTTGCTTTTTACGATCTTTTAGCCTGGTTTGTGTTAGTTAGGTAATTTATTTGTTGCGCATCTTTGGCATCTAACTGAGATGAATTAAAATGAACTATATTTACATTTTAAAAAAAAGGTTTTTAAACATGTAAATTGAATGGTTTGGGATCCAAATTTTTTTCTATAAAATAGTTTTTTTTTGTTTTTTGGTGTATGTTCATCTTTAGTGTGTATTTAAAAGAATTATATTTGATGATCTGAAGAGAGTAGTACCTGCAAAAACCGGATATTTTCCAATGGGGCCATTTTTGCTTTACCAAACTATTACTAGCAAGAAGGGTTGAATGATAAGGATTTAAAAATGTTTTTACAAGATATGTTTTGGTTCAATCGTGTAAAAAAAACAACCAAGTAAGCACTTGAAAACAAAACAAAAAACTAATTTAAAATATGCTTCTTCAGGCCACCAGCTACATAAAGAACTGTGATTTCTATTCCTAAACTGCAACTATTTATATAGTTTCTAATTTATACACTACTCAGACTGTACAGTTGACAAAAATCCTAAAATGTACAATTTAGCCAGTTTATTTAGTTATCAAATATTCATCTTAGTTTGTCACAATAATAAATATTACTTTTTATCATGACAATTTCCCATAACAAAAAGCAATACAGTAGTGCCTACCCCTACTATCATCTAAAGAAATAAAAAAATAAAAAATGTTCTCCAAATGTTTATTTAAAGTATGATAAATCCATATCAAAATTTTCAGAATAATTTTATACTATGGTCTGAGCAGCAAAATAATCAGAAATGTATAGTTTATTATCACTCAATTAGTAAAAAACATAATAGTTTTTAATTGTATGCGTTTAAGTATGTTTTATTCCACAGCACAATCAGTAGTTTAAGATCAATCATCCCGTTATATCTTGTATACAGTAGAGCTCTTCCTTACACATTCTCAACATTAGAATATAACAATATTTGTTTAATTTATCAATTTTAAATCACCCGTGATTTTATCTAAACATTTGACTTGAAACATATTCAAGTTTGTTATAAAGAAAAGATAAAAAGCTAAAAACAAAATCTTTGGGATGGCAAGTCAAATATCAACTGTGAGCAGATGTAATCTAGTTATTTACTTTACATGCATTGACACAAACAGATATTTCCCACTTAAAAGGTTGAGAAAATTTATTCCACTTCACATCTCTGATGGACTTCAGCACTTAAGCTAGAGTGCATTAAACCAAGGGACAAAATAAAATTCAAGTGCACCTTTAATTTATTCAATATCTATACGAGGCAATATAACAGATCAATCATGATTGGCATATAAAATATGTACAAGTTGAATGTATTTATAAAAATGACAGATCCTTGTGAAAAGTGTATGTGCTTATATGTGTAAGGTGGCAAGATGGCAGCAACTTTCAAGAGTCCTTCTTCATAGAACAATCAATTATTCTGGTGGCTGCTGACATCTGAGAGGTACGTTTTCTAGCAAACAGCATAGCTTGAAGCATAAATGGTGCTCTGGGATTAGGAAAGGCAACAGGTGGACTGTTTGGTCTCTCTTCCCTAAAGAGAAAACAAAAAAAACAAAAATTAGAAACAAATAACGTTTTATCGACAAATTCAAAAATCAATTAGCAATTGGTTATAAATTAGCCTTTTATCTGCAGCTACAAGCAAAAAAATAAAATAAAAAGTTCAGGAGCGGATGAGTTGCTATGGCAACTTTGTACCCACATGTGTTCCTGTAAGCATGCTACTGGTGCCTAAGCTTTCCGGGTACCTGTTGTCTCTGTTGTTGCCGTCTGAATTCTTCCTCACTGGCGGCCAGAGCCTGAGCGAGAGCCAGGTCCTCTTGCTCCTGGGGGCTGAAAAGAAAACATCCTGAAAGTGAAAATACAACAAGGACTGGAGGGGAAAAAACAAACAAAGAACATGTTGATCCCATATTTTAATTTAAACGCAACCTAATTAAAATGAATGTAGCACTCCATAGTCAAGGCTTTTGTTTAGGGAGTGGGCGAAAAACAAACTTTACTCTAGATTTCCCACAGTGTGAAAAATGTTCTGTTTCTAATAATTCAGGACATTATATCTTCAATTCAAATCATACACAGAACCATTTCAGCCTCTGGATACCAACTATGTCAAAGTACACCCTGCTAAAAGTTCGACTCCCAGTTGAGAGGTTTAAAAATAAAAAATTATTAATTTATCTTCACACGCTGATCTATGTTTTAACGTGTTGCAAAAAAGTTTATTTATTTTATTAGGATTTTTATATTACATGCTAACCCAAAGTAACTTGTTAAGCGAAAAGAAAATGGGTTTGTGTGGCAGACATTGTAATCAGACCCTAAACCCCAAATAATGAGTAACCTCCAGAGCTCACACATAAAAAAGTCTGTCTGTCTGTAAATTTATCTCAATATAAATCCAGCGGTTCTGTGAAAGCTCAGAGGTGTATTTAAATTGAGAAAAACTTTAAAGTAGAGTAAAGGATATTAAACTACCTCCTTTGACCTGCCTGATCACCTAAACAATCGGTTAAAACAAATTAAGGAAAACATCAACAAGAGGCAGCCCAGTGACTCATACTCCAGAGGAGCCACCACAGCTTAAGTGGAAGGATCTACAAATATGAAATCTATTTATCCATCTATAAAGAACCCATGGAAAAGACATTAGAAAGTCTCAGAGGCATCCTGTTAAAACATCGTATCAGTAACTCACCTCAGGGACGGCTGAACAGTTGGTCTTGAATCAGCCAAAGACATCTCCAGTGCTCTTTGTAAAGCCTGCTCCTCCGACTGAAGTGACATAATAAAAGCATGATGTTAGGTTATAGTTTTTAAAAAACCTAGTTGTTGTTTTAAATGGGGGGATTTGATCAGAGTTGTGTTTATACCAAGCCAGCCTGAAATGATGCCGAGGACGGCATTACGTTGTTTGCAGAGACGGATGTAGGAATCCGCACAGCAGAGCTGGAAAACACAGGAAGACAATCAATAAGTTGTGTGTCTGTTTTAAAAGCGTACGCATTCAAAATGTCCAAGGCTGAACAAACGGGGAAGCAAAAACTTACCCTGAGCCGAGAGCTCTGTTGTTTACACTAACACCATTAGAAACAGGTCTAGGGTTTCCTGAAGCAGATGAACGAGAACTAGAGGCAGAAGACGAGGAAGCACCATGGGACCTCATTACAGCAGCATGTCTTTAGAAAAAGAAAAAAAAGAAAAGGCCAAACTAATTCACCAGCTCAATATATTAAAATTCAGAAGAAAGGAACGTTGTATTGGAATACTTAAATGACAGAACCTACCCAGATTTGCAGATAGGCTTTCCGTCGGTCTTACAATCGTGGTCTAGTGGGTGTCGATGTTTGAGACAGTAATTTAGATGACACTGATCGCATGTGACTCGTATCATTTCCTTTTGTTTACAGCCACCTTTAGAACATTTATTTGTGAATATCTAAAAGAAAAGAAATTGTAAGAAATTAAATAAATGATTTATATTACATTGGAGCATAAAGCAAGGGTAAATTTCTGCTACTCTAACCTTTCTCTTCCTTTGCGCAGGGTCCGATTTGCAGTCTCTGTCGATGTGTTCTCCGACTTTAATGTCAGGCATCTCTCCTCTTTTGATAGGAATGGGGGTATTACACAACGGGCAAACTGGAACCTGGACATCCTACAATAAAAAAACAAAACAAACAAAAGAACAAGCTTTTAAAATGTGATATAAAATATTCCCATTTGGTGTATCAAGAAAAAGCCCCAATAAAATCTAAAGTTTCTGGCTGAAGGCAAACGGTGCCAAAAAACAAAACCTAATCTACATGGGATGTTTTACCAGCTGTGTGTTGTTGATGAAGTTTGATATATATGCGCAATAGGTCAGATAGCACGTGAACTGCCAAGCTAAGGTGATAAAAGTTGCCATTTCAGTGAGTAACTCAATTATCGGCTGTCACATCATATCAAAAATTAACATAGTCACTGCACTTGTAAAATGCTTAGTTTACATTAAGTAAATATACAGTCAAAATTACTTATAATAGTTTCATTAAAATCAGTTACTGTATATATATATATATATATATATATATATATATATATATATATATATATATATATATATATATATACACACACACAACCCAATAAATCCATTTTTTTTATAAACCAGCTAAAAATAAATGAAGCACAAACCGAACCTACATTAAATTAAGTTAATATCTTGTAAGGTTTATGTTTACCTACCTTTTTGAAGGATGATGTGCATTTATGATTTGCATAGGTAATGTGATCCTTGCAGAAAATGTCCTGACACGCGTCACATCTCATTGGGAGGAAATCTGAAATCACCAACAATATATATATATATATATATATATATATATATATATATATATATATATATATATATATATAAAGGATTTAACAAGTCAAATAAACTACAATGAATACGGATTTCAGCTTATACTCACCTAAACGTTTACATGTCTTCTCAGAGCAGTGCTCTCCCAAATCTGGAAACTCCATTTTTAAAAAACTGTTCTGGTGCAAATGACAGGTTTTTATTCTGAAACAGGAATAAACAGACAAGTTTGAACGAATGGGAAGCTAACAGTTCTTAGGGCTGCTCTCATGTTTAATAATTGTGTGGTTAGCCATGAGTCACACTATTATCATCCTGATGATCAACAATGAGTTTGCTAAATTATTAGCAAGCGGCTAAGCTAACTTCGATCAGAGTCACAGATGATCGATTACGTAACCAATAGTTCAGGTTATCCACGACCGGGTTAGAAAAACTAACAAGAAGTTGATAATTAAAGTATTTTTATTATCAATAATAATACATGTACAAAAACTAAAGTGTGTGAATTTAAGGAATATGAATCAGAAATAATGTAACTCAATTCACCCAAAGTTACAAATAGCAGTAATTTGTTCTAACACGAAAGGACAAACTAAACCACAAACAGTCTGTCTTCCTAAAGTTCAAAAAGAAACATTAGAAAATATAGAACATTTATATATTTAAAATTATCGACCCCGGCTGGTTTGCTATGCTAGCAAGATGATCTGCTAACCTCAGTTTTTTGCGAACGATTTTACTCACCAGATACGGATTACTTCTCAGTCTTTTCCTCCTGGAAATAGAAAACCACTGTGTTTATATATTTTTTATTATTATTATTCCAGATGATCTGAGTAAGTTTATGTTTTTTAGTCCCGTAGTTGGACGACAGCCGCACTTACACAACCTCTGCTCTGTTTGTGAAGCTCCTCGTCTGTTCCGCTGGGTCACGCAGCGTCCAACAACGTCAATACGCCGCTGACGTCATGCCCTTGACGTCGCGTCGGAAGGCGGGGCTTCTAGAAAATTCAGGAATACTCTCGTCAACAATCAATCAATCAAAAATACTTTATTTATCCCAAACCTAAATTAAATGGTGTTAAAGTAACTCATTTAGCTAAGGAGTTCTGTAGCATTTCCATGAATGATCCAATGATGGGCATGTTTATGTTTACTCAAATTTCATTTTTTTATATTATTATTATTATTATTATTATTATTATTATTATTTTTATTTTTATTAAATACTAAAATACAAAACAAAGACGTCAATTGAAACCTCAGAGAGAACAAGTATAAACTTCTACAACTACTGATAATAGTAATAAGACCATCATAATCATTCATTCCTCAAAGGCCAAAATTTACCTTGGACCTTTGGTACCTTTGGTCTTCTTGCACACATGTTAAAATTCACATTATTGTAAATCATAATTGCTTGATACATATATATTTATGAATAATAATATTTTTGTTTTGCCAGCAGCAACAGAGCCAAGGCTGAAAACGCTAAGAAACAAGGCTGATTCTGACTTCTGAACCTCTGAAGATGATGACACAAAGAAGCATTTTACATAAAATCAAAAAAACTATGGACAACCCCCAACATCCTCTTCATGACATAGCCATTGGAAACACAGAGTGTATCCTCATTGAAAGGCTCGAACACACTGTGGGGATCAAGGGAACACCACTAGGCTGGTTTAAATCGTAGAAGTCAGAGGCTTTGATTTTAGTTGTGAAATGGACAGCTATGAGAACTTTCCCGTCCACAGCCATAACATTTTATTTTCCTTTGGTATAAATAAAGCATTTTGTCATTAGAATTTGATTGATTGCTGTCATATGTCTACATTGACAACACATATAGTGATATTTACATTTTTACTTGAACAACTTGAGTCTTTAACATCTGGGGTTTTCAAATTATTAGTCTATAATAAATGTTTTGTATCTTTAAATTTCTATTACACAAAATTTCTTAGAATTTAAAATCTCAGTAGGTATAACATCCATAAAAAAACAAAAAATAGTTGATTATTTGCAACTCTGTTCTTTTATAAAGCAGAGTATACTCTGCTAATTTTGTTTAATCATACAAATCTGCTTGTCATGACTTCGGTTTCCAGCTTTGATTTCTCTGGCATTTAAGTAATTTAACTTAGCAAGGTAATTGTACTCTAACTAATACGTCCTTATTGCTCAATCTGTTTGCTGTTTCTCTTCTACTAAAGAACATTTACATAAATAGTCTAGCATGTTATACAAAACTATCATTTGAAGTGTACTATCTTATTTTAAACACAGTTACTACTTCTATCACTCTGGTTAAGCCACAATATATTTTATTGTGTTTAAATGGAAATTTAAAAAAAGTATTGTAGTGCCAGATTTTCAAAACCTTATTAAAAGAAATAGAGTGACAAGTTGGGATGAAATTATCTGTCTTTTAATCAAGTACATATTACTAATTTGAAGTTAGGTCTCTAGAATATATTTGCATGCTTTAATAATTCAAAGAAAGTTTATTTTTATTATTGATAATAAGGCTTCCAATTAAGCTCCTTGTTTAATTGGTGACCTGAATCAATCCAAATGGAGTAAAAATGGCAGCAAATACTCAATCATTTAAATCTGGCTTCAGAAAGGTTTGACTCTAATGGGCATTTAAAACAAAGTTGTATCTACTCAAAGTGCAGCCAGTTGATTGAATACAGGGGTTCATTCAGTCTAATCTTAAGATACCAAAGCAAGATAAGCCATACTAAAAAAAAAAAAATCTTCTGTGAAGTCTGTGGTTTCAAATAATGAACAATTTAATCTTTATCATGTTCTAAAACCTTAAATTCTCTGACTGAATTTTCTTGAATAACATAAATGATATTTCATTTTCTTATATGATATTCCTTACTGGTTCTATAAATGGAATATATAGAAATTTTTTTATGGTACTACAGCTTGGTGAGGATTAAAGCGAACTTTAAAGATTTAAAACCTCAGTTTAGACAGAGAAGATTTTCATGCACTTTTTATTTTACTGTTCACTTTAACAGTGAACAGCTGAGTCATCATAAAACTGCTGAGTCATCTGCTGACTCAGCAGATGACTCAGCAGTCTTTGGATGTATCAACAAGGAGGATGAGAAGGAATACAGGGCTGTGAATAACTTTGTCACATGGTGTGGGCGGAACCACCTACAGCTCAATGTGACAAATACAAAGGAACTGGTGGGAATGAGGAGGAACACTGTGCCAGTGACCCCAGTCTCCATCCAAGGGTTCAATGTGGACATAGTGGAGGATTATAAGTACTTGGTGGTTCAAATTGACAGCACACTGGACTGGTGAAAGAACACTGACGCTCTGTACAAGAAGAGCATGAGTCGTCTCAATTTTCTAAAGGAGGCTGAGGTCCTTCAATATCTGCAAGAAGATGCTCAGGACATTTTATGAGTCTGTCGTGGTCAGGATTCAAGGATTCAAGGAGACTTTATGGTCATTTCAACACATGTGGTACATGAGGTGGAACGAAATTGTATTCTCACGGTCCAGTTCCACCCAAGAGCTAATCTTAAAATAGATAAAATAAAGTTAAAAGAAGTCAAATAAATAAAATAGAATGTAATACATAAAATATTCAGAAAATATGCGGGAGTAAAGTGTCTCAGTGCGGGTATGTGAAGGTGTTCAGTGTGTATTGTCCATGTAAAGTGTCAGTGCAGTGGTTGTTCAGGTGGAGTTCAAGAGTCTCACAGCTTGAGGAATGAAGCTGTTTCTCAGACGGGTTGTTCTGCACTTGATGCTCCGCATTCTCCTGCCTGAGGGGAGCGATACAAAAAGTGAGTGTACTGGGTGAGTGGGATCCTTCCTGATGCAGGTGGCCCTTTTAATGAATCTGGAGGTGTAAATGTCTATGGTGCTGGGGAGGCTGACTCCAACAATCCTCTCTGCAGCCTTCACCACTCTCTGAAGGGCTTTCCTGTCTGCAGCAGAGCAGCTTCCATGCCACACGTTGATGCTGGAGCACAAGACGCTCTCCACCACACATATGTAGAAGGAGGTGAGGACTGAGCTCCTGAGTCCAGCTCGACTGAGCCTCCTTAAGAAGTAGAGCCACTGGTGTGCCTTCCTGACCAGAATGGAAGTGTTGCTGCTCCAGGTGAGGTTGTTACTTAGGTGCACACCCAAGTACCTGTAGCTGCTGACCACTTCCACAGCGGATCCACCGATGTGCAGGGGGGGATGAGCATGCTAACCCCTTCTGACGTCCACAATCATCAGGTGTTCCACCTCCTGCCTGTACTTGGACTCATCACTTTTTGTGATGCATCCAACCACTGCTGTGTCGTCCACAAACTTAACAATATGACAACCTGGATGGATAGGCGAGCAGTCATATGTGAGCAGTGTGAACTTGGCTGAGGGTGCCAAATGCCAACAGTCTGAACAGACTGATTAGAAAGGCCAGTGACATGGTGGCTCTGAAGCTGGACCCTCTGACAGCAGAGCCAGACAGGAAAATGCTCCACGAACTGAAAGCCATCCTGGACAATGATTCAAACATACATATATATATATATATATATATATATATATATATATATATATACACTACTCACAACAAGTTAGGGATATTTGGCTTTCGGGTGAAATTTGTTGAAAATGTAAATAGAGGCTAACCCAAGCATCTCGCAGATGACGTACGGCAGGTTCATGCAAACTCATCAGGTTAAGAATGTATGTTGATGATTGGACACGTGATATGCAGTATCTTCTGGAGGAAATAGAGTTGCCCGCACACCTCCGCTTTTCTACTGTGGTGCGCCACTTTAGTGGTGAAGCTAGAAAGCTGGTCCTAAACCTTCCTCCCCATGAACAGACCCAAGAGAAGGCATTGGAGAAACTAAGAGCAGAATATGGTGACACACAGGGCTCCCTGGACCAACTAGCCGACTTCTATTAATGCAGCCAGCGGCCAGGGTAGTCTGCCTGGTCCTATGCCATTGTGCTGGAATCTACATTGCGGGGTGTTGAGGAAAGTCTAAGAGGAGGCAGGTCCTTCCCAGATTGTGACAGTAAACTCACTCGCCAGTTCCTGGGGAGACTAACTGTGAGGAGGTGTATGCACGGGTTGCACCAATGAAACCCAGGCTCCTGAGCTTCAGGGAGCTGCGAGTTGAACTGCGTGAGGTAGCACGAGAGACTAAAAAGTTCCAGGCACAACACGAATCAAAGTAGACATATGCACAAGTGCATGTTGCATCCGAGTGTACTGCAAATGTGAAGAAAGAGAGGCCGAAATATGCCTCAGGGTTAACAGAACTGACAGAGATGGTCCAAAAGTTAGCCCTAACCCAACAGGAACACATGGTTTAGTTGTCTCACCTAGAAGCAAAGATCACTGCTCCACTCTCTACTCCCCCACCAAATTTCCAACCACCTCCAGTGAATCCTGTCTCCAGTGCAAGTGTCACATGTTACCAGTGTGGGAAGCAGGGAGACATAGTTAGGGTCTGCAGAGAAGTATTCCCCAACCCCAGCCCGGCATGGGCCCAGCCACCGCTGCCAGTGAATCTTGCAGAGGGTACCTCACCTCGAACACCTGGCCCTTTAAATGCCTATAGCCCATGGCAGCTGGGGAAGCCATGGGCGAGCCACAAGGTCCCCTACTACAGACGGATGAGAGAAGTGATGGAGTAAAGGACCCCCCCTTAGTGGGTCCCAGGAATGAGGGGGAGGTGGAAGTCAATGGGATAAAGTGCCAGGCTCTCATTGACTCTGGCTCCCAAGTAAAGAGTATTACTCACAGATACTGGCGTAACCACCCCATCCTTCGAGAGCAAAAGCTACAGCCCTCTACCAATAGAAGGTGCAGGAGAACAAAATGTGCCCTACCACGGTTTCCTGTACATCGAACTGAAGATACGGACAACAACCCCCTCAAGTATGTGATGACCACAGCGAGTTGGATGCTACGTGGCATTGTCGAAACTGTCTGCATTCGACTTTGACATCCAATACAGACGGGGTCAGAGTAACATGAATGCAAATGCACTCTCCCGTTTGTCCAACAAGGAAGTAACCCGGGCCCTCCAAACTTGTCCTCATTTGGTGACCAGCCGGCAGCGGGAAATGCAAGCCACGCCAAAAGCAGAAAGCCCTGCAGGAGAGGGTACTGCTGCCCCAACAGTGTCTGAAACCAGCCAACTCCTAGAATCCAGTGAGTCCTATGGAGATGTGGGACCAGAGTCACTACCTTCCATGACGAGACAGGAGATTCGCACGGCACCGAAGGGAGACCCTGTCCTTGGTCCAGTTTTGTACTTCAGGAGCTTGTTTGTGTAGACTTTTTGACCCTAGAGAAATCCAAAGGTGGTATTGAAAATGTGCTAGTCGTCACCGACCACTTCTCCCACTACGCACAAGTCTAACCAAACAAGGATCAAAAGGCCTGCAGAGTTGCTAAGGTGCTGTGGAGAAACTTATTCTGTATGGTTAGGTATAAAATGTGACGTGATTTAATTACACATAGGTAAATCAAAACTGTACAATCTTTTGCAATTTGTAAATTTGAGAAATTTGCATTCCTATAAAACAATAACATAACATCTTGCTCATGTTAGCAGTGCTGCCCAGCACATTGCGTCAGACACGTTTAACTGTGTCAGGGTCACCAGAAAACTTAACCTTAAAAGGCAAAACAAGTAGCTATTTTTTCTGCATGACATTTAGGACTTGTTACCCGCCTATAGCTGACACACTAATATCTCACTTTTACGGGCACTTCAGGGAAGCCCACTTCTGCAAAACCTCTGCAAAAATAAGTCAGTGTAGACAATGGATAGCTGCAGCACACCAGTTATAATTTTTACTTTTCACTGGTTCATAACTATTCTCAGATTACATCTATATATAATATTATATGTAATGCATAACATTCCCTGGTCCTTGAGGTTCCTGAATTACAACTGATTGGGTCTCTGACAAAGTGAATGTTAATGACCTGTCAGCTAAAGAAATATTTATCTGCTTTCTCTCCGTTAAATAATTAAATGTCCAATGAGTATTTGAAAGTACAAAAGTTCACAAAAATGTGAATAACTCACTTTTATTAAAAAGTGTGATAGAGCCATATCATTTCAATCTTGCAGTCTGACATTAATAATTCAAATCCCAATCCAATAATCCAATAGAAACGTACAAAAGGGTGCTTTAGATGTTGTTAAATTCCATATAGGGCTATTCCACCAGATGTAAGCACACTTTAGGATAAAAAAGATTACAGTTTTGTTTCACAGGTTAACACATAGAAAAGGTTAACCCAAAACAATTTATAAAACAACCTTTTGGTTGTGTTTGAGTCTTGGGAGTGCCTTCCTTTTACCAGTAGGAGGCAGCACAATTCTCACAGGTCGAGGAACAAAAAAAGGACCATGAAGAAATAAGTTATTATATGTAATTGTGACTAAAAATATTACAAGTGCATGTAGCTTGGAGACCATGTTTTGCTTGTTTTATTTCCAACTTCAAGCTTAGAAAGAGTATACAATCTTACAACACTTAATATTACCCAGAGTTCACATTAATAAATGTTTCCCTGTAGACATTTACAAGGGTGGTCCCTTACAAAAATTGACCATGCCACTTTTTTATCAGTTTACCAACATATCCTAAATCTATATGATGTAATTTTAAATCACAGACTATTAGACACTAATGTACAATATAAAATGGGAGGACAACCATCAGCTCTTTTTCAGCCACAAAATGATTAAATGTTTTAAACACCTCTATCACTTATATGTCAAGTGTGCTTTTTTGCATATCAAGCCTATCAAGAGTTTGCTCACATTAGATTTTCATAGAAGAACATGTAAGTCACAGGTTGTTTAGTCACTCTGTCTAGTTGATTCTTTTATCAGCTTTATACATTCAGCTTTTGTATACCCTTAATATTGAACTTAAAAACAAAAAAAGTTAATTTAGTAAAACATCAGACATGAATATAGAAATTAAATTGCAATCTTTCTTTTTCAGATAGTAATTTTAAAAAATTGCTAAATGTTTTATGTGATTGTTGTACATGTTTATCTTATCTAATTAGGCTGGTAGGGCATGATTAGCGACCTAAAAACAAAAAATATTCAGAAAAAAAGCTGACACAAGGTTGTTTGTTTGCCATCTCAGATAAAGCAAGACAGTAAATTGTTTTTAGTATTGTTGAATTTTGAATGGTCTGGTCAAGACAACATTTTGTAAACTAGACACAAACGCATGTGTTGTGTGTCCACACCTCAGGCATTACATTATAACCTTCTGCTAAGGGCACACTGTACTTCTGAATGTGGCCAAAGCAGTAGGGAAGCGATGCTTTCCTTGGTTTACAGGGTTTACAGCAAAGCTCTGATAGACAACATAACATTTGCCCTTTTACAAATGTTTAGTTTTTCTTTTTTTCTTTGTTGGACCTGAAGATTTCAGATCATCTCTAATGCATATCAGTCACAGCCAAAATAAATTGATTTGATTTTCTAGAAGGAAAAACTTTATCCAAACCAACGTTACTAGCTGATAATAAAAAAGCTCCAAATGTAACTTAATGAAGATTTTTCAAGCATTCACTTTTATCTTTCTGCCAACTCAGTCGAATGATCAAAATGTCTTTTTTCCTCTTTTACTGTAACAATTTTACACCGGTCTCCTTCAGAAACTCTGAACTTCATTCAGGGAAATGACGCTGCAGCAAATTTGATTCTTTTTTTTTTCTCTTTCATACCTTGCTGCATGAGTCATTGATGCACTTTTGGAGTAATTTAGGTAAACTTGGTTTCGTGTTATATAATCTCTTGATTTGTCGCTTAATGAGAACTTTTAGGCTACTGCATACTGTTAGACATGTGCTATTTCAGGAGTTTATTCAGTTCATAAATCGTGCAGTAAGTTGGTCTTGTAAAATTAAATTCACCTGTCCAACAGTTATTTTAAAGCACAGTGAATTTGTGAGTTTACAATGGGGTTAATATTTTTTTTTAACAAGCCTATGTGACTTTGAACAGCATTTCTTCTTTAACAAACGAAATGAACATTATCAAACCTATTTCTGCATTT
>JAVLVB010001098.1:968763-1011708 GCA_032876305.1 Orestias chungarensis
ATATATATATTATATATATGTGTGTATATATATATATGTATATATATACACACATATATATCAACTTGTTTTTGTTTCATGTAGTCTTTGTTAATAAGGCATAATTAGGCTAAAGACCCAGAAAACAAAAACAGCAAAGGAAGGTGTCACCTCACTATTTGTTTAATTACCTTAATACAACACTTTTTTTTGTTTGTTGTTGCTCTAATTAATATGACTCCAGCTGAGACAGCAGCGGTGCTCACTGCTCGCGTCTTCACCTCTCTTTATTTTTGGTTGTCCTTCTTTATCCAAAGGTCTGGTTTCAAAACCGCAGAGCCAAGTGGAGGAAAAAGGAGAACACGAAAAAAGGCCCCGGTCGACCTGCTCACAACGCGCACCCCACCACCTGCAGCGGGGAGCCCATGGACCCGGATGAGATTGCGCGCAGGGACCTTGACCGCCTGGAGAAGAAGAAGCGCAAGCAGGAGCGCCGGTTGCTCAAGTCCCAGAACAAGCTCGCCGCCGGGGATCTGTTCCACACGCCGGGCTCGGACAGCGACAGCGGGTTGTCGCACATCACCGACAGCGACCACAACACGTGTCCGTCCTTCGACTCGATGGGGGGGAACCAGTCCGTGTGCGACATCCAAAACCAAAGACATCCGGATCGGGATGGTGGCGCATGCGAGCTGGACTCGGCCGACCCCGGCGGCGCTGGCAGAGCCTCCGGGATGCAGAAACTCAACCCGTTCAGCGTGGAGAGCCTCCTGTCGGACTCCAGACCCAGACGCACCTCCGCGGCCTTACCCTCCTCTCGGCCTCTGATCGGGAAGGGACACTTTCTGCTCTACCCGATCACGCAGCCGCTTGGATTCATTGTTCCGCAGACTGGCCTAAAGAGCCCAGCGGCGTCGGCGGCGGCGACGCATTGCGAGGGCCCGGCGGAGCCGCCCGGTGGCCCCTGTGCCCCCGCGGCCTCCCCGGGCTGCAGGAGCTGCTCGCCGGACCCGCACAAACCCGCGCAGCTTACTGGACAGGAGCAGAAACGGAGCCCGAGCGGGTCAGAGTTCGCTAGCGGACAGCAGAGCTCGGAGTCGACTTTTGAACTCACACCGTGCGACGGCGCGGACAAGGAGCGCTCGGAGCGCGCAGTTAAGGTGAAAGCTTTGAGTGACTGTAACACACAGATGGACTCCACAGAAGACATGGAATAAATCACGGGGGGGTAAAACAAAGCAGGCAGCCTCGAAACAACACCTTTTTTGTTATTAGGCCAAAGCTTAATCTTTGCATTTAACCTCTGCTGATGTTATTTCTTTCTTTTCTGGGAGTGTGTGAGAGTATCAATTTCTTTGTGTGATAACATGTAAAAAAAATCCCAACAACAACAACAAGACCAACAAAAATCCTCAAGAGCTGTAAGAAAAAAAAAGGAATTATACTATTTATATATGTAAGGTTTTTCTTAAATAAATCTATTGTATACAAGCACCTGACACCGTGTGAGAGCTTAAATAGCAGCGCAGGACGACAGTACAGTAGGAAGGGCTTTATTATTATTATTATTTTTAAGAAATCTTATGTTGTACTTTGTATATTGCCCTAACAAATTTATTCATCTATAAGCCCCCGCTGAAATGAGGTTACGAGCCCGAGGCGAAAAAGGACCCGCTCGACTCCTGCAGAGTTTTGATATGAAAGTAATTATTTTCCCGGTGGCTACTGCAGGGGGATTCAGTTTATTTTAGCTCAAAGGGGGTTATAATACATTACCGATTTCTAGTGATATGAAATCACATAAACTTCCAAGAATAATAGAATTAGCATGAAAAGGCCTGGGTGTCAAATTGAAATAGGAAAATAATAGCCTCGGCAGCTGGGAGTGTGTGTGCGTGCGTGTGTTTGTGCATATTGGATAGGAGATGTGGATTCGTGGGGAGGCATTTTCATGAGTTTTTTTCTCCTTCTCCTCTCTCTCTCTCTCTCTCTCTCTGGGTGTCTCTCTATCTTTCTTTTCTCTCCTCCTGTCCTCGCGTTGTCAGGGGCCCCTTGTAGCGGGGCTATATTAAGATAGATGTTCGATGATATCCCTCATTGTTCTGTCGCTTTACATTGATGTTTCTGTGTTATCAGCCTATTGATCACGCGTCGGCTGTAATAGGACGGGCTGAGCCAAACGTGCCTATTTACAATAACAGAACACATTTGTTCTAATAGGGCTGCTGGTCCCCGGGGAGGCCGCGAAGGATCTGGGACATCTGCTCCCCTGCTTTCTTTCCTTTTTTTCTTTTTTTTTTTTTGCAATATTAGCAGCGCTGACCACATATTAAAGCCCAAGAAGAACACACCACCAAAAGAAACCAAAGAATAGGATATATATTAGAAGGCATAAAAAACACAAACCTTTAAGGGTTTTATTTTATTTGCAAATACATTGGATGGAAAAAGAAAATGAATCTGAGCCAGTGTCCCTTTCTAAATATTTACATACACTTCAGCCCATGCAGCTGTTTGCTAGAAGGCGACGAGTTATTAGGTTGGTGGGGTGGAGGAGGTGGAGGGAGGGTTGCACGGGCAGAAATCACGCACGGGATCTGGGGGGCCCACGTGGCTCGGTGGGTTAAAGGTGCTCATATGTACCAGATGTGGGATCACAGCTCCCTTATTGTCTGTGTGATTTCTTCTGTTATGCGCCTCGAACACCCCACAAATTTAAGAGCCTCACAAATGAATGGAATCTCGTTTATATTTTACATGAAACGTGTAAAAATCGCACAACATGAGCCTAATAGTAAAAACTAAAATTGACATTTTTGTAATTTGTAATTTGTTAATTTTGCAAACAAACAGACAAGAAACAAGTCCCTTCACTGTGTATATGATTTTTCTCTGTTTAGGGATTATTCACCAATTTGTGAAACAACTCATCACAATCATGTTTGTATGTTTTTCTTATTTTTTGAATGCAACTCTTATGCTTTCTCTCTCTTCCCTTGTTTTTCTTTCTTGGCACCCATGCCCAGTTCATCCATAATTCATCAGCGCACTGAATTGGAGTATCGCTGGCTGCACATTGGTGGCCTAAAGGTGAAATTAGCGATTTGCTTAAGCAGTTAAGCTTTTCTTGCCTGAGAGCTGCACGCTGCACGATTCCAAGACAAACTATCAATCGATATGCCCAGGCAGCCTCCAGGAGACGTGTCGTCCCCATGAATCATACTTTATGAATTCAATTTATACCCGGAGAAATTTTCAATTTGAACGCCTGGGATCATTATGGGCGAGTGTAAATTGTTTTTGCTCTATTGCTCTATTATGCATCGGACGCCATCATTTTTCTTTCTAATTACGCCGGTGTCAGGTCGGGCTGTCATGCAGACGCTGATTTTCAATTTAACTGATCATCACGCATTCATTTTACCATTTGATAAATCTGCTATCTGGAAGCTCCTTCATGCCCGGAATGCTAAAAAAGGAGAGGCGCAGATTGGTAGAAGTAATAGGGGCCTGTATGCGGCAATAAGTGCAGATCAGGCAGCTAATTTAGCACCTCCTGGTATTTCCATTTCCATTTCTCATTTCCAACTCTCAAAGGAGGAAAAGCAGCCCGAAGGCAGAAAGCTGGTTGGGTTCTCATATCAGGGAAAGACAGAAAAAAAATCGACCAAAAATGCCCTGTTTTCAGCCACCCATCTCCTAAATTAGGATATCAAGCTTAATTAAGGCTAATAGAGTTTTCTTACTGCGTGTGTTAGTTTTATTTAATAGAAACAAATTTGCTCAATTAATTATGGCCCTGATGTTAAGAGTCTCCTTTTTCCCCGCCATGCCTAAATGAGCATCTTTAGAAAACAAACATAAAAAAAAAATCAAATCTCCAAAGTAATTGTTTTTTATGCAGGCTTCCAACGGCAGAGTAAAATGAATCCAGTGTTGAGATAAACTGATTGTTTCATTTGGCCCAAAGACAACTGCATTCTGTTTGCCGGGAAAAAAAACAACAAAACAAAAAAAAAAAGCTATTTAAAAAACAACAACAACGAAACCAACCAAAACAAACGATTTCATTTAGCAAAAAGCTCAAAAACATAAAGAAAACATAATTCTTTGATTGTCTTCTGGTGTACTTATTTTTTCTCTCCTGCATTTACTTATTCACTTATTTTTTGGGGATGCTGCTGTGAAGTGATTTACAAGTTTCAGGTCTGAATCAACTTGAATGGACAATAACTGGATGATAACCACAAGTGTGTACAGGCTACCCTGTAGTAAGTGATCTTGGAGGTGCTCAGTTTGGATAAAAAAAAGAAAAAACCCTGGTCCCTTAAGAAGAAGAAGAAGAAGAAAAAAAGGATCCTCCATGAAATAAAATGGCACTTGACATTTGGCTTCTCCTGCAGCAACTCCTCCATGCCTTTTAGGATTATTTTACATCTCACACTCATTAATGCGCCGGCGGATTTAATCATTCTTATCTTTCCCGTGCATACCTGGGATAAGCCTGAAATTACCATCTGCATTGATTTCAGGAAAACCCTTAAAATTATTTTAATTATCTCAAAGTACTTCGTGAAAAAGAATCCCTCAAAACACAGTAAGACACTCGGATTTCTCTGTGTTCTTGATGTGAGAGTCAATAGATCCCCTCATCCCCCCCAAAATAATTCCCCTTTCCTTTTTTTTACACTATCTTTATTTGTATTAACATGTCTTTTCTATCATGTTACAAAATTTGAAGTTTTGGAAAAAATAATTAGCTTTTAATATAAAAACAATAGAATTCAAATTCCTTGTTAAAAGGAAAGAAGGTTTATATCATACTAAATTGTTAGTTTTTGCTAAAGAAAGGAAGTTCTTTCCCTGTAATACTTTATTTTTTTAATTGTTATTATAGTTAAACAGCTCCATATTATGGTAAAATGGCTACGGGCAAAGATCAGAATATTATAGTCTCATCCATACAATAAGAGCAAAATCCTCCAAACAAATTTACCTGCTGCCTTAACATTTTTTTTATTTTTATTTTTTATGTTTTATTGTAAAAATTAGTATTAAATTAGTAAAGTATTTATAGACATCAGATACATCCGAATTTTAAGACTTATTTTTTTTATGCCAAATCTACTTTGAACAAAGGAAAAAAAGGTTATACTGTGATGTCAATTGTGTCAAATAGCACCCTCCAACCTAAAAATATTGTAATACATTTTTATCAACAGCCACGATATAACATTTTAGTTTTATTAAAAAAGATTAATCTCTATTACTCCTTAACGGATCTCTTCTCTCAGCCCAAAATGATGCTAGAGAAAATTTGTAACTTCTTTTTAGTATAATAAATATTAATGAAATATATGTAGATAACAGTATGTCTCTCAACACTTCTGCAAATAAATGCATTCAGAGCATCTAGACATCAATTCTGCTGCACTGAAGAGCTGTCTAAAAGGTCAGTCCTCTTCTGCATGCTATATGAAAAAAACAAAAAACAATAGCATGTTTTTAAAGAGATGAGTGCTTCTTTAAACATTTTAACTTTAAACGCAACTAACTAAGATAGTTTAAAAATAATATTATTGACTAGTTTGGCTTTCTGTATCTAGTAAACAGAATAATTACATATCAAGGATGTATGCACAACAACAATTAACACCTCCTCCTTTGTTTCTATTTACAATAATGGCAAGAATAAGATGTGAACATTTCCAGTTTAACTCTTCTCTACTTGACTCCGCTTTTAGGTACGTGTAGGCTAATTGGCACACTGATGCGCAAAACCGTGGCAATACATTAAACAATTATATAACTTCAAAAGGAAAGTCACAGTGGTGTATTTGTACACAAATAGTATTATGAAAATGGCTAAAAACCAAATTCAGAAACCAAATTTATATTTACCCGTCACAGAACAATGAATGGAAAAGGGCTAAGATGTATTGATCTGGCTTATCAGTCTGTGCCCTGGTAAAACATTAAACACATGTTACATTCTTCGAGGATTTATGAGGCTGTCACAGTGTGCCATATCTCAGTTTAGCTTAATTTAAAGCTTCGCATCTTACAGTTTACTAAGGTGAACATTGAAGGCCTTAAAAGCATACTCATTCAACAACAGTCTGTCATACATGACATGTTGCAAAAAATTGATTGCAACATTGTTCAACCACAAAAATATCATGTTTTAATAGTTTCTGCGCTGCGGTTAAGAACCTGCTGTGTTTTAGGTGTTTGTAGGCATCCTGGACTGAGACTTTGTTGCCGCAATTCTAGCTGACTTGCTGACATTCTTAAGAAGTAGTTCAGCCGTTTCAACTAGCTGTAATAGAACATATGTAAAATATTAGGTGCCCAGGTTATAGAAGCTTTTAAATGGACACTAATGTTCTAAGAAATCAAAATCAAAAGCAGATAAGCATAAAAGGCAGCCTGATGTTGTAACAAATTTGCAATAATCTCAATAAAAACAAGAACCTTTGGAAATACTTGTGAAAAAAACCTGTTTTCAAAAATGTTCTAAAGTGTACCAAAAGGACTGATTACTTTTTTTCAGGTCCTATAAAAAGAGGAATAAGATTTAGAGTTTTGGGTAGCTTTAAGAAAAGTCATCCTTGCAAGCGTGTTATAAGGTAATCTTACTTACTCAAATGATGGAAATTAAAAGCGACAGGCTTGGAACCACCAAACCAAAATCTTAAAATTGTAGTGATATGAAATAAACGTTTGGTTAATAACTTGGGTGACGGAAAAAAAAAAAATGATTCAAATGAACCTTAAAGACAAAATTAAATGCCTTTTCGTAAGAGAACAATTACTCACACAAAAAAAAAACTCACAATGAAATCTGCTATCTGCCACACGATGAGGCAGCTCATCCTCGCGAGATCTACTAGATGCTGCTGGCGATGCCAAAGCAACATACAAGATACAGGCACTCACTTAGGTATGGTTTAGGTGTAACAAGGGTGTGAAAGCAACTCCTGATCCAAGACGGAAGCACGACATTGACTGAAAACTCCAGGCTATAACATCAATCAGCCTAACTTCTTAACGGTTCAGTCTAACATGTGGTAACCAGTAGCTATGATTATCCAGCTGGAGCTTGAAGCCCTGGCTCTAGAAATGTCAGTTTGGATAAATAGGAGGTGAAGTGCTAAACACACCAGAAGGAGTTAAGTTAATGTAAAATACAATAAGAGGTGTAGATATTTTCTTCTGGATCTCCTGAAATGCTACAAATATCCCAAACATTCGTCCAACAAAAGAAAACTTAAAGCAAAAAGGACCATTTTAAGGAGCAAGATCGCATATATGTAATGAGTTATCAAAATAATATTAATAATAAAAACTTTTTAATCAATAGTCTACAACCGTATACCAGAAATTGCTCCTGGTTACCTAAATAAGAAGACTTTGTCTCCTCATGTTACTGAGTTCCCCCAATTGAAATTGCAATGTGCAGTTGTGGAGACCTGTGTGTAACTAGGCGAACTCAGTTCAGGGAACGTCTTTTGAGTTTTTGGTTCAATAACATAATCTTTTCTCTTGGATCGATGCAAACAATCCGAGGACAGAATGTACCTCAGAAGAAACCTGGAGGTGGATCAGTCGGTGTCGTTGTGCAGGTCAAGCTATCTTTTTTCAATATTTTACGTTTCCTAATGCCTTTGGGAGCCGCATCTGAGGAAAGACACCGTTGCGGAGGAAGGAAAAGTGACTGAGAAGGCATTGGAAAAACGTCCTTGGTGGACTTCAAGAAAACCAGAAGAATGGTAGAAGGTATGCAGCAACACTTACAGACCATTGTATTGAACACAAGTGGACAAAGGGTTTTTGTGTGCTTGTACTGTTGGTGTCTATTCCAAGATTGTAAACTAAGGTTTATTTATTACTCTGTATTTTCCAGTTACCCAAATATGTTTTTTCTGTGATCAATATAAATGGTTCAATGTGGAAGTTGTTAAAATGATTTCTTTGGCGTCTTATTTTTTAAGTAACAATTAAATCTAGTGATTCAAATCACTAGCTTAGAAAAAAAAATGCTACATAGGTTTGTTGGGTTTTGTGAAAACTTAGAAATAAAAAGATCTTGTGATATTGCTTTTTAAAATTTGTCACAAAGTATTTCACTTTATTTGCAACCTTAAAATGAATAAATCAATGAATAAAAGTATTACTCAAAAGCTCTGAAATTTGTGAATAGAAGAATTCTATTAAAAAAAATCAATAAAGAAGTAAAATGACCTTTTAGAAATAAGGTATCCCACAAATAATCAGTTCTTAATCATTTGTTTGATTACAAGTTTGTTTTTAAACTTATTGTCAATACATACATACATATATATATATTTCCCAGAACAACTAGATACAATCCACTTTCATCATAATACGTACATTACACAAGGCAGAGAAGAAAAAAACAACAACAGCATAAAAGACAAATGTTTGGTTGAGATATACAAAATTCGGTTTGGTACCGTAGCAGAAAAAAACTGCAATAACTAGCCATTCAGCCATCTATATCATTGTGAAAAACTAAAAATAATAAATAAATACATAAATAAATGTTAAAAAACCCCAACAAACTATTGCAGGTGACCATAGGAAAACTAATGAATTTTAGGATAACAATTCGTGAAAATAAGTATGTTTTATGCTGGCACATATAGAGCTCATATTTGACATGGTTCCATTTCTTAGATAGAAAGCTGGGTGTAACCCTGTAAACCATGTGAAAAGTATATTTGATCATTTCCACACTAAACGGCAGGGAGTCTGTGAAAATCCAATGAGTGTGGGATGGTGAGACAAAAACCTTGCTTTTTTACAGATGTTGTTTCTTGCGATTAGGAACAGCTTGCTTTTCACAGTGTCATTTGAAACATCGCATATGCTTATGCGTGCACATGGAAATTCGCGGTCGAGACATGAAGGTGCATACAATAAGCATGCTGAATTGCACACTGAGTGGAATACCAGTTATTATCTGGTGTTTGCATGTAAATTCTCTCATTGGGATATTACTGCTTGGTGGCAATTTATTTAGGGAAAGACAACCTTTTTTTTCTCCCTTCCTTGACTTCCAAAGGGAATATGTTCTCCATGGGTTAAGGAAGTGTGAAGTGTGAAAACTTCCCGAGATGGGATGAGTAAATAGTGTTCTCAGATGTTAAAGCAACACTGTTATAAATTTTAAATCTGGCTAACATTGCCTCATGGGCCATCTTCAACCACCATTGGTGCCCGTACAAAGTTATTAGTTCCAGCTAGACAACTTTAACAGGTATAATAACAATTTCTAATTGACTATTTAAATTCAATCTTTGGGTTTGTCAAGATTGTTTTGCTTTGTAAGTTTTAGAATTTGGGGTATATTGAAAAGCCAACAAATAAGATGATATTTTCTTCACCTGACGTATTTTCCCCAAAAAGTTTTGAACTTTTGAAATAGGATTTTTCTTACTAAAAACATTTTTACCCAGGCCAAACTTCTTCTTGCCACAGCCAATGGTATACCATTGAGCCTGAGGAATACTTCACTAATAGACATTCTTTGGTTGCAATTAAAGATGTTTCAAATGAAAGACCTGACATGTCTGCTGAGGCAGATATCTCAGACTTTGCTCTTTCCTTTCGTCATTAATGTGATTTTGCAAATGTTCTGTGCACATCAAGACCAAGACCTCAGATCTCACTATTACATGCACATTATTTAATCCCTTGGCTTTCTGGTAGTACTGACGTGTACAATTTCTGTCATTAACGTGCCTGTTAGCTCAGAGATGGACCAACTTGAAGTCCAGGTTTTCATTTAATGGCCCCAGGGGGATACAGCATTCAAACGGGCCTGAAATGTTACTGTAAAAGTGCTTTTAAAAGAGCGTGTTATGGCTCTGAAGCTGGCCAGATCGATCAGATTAGGGCTGAGGAAGTGGCAAGATGTGACAGCCCAGAAACATTTCAATACTGACACAGTGTGTATGAGAGGTTGAGGCACACTCCTGGAAATAAAAAAAATGCCTTGTATCACTCCTGTAAATGGGTGTGATTAGTCATAAAGGAGCTTATTGGATGGAGGCTAGAAGCAAGTTAGAGGTGATAGTGGGACCGAATCAATGCTGTTTACTTCTCAGAGGTGTGAGCGAATCCATCAGCAGCACAGAGGATGGTCTTGGTTGCTTCCTTCCCAACAACGTATTGACATGTTGAGGAAGACTGGGGGATGGAACATTTAAAAACACAACATTCACTGTGCTGCTATCAATGAGGATCAACAGAGCTTTCAAAATGACCGATTAGGAAGGAAATGCAATTAAAGCACAATTCACAGCTTCTAGAAGCTGCATGTATGCATAGTTTAGTAAAACATGCACTTCCAAAATTGAAACAGTATTTTCTGTACTGCATCAGGGTAGGTGGTCAAATTGTCTCTTTGTCATAGAAATGTTCTATACTTCTAACTATTGGATAAATTCAGCTCAGTTTACTGACCTAATGCCAATTGAAAATAACAAATGTCATCACTTTACAATACAAACACATCCTATTCATACATAAAGAATTCACTTCATTCCAAATTGATTTCATGGCAACGCAGTTCATTATAATGCAATTCGGTAATATGGCCAGAATAATCTCCAATCCTTCACTACTCAGTTTTATCCAAAATACAGCAAAATCCAGACAAATCAACAGTTCATATAATATTATTAGGTAAAATGTTTTCTCACTAACGTCCCCCTTTTGAACCATGTCATGGGGACAGTACAATGCCTATTGCTTTGTTGACCATTTTCATGGGCCAAAAGGAGGGGTTGCTGATTAATTTAATTTGACAGCAGGGGAAAGCAACAGCTTCCTACTCAAAAAACCAACAGCAGATTCAGTATGTATAGCAATATATAGTTACCAGCTGGGGATGGAGACTAAAAGAAGCAAAAATAGGTGAAGTTTGTAGGAGGACTTTAAGAAAAAGAGAGCTAAAAAAGTTAATGACACCAGTACCTCAGATATTGGTTCTTTAATGAAACAAAAACACAATAAAACAGAAGAGTAAAGTGCTTTCTGCTGGAAAAGAAATAGTAAAGAGACATAATTAAACACAAACTCACTGTGTCTGGTTGATTTTCTTCAAAGAATGAGAAACTTCGTGAGACAACAGAACATGAACATAAAGATAATGTTGCTCACATTGTACCGATAACAAATGATATGCTGCTTAAGTAGTTTTTTTAAATAAATGCCTGAAGTGGAACCACTGCTAGAATAACTCCCTGATAAATATTTTGACAAATATCTTAAGAGTGCATTTTGTCGCGCATATTAAAGCACACAATTAAAGGTCACGTTTTAATGTTTTCAAGAGATGGTTGTAGTTTAACTACAACAATCCAGATGTAGTCTTGTAGAGTACATCTGAAATCATGGATTTATTTAGCTGAGTATCATCAACAATAATGAAAACAAAATATATTCTGCTAATACCTTTCAGTATAAAAATTTAGCTGGTAATGATAATTGGCGAAAGCAATAAATGCTGTGGTACTCCTTATGTAACTGAGGTCCATGAGGAAGTTTTAACATGTACAAACTGGGATTTGTCAAACAAGTATGATCTGAACCAGTTTATGGCTGTTTAACTGATGGATGCCCTACTGAATTTTCCATCCTCGTGAAAAATACTTTGATCAACTGTATCAAAGCCACCACTGTTGCAGGATGAATCACATCCTTAGACACTGCTGACCCTATCGCAGCCAAAACGTTTTTTTCTACAAAACATTGGCCATATGAAACATTTTGTGATGTTATTTGCCATTTTTCAGACATTCATTAATACAGGCCCAATTTCTGGAGTACCTTATGACAAATGCTCTGCTTGCTAAGGCTCTCAGTTTTGGTTGACAATAAAATATGTCTATTAGATCAGACTCTTTTCAATTTTAGATGACAGAAAACTATGCTTTGGACACGTTCAATCAATTCCACCAAGAAAGTCAACCAGATTTTAATCAAAGGAAAAAAATAGAAAAAGGATTAAAAAAGAAAGTTGCTTAGAGTAAGAACTCTTACTTACACCATATTTTAGTACAAGGACAATAATACGATAAGAGTGAAAAGGTCCATAAACAAATTTGATAAAGGCATTTAAATCTCATTTTCAGATTCTATAAGAATGTTAAGTACACATCAACAATGATTCTATTAATAATTAACACTAAACTGGATAAAAGCCAAAAAAATAAACAAAATCAGCAAAATGACTTAATGAACGACATAAAATAATAAGCAAAATAGGTTTTAGAACTTTGCAAAGTGGATTTATGTATTTAAAATTGGATTCCTTGTAGGTCATGCAATAACCTATTGCTACTTTTCCTCCTCGCCCCACAAAATGTAATGCAATGTAATGTATGTGTAATGCTTTTGGTAGTTGGACCCAACATACTGATCAAGCTGAGGAAGAAGGTGGATAATGATGAGGTTCTTAATTAATAATAATAATAATAAAAAAAACAACAAGAACGTAAAAAACAACCAGTAAGCAGAATAGAATGGGGGACCAGCATGATGCAGGCAACAGAAGAATTCAGCTGTGATTGAATGAAAAACAGGTGGTTAAATACCAGGAGAGTGAATGCTGCAACAATGGAGAGGTATTAATTAAAACAGGATGCAGCTGTGATGGAAGAGCAGAAAGGCGTTCTGGCACAGAGAGAAACAAATAACACAGAAGGAGCAGAGGAGGAGTAAACACTGGCAGAGGATATGGAAGAACATACATTTAAAGAATGACAAAAACTAACACAAGGAATAGACATTAGATATATGAATGAACAAAATTTAACTAAAGTCACACATAAACATAGCTGATGAGAGTCTAAACAATGGAGGACTTAAAACTGATCACAAAAGAGCAAACAAAAAGAAGTCCAAAACAACATGAGATCCTGAGAAATACATCTCAACATTTTTTTCCTCATTTTATTAAAAAGATAAATATTTTTTTTCCTGTTATATCAGAAAATAAGATTCATATATGTAACAAATTTATTATTCATGGACAGAGTATTTTAACACTTTAATTATTGTAAATTGCTGATTTTGGCTTAATAACAATAACAAAAAACCAACATGGTCTCAGAAAATTATTAAAATTGTAAAAAGTTAAGTATTGAGACTCATAATGTCTCCCTCTAATCACCTGATTAACTATACAAAGCTACAAAGGTTACACATGGTCTCTTAATCTGTGTCAATAAGCTACAAAATCAGCTGACGAGACAGATTTCAAAAAGCCTATCAGTGACACCATCTACATGGTGTGTCAGCCACAAGGTGGTTGTCTATAGAGTGCTTATCAAAGTATAGTTATAGAACGTTAAGTCAAAGGAAAAAGTTCAGTAAAAATGTGCACCAATAACAGGAGTGGAATTGTCAAGCAAAGTCCATTGAGAGTTTGGACTCAGCGACTTCGGAGCAACTATGGTCAATATGCATTGACTGTAAATGTTGTATCCCTTGTGTCAAGCAACTCATATACTATCACAAATACAATATGAGTAGCAACGTAGCTTGGCTAATGTGTCAAAAATGACAGATGAAAATGAAGTTCGCATTTAATTTAGAAATCACGGTCCCATAAGAAAGCAGAGAAGCACAAAATGTACATTTTTGAAGTCCAGTGTATAGTTTACATAGTAAGTGATGATTGGGGTGCCATGCCAAATGCGGGATTTGATACACTGTGTTTGTCTGACATCCACAGTCAATGTGGTATTGTTCCAAGACATTTAAGGGTCCTCATGCTTCTGTCTGTTGGCAAGCTTTATGAAGAGGCTGCTAAAGGTATGAAAACCTGGTTGAATTAAAGAAGTCTGAGCTGAACTCTAAAAATGGTACAAGTTAATTGTCTCTTAACCACAGTGATTCAGTAATTTATGCTACAGTAATTTATGCTACAAGATACCCAACCAAGTACAGTATATTATATATACTTAGTATATACCATTTTTAGAATCTCCACATTTCTGTATAAAGTAGCCTTTTTTTTCTGTCCTATAAAATATTCAACTTTTGTGAACCACTGAAGTGTACAGTTTATTTTCCATAAGTCTCAATGATCCAAATATTATTCTCTATGCATTATAAATGTATATCATAAATATATGTTTCACTTTCTATAATGAGTAACTGAAAATAATGGACTTTTTGATAATATTCTCATTTTTGATGTGAATCCATATTTAATAAACCACATTTATTTTAGTTTTTATTCAGCTTAACTAGAAGTATCTGTTTTTATGAGATATTTCCATTTAACCCTCTCAACTAGGTTCTCAATGTATTTATTTTGAGCCACTGCTGAGCATTCAGTGTCACATTGGGGTAGTGGGTGGGTTAAAACTGAAGAAGCTGCAAAGAGTAAACAAGGATTCTGCTTTTTGATTTAGATCCTGGCTTTTCACTATTTTGAAAGGTGAATACATTTGACTGTATTTTTAAAAAATAGAGCAACTTCATTGTATGGATTCAAACATGGGTTTTACTGTACCTATGAAAGGATATACATTTTTTCTAAAATAATACAAAAACTAAATTACATAAACTGTATTTGTATTAGCAAAAGTTCTTATAGTTATCACCTAAACAACCTTAAATTATAATATAATGGCTGTAAGAGTTTAAGAAAGCTAAGAGAGTAGTGAAAGATTGAAAGTTGGTAAAAGTTAAGTCACTTAGCATACAAACCAGTTATTGCAGCGGGTTGAGAGACACACATTGGAAGAGTAAGCAGAAGCAGAACCCAATAGATATAAGAGAGCGCTTGGGATCTATAAGGTGAACAAACACTTGTTTACTTCAGTGCATGTTCCAAACACACCTTTGATTGTAAGTCTACGGTTGGAAAACGTGCCATTCTCTGTATTACTTCTTTGAGGTTGAAGGGATTAATTACTGTATAAACGACATGAGAATTCATCTAAAAGTATGAGGTTTGTTTATGAGTCATTATGTAAGTACTGTTTAAATTACGTTGTTCTATAATGGGATAGTAATAAAAAGTATGTAGCGTCTTTGGCCAAGGATGCCAAACCTTTAAATACGTCAGAAGATCTTTAAACTCAATGAATTATAATTTGAAAACAGACAAAATTGCAAGCCTTTCGAAACACACTGTAAAACCGTATACCATAGTATGATGTTGGATTAAGCATATCAAAGAATTATACCACTCAACCATGGTTTGTATTCTAATTCACTATTGAGATTAAAAAGTACAATCACTTTGTGGATCAAAGTAAAATAGTTATTGTCTTGACCAGAGACAGGTCTACAAAAACAAAAGCTGCACTACGAAAAGAGAGCCCTGTGCATTTACTCCTACATTGGATCATTTTCAGTGTAGATATTTTATAAATGTAAAGTTTAAATGCGTTGTTTGCAAGAATGTAAAACTATGACAGGATGCTCAGGCAGATTGCCACTAGGTTCCAAGAAAACGATCAGTTTGAAAAATGTGCACGATGATGCTGCTGTACGTTTATGTTTTGCAAATCATCTAAATTACGGTGGTTGTTGCGTCGTGATTTGCTGTCCTGTGGCATTGATGTTTGCTGGGGTTTGTCACTGTCAGCAAACCATATAAGTCCATCACAGAGAAAGTCACACAGTGAGATGAAAGACAACATTAAGGGAATAGTAGTTTAACTTCCAGCGAGGTGAGCTGCCCTAGTTCCTGCCTTCGACTCACAAGCCCCAGTGTTTCTCCGAGGAATCAAGTCTCCTCCAAAGGAAGGTGACTTTGTCCTTGATAGAAGGGACTTTTTGCCACCTGCAGTTTTGTCCTCAGTCAGAAAGTCCAGTAAAAATACTGTCTAGTGTTATAGGATGTTATCCTTTTTGATAAAATGGTTAGAATGTAATTGTGTTTTCAGTTATTTTTGCTTCCCATTAAATAAAAACTATAATTGTTGTAGAAAGCAAAAAAAAAGTACAGTTACAGTATGTATTCTTATGCTGTTTGATGATACATTGCCTCTGATATTTATGTCATTATCTGCCCTCTTTATCCTAAATACTACACATAAGACAAAATCTAGACACCAAAGGAGAGAAAAAAATAATTCAAACATCTTCGAAGTGAGTGGAGCGGTGCCTTCATTTTCATTTCTTCCCTATGGATCATCAACTTGTAAAGCGACATGTAGCATTAGCCTCAGTCTTCTAGCACCATATCATGCATAGGGCCATCAAGTGCACATCTGATACCCCTCATATCCTACAAACGAAACATCCTGAGCTATTTGAAAAGTCAGATTCAGGCAGTAATTTAAACCAGCTTCTGAATTTGTGTGGGCCTCATTTTTAAAAGGACAGATGATAAAATATACTAAAGAGACAAATAATTTTAGCTTATAAGAAGACTGAAAGATGTTTTTTTCCCCCATCTCAAATACTGTATTATAAACTGCATTCCTGGGGATTAAAGGTTGATCCCGTCAAAACACATAAAAATGTAAGTGCTCAGATTCAAATACGAAGAACGTTTTTCTATTAGTTTTTTGACTTATAAGTAAATGATTATTTTGATCACAGAGTTTTTAATGTGACACATTTAACAGATAGCGTTCTCCGTCGGCAATTTCAATGTCTTGTGGTTTTAGTGGTGACACCTGCTGAGTATATTTCACACACTTGTTTAGAAGCTGAATTATTTAGCGAATGTAACTTCCAGGCTGAGTTGAAAGTTGCGTTTTTTTCCTCATCTTTTAAGAACAATCGTCAAGACAACACAGAGGTTTTATATAAAAAAAAAAACCTGTTCAGCCACAGATCTTAAAGCATGTCTGCAAACTCAAGATATCCTCCAGTACAAAAACACTTCCCCATTAATGAATAGAACATGAGCTGGGGAAATTATTGCTTGAATTCTCTGTGCAGATAATGATTCTCATCTTTATCAGTGGTTTATCTTTTAAGGTCAAGATTAAAGTGAAAAGTGATGTGAGCCCCCAGTGTCTCCAATTAAGACAAAGAAAGGAAAAAAGAGAGGGGGCTGGGGGAGGGGGCAGAGGTGGGCTGAGCTGTATTACCCCGCTTGCCATTCCCTCAAGTAGCCGTGAGAAATAGAAAACAACGCAATTAAATTATGACACCTGACACCTAGACCTCACATCAGTGTGAATCATAATGGACTAACTGCTGGAAGTGAGATTCTGTCAGACGATTAATGCGATCACGCACATTAGCACCTTTCTAGCTTCACATTTTTTATTTTATTTTTTTGTTGGTGAAGAACCAGTGATTGCAGTCAATAAAGACTCTGTGTATGTTAACCTATACATAATAGGTTTCTATGAGTAATCAATTAAGTGGTGATGTGGACGAAATGTCTTTTATTATTAAGTTAATTGCTGTCCTTCATTAATTATTAAATGTTTTATGTGTTTGTTTGTTTTCTTTTTTAAGTTGTACTGTCATACCTATTTAGAGAGAAGCTCTACACAGATGTGCCTAAAAACAAACTTTACTATACAAAAAGTCACAGTGAAGTTTGCATCCTCTAAGACAGTTTTGGATCTTGCCTTGTGCTCAGAGAGGCATGTTCTTGACTAAGCAGAATCTGTTGCACATTTAATACTCAAACATAAATAGATAGTTTCTTGTACAAGAAAAAATGTCTTTGCTGGTGATACTGTTGAGAAAAATAAAGGAAAGTCTAGACAAACAAAACCTCACAATCAGCAAAGAGGCAATTATGTTATCTTGCATCGTTGCAGACGTTTAGCCAATGGAGTCTGGTTTAAAGTTATGCAATTGATGCTCAGATTTTGTCCCCTCTTTTGCTTTTAGTTTAAACCCCTTTTTTTCCTGAAGACAAATCGATTTGTTTCCACATTCAATACCTTCCCCAAGGCAATGTGATTCCATGCATGATAGATACCATGCAGACTTTGGTATATGGCTCTCCTCCATGCAGCCAAAAGTTAGAAATGGTGAAGGGGAAATATAAATAAGCATTTTAACAATTTGTAGTTGTGTGAATGTATCATAATATTGCTAATTAGGTATAACACATTTCAGTAACAAAGAGAGCAAAGTTATTTAGCATGTACAATTTTTATTAAAAAAGAAATATATCTTAGACAGTTGAAATTAATAGTTTTGGTAGTGAAGGTTCACTGACTAACTAAGTTGCTGAAGCTGAGCAAATGTAATGGCCATGTGACATAAATGCGAAGTCAAAACAACATATAAAGCCTAATAGCCATTGCTATTTTACTTTTGTTTGAGTGTTGCTAGGGGAGGTTAAAAGATCGTATAAGCAAAGTGCTGCAAAAATAAATAAATAAATAAAAAACAAATCAACCTTTTTGGACAGTATGTCACATTGGACAGCCACCCTTCTTTATATGTACAGAAGCTATCATGTAAAAGTACAGTTTCCTATAGTCTTATAACGAAAGTAAGACATTTAAGTAGAAGGATGCACTGGTGATTTCCTCATCTCAAAGAATTTAGACCATTGTTGTTAACAAAAGTTAACAACAATGGTCTCTACTCCACAACAAAAAATGTCAACGTCTCAATAACTCGTCATGTGCCCTTGAGCATCAAACTTGACAACGACTTCTCATGCTGTTCACAAGTCGACTTATTGTCTGCTTCCACTCTTCTTGAAGGGCAGCCCTCAGGTCATTGAGGTTTTGGGGTGCAGAGTTTCGAGCCTCTACACGGCGACTGAGTTGATTCCACAGGTTTTCAATGGGATTCAGGTCTGAAGAAAGTGCAGGCCACTCCATTTGAGGTACACCAGTCTCCAACAGCCGTTCCCAGATGATGCGACCACGATGAGCTGGAGCATTGTCCCCCATGAAGATGAAATTAGGCCTGTGTTGTTCATGTAGGGGCACAATCCCTGGATTAATTATGTTATTCAGATAGTAATGGCTTGTCATTGTACCATTCGCAAAGTGTAAGGCAGTTCTATACAGACTGGACACACCTGCCCACATTGACACCGCCACCATCAAAAGCTCATCTGGTGACAACAGTGGCTGATGCATAGCGCTCTCCTTGACGTCTCCAACATCTTTGGCGGCAATCATTTCTGCTCAACGTGAATTGACTTTCATCAGAGAACAGCACAGAAGCCCACTGGTCCATCGTCCAGCATAAATGCTCCCTGGCCCATGGAAGATGATGACGACTGTGCCTGCTGGTGTGTACAGGTACCCTTGCAGGTCGTCTAGCACGCAGACCACGCTGATGTAAATGGTTTTGAATGGTCTGACGTGAAACTTGGGTGCCTCTCACCTCCCTTAAACGTGCCTGGAGTTGAGTGGCATTCATCATCCGGTTTCTAAGGGCATTGTTCACAATGTAGCGGTCATCAGCAGAGGATGTGGCCAAAGGACCTCCACTTCTACGCCTATCTGTAACTCTTCCAGTCTCTCGGTATCTCTGTTGCAACCTGCTGATGACACTCTGTGACACTCTGAGCTCAGTGACCACGTCCGTCTGAGAATGTCCTGTTTGAAGCATTGCAACGGCCAGGTACTGTTGAGCCATTGTTAAGTGTGGTCTTGGTCTCATGATGTCACAATGTGAACAGCCTCATGAGGACGACTGTTTAAACACCAGCTGTAATTGAACCAGGAAATTTATTGGTCGATTCGAGGATCAAACACCTGTTGTGACTTTTGCCGTTAAGCTCCTAGTTAGAAAACAGCAACATGTGCAAAAAGTACTGAAACATTTAACAGTTGGACAGGTGCATTAAAAAGCTTGGAGAAGGTCACATTATATATATGTATATATATATATATATATATCACAGATTTATATTTTAATGTTTTGCAGAAGTTTGCATACACTATGATTACTATCCCTTTAAACAATCACACAATGCCATGATAAAGATATATATATATTTAAATGGTTAACTGACACCTCTGAGCTAAATGTTAAAACCTGTGGATGCATTTTAAGGCCATGCCCCTCATACACTGGGCTAATTATATATTTATGCTATATATGCCTTTCCTTGATCCCAAACCACTTTGAGATAATGTCCTATGACCCCGACAAGACATTTATGTCAACATAAGTACCAGTTGCTAGAAACTGATTCAATTTTTGGCCCATTTTCTGTGAACCTTTATACATAGTTGTGGATTAAAATTCATCAGTCATTCTCACCTCATTACAATTCCCAGATGCATTATTATGCTGTTATGTGATTAGTTGATTCAGTTTAAATTAACCAGCAGCTGGAAATATGCAGCTAACAAAATTTCCAGAAATGTTATGGCATGTAAGTTTATGTCACCAGAAAAGGGTAGAAATTATTAGTATATTAGCTATTCAAATGAATTTGCTGTTTTTCAAATTTCTGCTTTTCAAGAGTAGAAATTCAAAACTTCCTAGATGCGTTTCATAACTAGTTGAAAGTAGATCTTTTGTAGAAATATAATGAACATAAATTGAAATAAATTGAAAAAGTAAAGAAAACTTGAAGATGAAAAAAAAATTATGAGTTAAAAGTTTAAACCCATGAATCACACCAATCAACAAAATTCCCTGATAAATTGACAATTATGTCTTCAGATAAATTATAAGTTAAATCGGTTATCAGGTTTTCAGTCCATTTCTAACTGAAACTTGTGAAAATGCTGTTCACTAGCTTGTTCATACACTAACAAAGAAGTTAGGAGTTGGAGACTCTTAATGTTCTCGTCTTCACATGATCCTTTGAATGTTGTAGGTGATGTTAAATGGTCTTACAGGATCTTGCATGTAATTTAATATTTGTAAACTGTGTGGTAGTTCAATGTTTAACTGTCTTTTGTATGTTGCTTTGGATAAAAACGCCCGCTAAATACATAAATGTAAATGATCTTATGCCTTCTATGTATTTGCATGGGAAAACACAAAATCGTGAGCATTTTAAATATGATTATCTCTTACATTTTTTTTTTACTTCAGGTTAAAAAGAAAATAACAGTAAAAATGTACTTTAAAAAAATACTTGTTGGAGTTGGAGGGTAGTTCATGCAGTCTGTTGCTTCTACATTTTCATCATAAAAGCCAAACTTTCTAACAATGCTTCTTTTTAAATGAGCAAAAATTACATCTTAACAATACACAGACACACATGAGCATTCAGACTTAATGTTATCACGAAACACCTACACATTGGGCCCACATTGTAACAGTGAGTGCTTTGTTATCGACACGATGCTTGATCCAAGCAAGAATATCCAAACAGTTTTGTGGCAGCGCAAGTGCAACGCATTTGATTGCAGAGTATTACTGTGTCACCACAAGGCACCAGAACAGTGCAAGTTGTTCAAACAAAGCCCCCTCAAAGATTAAAATATCAGCACAGTTGAGAAGAACAAACTGTTGTCAAACTTTCTCACTAGAATTACAGACACTTTCTTTTTGTTAATTTGTTTTACAAAAGAAAAAGTAATAACATTTGGCTTTGGAAATCTCTACAGATCCATGCATTAAACCGACACACAACCAGGTTTTTTCATGGATGCAATATCAAATTTAATACCTACAAAAGGTAGTAATGATTTTAACTTGTTTATTAATTCTCTTATACATCTGTACATGTCTTCAACAGCTTTATGTGAGTTACAGTTCATAAATACAAATTTTACAATGATGCCTGACCAAAATTGCACTGGATCATGAATGTTGACATACCAGCGACTCCCTGTGTGAAGGAACTGTTTAACTGACAGAATCAATTAGTCTTCCATCAGTTTAACGAGCTAAAGGGGCCTCACTTTGTTTTAGCACAGCAATAGAGACGACAAGGAACCCAAGGAAAAGCAATCCTTTAGCTCCACCGGTCATATAGATGATTCCTCCAGGTGACTATTTTTTTCCTTTTTTTTTGCTTCAGCTGAGCTGCATTGATTTGGCAGCTATGGGTGGATGTCACACATACACTGAACAATGCTCAATGACTTTGCTATCCCATTCCCATTTAAATTGCCTCTGCGTTTTCTTTCTGACACCTGTTTAAATCAATGCCTTCCTCTGCAGGTCATGAGCTGAATGTACTGAGGCGAACACTGGCCGCCTCTCAAATCCACTAAAATCAACACAATAATTGAAATATTTTCAAGCTGATTACACCGAAGCCTGGGGCTTGGCTGGTTGCTAAGAGTACGCTCCCCAGTTGCTAGGGGGAGTAAATCATCTTGCATTATTTGATTTTTGTTACTGATATGAAACTGCTAGTCCCTCGATTAAATGTCTCACAGTCAAACACCTTGGGGACGGATGGGAGAGCAAAAAAAATAGCCACTGCAAACCTGTAAAATAGCATCTCCACCTCCTCGCTCCATGGGGCTTTAACACAAATCCTTGTTTATGTTTGTTCCTGTTGAAATAAACGAGGCCTCCGGTTCTTCTTTCGTCTAGGAAAAACAAAGTTGACAGAAAAATACCTAAAACTCCCATATCACACAGTGGTTTGGTTTGATCAGAGGTAATCAATGTGTCTTTTTTTATCAAAACTGACTGTGTAGTCAAGGCTATGGTTTAAGGAGTAATTTTAAAGCATTTTGGGTGACATGTTAAATGTATGCAAACGTGTCACAGATGAATAGACCCTTTTCCTGGTGGGAGGTATCTTCATTTTAAAGTCAACACTTCTTTTACGTTTGCATTTTAGTCACAAACAAGATTTTTATTCCACCTTTGCTTATCTCCCAAAACTTCGTATGCCACTTATTTTCTCCATCTGAGCAAAGAGCTGACTAGCGCACCGCACTTCAGCCTGCCGAATCTGATGCTCTGTGATTACAAGAGCACATTCACTCCCATTCAATTTAATATTAATACGGCAGTGAGGAGGATTTTCTCTAAAGACTTGTCAGACACTATGGGCTGCTTCAGCATGCCTTGTCAAATGAGATCAGTGTTCACCATAATGGTGAGGTCAAGAGAAAGGGCAGCCTCTTAACTTCATAACAGCCCGACAGCGGGCATTTTATTATGTTCAGTTACTATAGAGCTCATTGACTAGCGAAGTCCTGCATGCTGCACAACTGCATGTGGTTAAAAAGTAAAAAAAAGTGACTATGTAATCCTCTTTAATAGATGTAGCCTGAGAAAAACATGCTAATCTACTTATGCAATGTTATATTCAATTTATTTGAAGACTAAATCTCCAGGAAACACTTACAAATTATTAACAGCCTTTGTTGACCTAATCACCATATGGTTATTTTGTTTTTCAGCAAATTAACCTGAGCAGTCCAGTCATCTGTGGCTTTTCTTAGGGGTGATGTGAGTTACCATGGAGGGCTCCATTCCATCAGCTGCACTCGGAAAATGTTATAATTACTTGCAAATCCAGTCAGTTGGGATACCTATAGTATAAAAAAACATGTGCACATAAGAGGAGATTGATGATACTAAAATTGGTTAACTGATTTCTAAATTGTTATTCAAAGCTAAATTTAATTGGCTGTTCTAAATGTAACTTTACAAAAAACTATTTATTCTATTCATGTGACTCGTTAACATTACAGTAGGTGTTAATCTAAAGAACAGTCAAGAGCTAAGTATGGGTAATATATTCAATGAATTGCTATTTGCAATTTTTAATGTATGGAGCATAGCAAGTGTATAGGCAAACATTGAAGCAAAGGTTTCTTTTTTTATTAGGTCTTAAGTCCCAAAGTTAAAGCCTTTACCCTGTTTAAACACTATGCTGAGTGTTTAATGTATATAACAGTGGATTTACATATTTATGTCTCATCTTTTTGACTGCTATGCTGGTGTGTCACACAATTTAGGCGATAACCGTGAAGTGAACAAGAATTAAAATAAATTTGCACCAGCTTAAATTCTGATCAACCCTACCATGACTTATTTGGGCCTCTCTATCCATGTTAGGATTCATTATGGGTTTGTGGAGTCATGTTCTGGCTAAAACTAAAATAAAGCCTGAAGTACTTGCAGCTGGAGCTCTGTGTCAATAGCAGTTAAATTTCAGGAGCCATTAATCTGTCCGACTCAATGAAATCCACCTGAAACTTGTTTTTTTTTGTGAGGATTTGTTGTTTAGAAGTATTATAACCATCTACTATTTTTTTATTTAAATTTTTTTTTTTGCCATGCCCCAATTGGCCTTAAGGGCGCAGCAATACTTTATAGTTTGGGTACATTTTAGAAGTGTTTTAAATTTGGTTGAATAAAAAAAATTTGGGTGTTGGGTCTGAAAGAAGGGCCTCGCCAATTTCGTACAGAAAAGAGACGAAGTTCATCAGAACTTGACTACTAAGCCATACTAGTAAAAGGCCACCAATTCAGGCTTGCGATGGTTTGATCGATAAAGCGCCTCTTTTCTTTTTTATTTACCAACAAGCGCTGTTCTTGCTGCTGATTTATCTTTAAATAGTGCTGCTGTTTAACCACTTAATTCTGCCTCTGTACAAGACCATCTGGCCCCCTGTCCTGTAAGTCTCTCCTAAAGCCCATGCCTGACAAGCAAGAGATATGTCAGTGCAGTCCTCAGCACAAAGCAACATCTGCTATGCCTGACGCCCACCATTGTGTGGCCATTTAATCTGTCCCCCTCCTCCTCTTTAACGGCACACAACAGTTCCTCGTATTATGTTTTGCCACTCAATTAGCATTATCATTCCGCTGAAATAGAAGCCAATTTATCTTTAATGACGTGATTGTTAGATGATTGACAGCAGTCGTCGCCGGCACTGTTGCTAAATAAACGGAAGCCTGCCCCTCTTTTCCCAACTGGTCATGCTGAGGGCTGGAAAGTCAGTGTAAGCCAATAGCGATGTCCTAAATCCACCCCTTCGCCACCAACATTGTTTCGTAGGGTTCATAGAGGCAGTGTGCTGGAAAATTGAGTCCAGATTCATTAGGTTTTCAGTGTGCCGCCCGAGTCAGTTAAATTGATACATTTCCTAACAAAATTGAAGTGCTTTTGTGGTGCCTGCGGATGGCTGGTGACCCCACTCGGCCCACTGAGCAGCCGAAGCAAGCTGATGGATCCATTAGACCGCTTAGACTGCTTATTCCTCTCTCTCCATCTCTGACTGACACTGTAAATCTGAACCAATTTTAGACTCTAATCACCATTACAAACCCCTTCCACTGTCCATTTGTTACTCTGCAATTCGAATACACTACCTAGATTGGTTCAGAAATACCAGTTTAGAGGGGCCCTCCTGCTTTCCCATGGTTAAATGGCTCATGACTGGTCCCTTTTTCCCAGCTGAAGCAGAAAAAAACTAGCAACCACAGAGGAGCCGGCTAGGGGGGCCGGGGGTAACATACAGAGAAACAAAGGGCCTTGAACAATTCCCAAAAGATAAACAGGAATTAAGAAAAATTATAGATAAATGAATAAATACTAGGAAAAATTAGGGACCATCAGGCAGACATGTCTCAAGGCCACACTGCTGGCTGTGGTAGAAAGGTGTCCCTTGAATAACAATGACTGTTACACCTCCAAAACATTTCCTCATCCACTAGCCCTTTTTACCCGAGCTTTTATCTGCTCAGTCAAGCGCACAGCACAACCGAAGTGGCTGGAGGATATTATTTCCCAGTTGGCCCAAGTCATATAACTCGGCTCAATATGCGCTCCATAATTTAAGAAACTTGAATTATGGCGCAAATACGCCTTACTTTATATTATCTGTCTAACCTTCAACTTGGTTCAAATTTGAATTAGTGACTTCGAACATTTACACATAACAGGTTAAAAAAAACACACGGGAAAAGTCAGATAGTAAAGCCTTATATGCATTATTTATGTACTTAAATCATAGCAGTTCAATTGAAGGGCTTATATTGAAAACCGGTGAGCTCACCCGTCAGTCTACATCTAATTAACTGCTGCTCCTCATATCCTCTGAGTGCAGTGGAAACACATTTTAATTGATATTGAGATGTTTATGCCCTTAGAAAGTAATTAAGATTTTCAATTAATCCTCTCTTATTTCTGGACATCTTAGTTTGATGTCCTTGAGTGTCTGGCGATTATTCTCCAAACCGTTCCTCAAATGAGGGAACTTCAATTACGTTGCCGTAAATCGTAACCCTGTGATTGACCTCATCCGATGCAGCATCATCATTGAAATTTAGGGCTATACAAACCCAATTAAATTAAACAATACAAGTGAAATCAACACCAGCTGAATGGTAAGTTTAAATTGGCCACATCATGAACTTAGGAATTACATTTAAGTGTAATAAAAGCAAGAAGACAAGCATTTGTGGAAACACCTGCTTTTAGGTTATCGATACCTCTATAGCAATTAATTAAAACAGCCATTTCTCATTAAGTTTTTCCTCCTTTAGGATGAGAGGGATTTTTGTATTTCAATCCTCCCTCTTCCTTGGGTCTCCATTTGTTTGATTGCAACGCTAAGGCCATAATATTAGCACTGCTCTATAAAAGATCCATGCTCTCTGACAAAAACATAAAAATACAACCATTTTTTTTTCAATACACCCACACTGATATAAGCAAAAGGTAACATCTGATATGAAGCCATAATCCATATGGTACTGTAGTTTCGTTGGTTTACAAATTTAAATCTATTCCAAAGTCAAATACATACACAGAAAATGACAATGCGAGAACACTCTGGCATGTCTATTATTATGTAAGGAATAAATAATAACTTCTCCCTAGTGCTTTTGCAAGTCTGCTTTGCTCACTCACAAAAATCACCTGCCCATCTAGGCAACAAAAAGCTTGTTTAGGGATTATGGTGACATAATCTTAGCAGTGGCCTCTGAGTCGGGGACTGAATGGGTTTGAACCCTCTATGCCACACTGAGATAACATTTGTCACTGGGGTTTCTCGCCGCCCTATTCATAGATTAGTGGACCGGCGCCTTTTCAGAATGTGAAATGGCTTTGGCAGTGCTGTGTGTTTATTTTCAAAAACATGCACCTCTGAAGATGAGGGGAGCATCTTGTCCTTTTCTTAAGTGCGCAACCGCTTGGCCTCATGCAAGCAAACAGAGATCAGCAGCCTCTTTTGTCTTTGTGAATCGGTCAGGGCAGTGAACACTGGGGAATGCTTACATTCTGTTATTCCTAATAGGTTCTAGTGGGATCCTATATGATATTTTAGCATTTAAAGCAAAAATAGGCATATTTATTTTTTCTCCTACTCAGATGTTTGAAAAATTCACTTTTATTTATTTTTTGTTTATCTATCAGTCATTTTTAATTGTATCAACTACATAATACTAAACAATGCGTTTATTCAGTAAAAGGCTGTCCAATACTGTTAACAATGACTAAATAATTATTGTGCTGGAACCTCAAAAAGAAAGCTCATATGAATGTGTATTCTATTCAATTGTATGTTTTCATGACTTGCTGCACAAGGTGAGTCCTGATGTGCAAAAATGTGTGGAAGGAACAAAATCAAACTAACAACCCTTCATCTTTAACACCTGAGACCCCAGCACTAAGACAAGTCACATGACTTGTAAATATGACACTAGATACAGTTAATTTTAGGCCAACATAAAAAAGAATAAAAATAAAAGAAATCTAGAAAAAATCATTATATAAAAGATTCACATTTCAAATCCATAAAAAATAGCATTAAAACATCTGTAAGATACTGGAATAAAAAAAACAAATAAGAACTCTAGAAACAGTCTTTTTCTGCACTAATGCAAGTCACATTTATTTATGAGAGTATTGAATGACTTTAAAAAAATGGTTCGATTTCAACTTGGTTTATAATTTGCACAAATGTTTAGAAAAAACACAATCCAAAGTAAGTGTTGATTGTTTCATGAGCGCTGTGATATGAAAAAATATAAGGATTTTATCCTAGAGCTCTAGTGACATTTCAAGCTTATGTAAAAAAAGCAGAAGACTTTAGTGGACAAACCTTTACTTTTAATATAAAACAGTTGAGATGCTTATTTTGGTGAGTTGGTGTTCTTTGTCCAGCAACTGTATAACAACCAAAAAATGTAAGAAGAGATTTCATCTCAAATGATAGGATGTCAAGAAAAAAGAGATAGTAGCAAAAAAGAGCTTCCGGACAATGTGTGGCTTCTAACTTTATTCTCTTCAGATCATCATACTGTAAGCATAATCTCACTGCGCAGCCTTTGTCATCAGATTACCACAAAATAAAAAAGTATTCATCTATTTTCATATTTCTCAAATAATATTTACTTCCAAAGATGAAATTAGCTCATTTTAAATTAATGATTTATTTTTATAATTAAGAAAGTATCCAAAATAATATTACACTATGTCCAGGAGCTTATCGTTCTAACAGTTGCCATAGAGCTAGTGAAAACTTTCATGAGGCAATGCTATAAGTTTTTATTTTTTTTACTCACTCTTTTCAGATTGTTTTAATTAACCCACACAGTGGGGTTTTGAGCATGATAAGTCAGTTTAAGATACTAATGAAAAAAAAAAAAAATCTGATTTTAGTCTAAACTTTGACAAGAATATTCCAAAAAATATTTCAGACTATTGTGTCTGTTAGAAGTAAACATTCATATTTACTTTTCCTATGCGTAAGTCAAGTGCACTTGAGTACAGCAGAGCAGCACTGCCATCCTTGATCTTAGGCAGCATGTACATTGAAATGTATGCTAAACAATTAAAGGAACAGTTTTAATTCCAAGTGGACAATGAAACTGAAACACCTGGTTTTAGACCATAATAATTTATTAGTATGGTGTAGGGCCTCCTTTTGTGGACAATACAGCATCAATTCGTCTTGGGGATGACAAGTTCTGCACCGTGGTCATGGAATTTTAAGCTATTCTTTTTGCAGGATAGTTGCCAGATCACGATACAATGCTGGTGGAGCAAAATATTTCTTGACTCGCTCCTCCAAAAAAAACACCAAAGTAGCTATTTAGATCTGGTGACTCTGCAGGCCATGGGAGATGTTCAACTTCACTTTCATGTTCATCAAACCAATGTTTCACCAGTCTTGCTGGTTGTATTGGTGCATTGTCATCCTGATACATGGCACTGCTTTTAGGATGCAATGTTTGAACCATTGAAAGCTCATGGCCCTGCAGAATGGTTCGGTAGTCCTTCGCAGTGATGCGCCCATCTAGCACCAATATTGGGCCAAGGGATTGCCATGATATGGCAGCCCAAACCATTACTGATCCACGCCCAAGCTATACTCTGGGCATGCAACCTTCTGGGTGGTCTGCTTCTTTGGGGCTTCTCCACACCATAACCCTCCCAAATGTGGGGAAAACAATTGTACCCCTCACAGAACAATACATGTTTCACATTGTCCACAACCAAAGATTTGCACTCCTTTCACCATTGAACGAACGTTTGGTATTGGTATGAGTTACCAAAGGTTTGGCTTTACCAGCCCTGCCGTTTATATTGACCCTGTGGAGCTCCAGACGGAAAAAAAAATAATCCAGGTTAGCACCCGAACATCCCTTTCATACATCTTCCTCTTGAGTCCACAGTTTATCCTGTTGGATGTTGTTCGTCCTTCTTGGTGGGTCTTGATACATCACAAAGACTTACCATCTTGGTCACAGATGCGGCCACAAGACGTGCACCAACAATTTGTCCTCCTTGGAACTAATGTATGTCACCCACAATGTTGCGTGCATTGCAATATTCTTAGCAAAACTGTGATCTTACCCTGCTATTTGGACTTTCATACTCTGCTCCTACTGGTACAATTTGCAATTAATGAAGATTGGCCACAAGGCTTCTCCAATTTGCCCATGAAACCTCCCACACTACAATGACAGGTTTCAGTTTCATTGTCCAACCCCTGTATGTCATGTTCTGATTTAGCCTCTTAACCCACATGAACAGGAAACTCTCAGGAGATGAAGAATCAGACGAAGAGATTTATTCAACAGGGAATGTAAATGGGGTCTTGGAGCAAGAATGGCTGGAGAATAACATGGGTAACCTGTAGCACTGGAAGGGGAGACAAAGGTGGTGAGAAGAGGTTAGACCAGAGGAAATTATTGCAAGACAGGTTCTTACTAGAAGCTGAAGTGGAAGATGCTAGGGAGAGGTGAGCAGAGCTGTGGGCTGAGGGTTCTACAGATGTATGTTGTCTGGGACTGGAAGCTGTAAAGCTGGAGCATACAGATTTTGCAGATAGAAGCAGGTGGAATCCAGAGGAGCGGCAACCAAACGTGGGAGCTGTAACTGATTATTTTGAAGATAATGAGCTCAGGTGAGACTTGAGAGGTTACTTGGGTTGCACCTACCCAAGGAAAAGTTACTAAGGAGTTTAAAGTCAGATGAACAATAAAAATAATCAATAAAAAAACAAGGCTCTGAGGGGAAACGCTACTATAAGCAACAAACACTCAGGCAATGAGTGAATGGAGAGCCGCTCCTCTTATCCAGTCCAACTGATCAGCTGATAAGAAGCACCTGTGTTTCCACACAGGTGCCAATGCAGAGCTCCAGCCTGGAAAGCAGCTACCCAATGCTCTGCAGGAGAACCTGGGAACCAGTAGGACACAGAACACTATCAACAGCTCCTTTTCTGACAGTTTAGGAGTTGCATTATTCCACGCCAAATATGCTTAAAAACAGGTAAACGTAGCTTTACTGGAAATTTAATTACATATACAGATTGTTTATTTGGACAAGGATGTTCATAATATGACATAAAACAGACTGCAAAACTATGTGATGACATGATTAGTATGTGTAGCAAGTTACCTTGGTAGAGCATAAAATGAGGACCTGGTAAAAAATAGATCATATTTTAAAACTATAAAAGCTTTTAATTCTAATGACCTCGTTTAAGCAAGAGTCGATTTGGGATTATTTGATTACTGATCTCCCCTGCAAACCCATGTCGACATCTATTATCTGCTAAACACTTAGTCTTTAAGGAAAGCTCATTTCAGAACAGGGCAAATCAGTAACTATTGCTCAGTTGTTTATTTTACTCACAGCAAGAAACTAATGAAACATTGATACTGCTTCTGCTTTAATTGGTTTAGCTTTAATTAATAAGCTGCTTCCTGCAACTTTATATGTTTAAAATACTTGATGCATCCATATTGTCATATTAAGGACAGCATTTCCAAAAATTAATTTATACTACTTTAATAAAAAATATTGAAATGTATCACAATAAATCAGTGCAGTAGTCACCATGAGGTCAGAAAATAAATGGTTTCTCAATTATCTAATCAAGAAAACTCATTCAAATAAACATTTCTGAATCCACACTACAGCCACATCTCAGCTGTCCTGTAACACACCCACTGAATAGTATTTGAGCACGCTTCAAGGAGTCTTTAATCAGCCTGAGCGGTCCCCACAGTTAGCATTTAAAGCGAATCTTTGCATCACAAAAGGCTGGGATGTGTAAATGAGATGTGACATTTTATTTGTGCGAGGCTGTGCGCAAAATAAATAAATATCAGCCCGTGACTGACGGTGACTGCTGGGAAAATCTCCTTTTACACTGCACTCACTGGTTAGCTGTCACACCATTAAATTGTCTTTCTCGTTGACATGTTGCCTTCCGATCAGTTAGCAGATGTAAAAAAGAGGGAACACTTGCCAAACTGCCTCCAAGAGCATGAAATTGATATTGTGAATTGTATGTGACGGTGGCTCTTCTGGCCTATAATTGATCTACATTAAGGCAAAAAGTCCTGAGCATGTGACTGCGAGGCCAGGCACATCAGTAGGCTTCTGTGCATCCCCGGCTGGCTGCCAGGACAGTTTATTCTGGCGCTGTAAAGATTACATCTTCAATTTTACCTGGAGTGTGTGGACTTCGTTGTGCCAGCAGATATCTCTCCATAAGCGGGACCTTACTTACTGCTCTTTCAAGTGCTAGATCTATCCATTTACTCTAATTAAATTGAGTTTTTTTTATCCGGTTCTTCTAATCCAGAGTCAAGTGTTCTGGGACTTGGATGATGCGATTTGAAAGTGAATACTCTTGATTCACTGAAAGACTGTTATCTTTTCCTTGCTATTGAAATAAATTTGAAAATTAGGTTTGTGCACTTAAGTGCCAAACATTCGGATAACCTGAGATAGCTGAAGTGTCTTTGAAGTAAAGCATGGGGATGTGAAGGAAAGTAAAATCCATCAATCAGCGGCAGGTATTGTTTTAAAGAACAGGGAGGCAAAAGCAGAGCTGAAAAGCAGTCAGAAATAACACCGCCTTTAATTTGCATTTATTTATTTTTTTGTCCAAAACAAATCTCGCATTGTCGTGTTGTTAAAACCTTCTAATAGCCAGATGGTGAAAATGGAAAATCGAAACTCCTGGCCAACCAGTGATTTCGGTGCCAAACCCTTCAGTGGAAACGAGAAAATAAACTGATAAATAGATAAATGAGTGGGATTTGTATAAAGATGACCCCTGTTGGCAATCCCAGGATCCATCTGGCTGGAGGTAAGCTCCCCATCTGAACAGCAGCACAGCATCTATTGCTCCACTCTACAACCTCTCTGCTGGGGGAATTCATGCACTTTGGTCTTTAAGATCCAGATCAGGACGGGGCTTGATAAAGCTTGTTCTAGCTGGGTATCCAGAGATAGGGGTCTTACCTATGAGTCATTTTCAGCATGATCACCCTTATCTGTGTTGAGCTGGTCTTCCTCTGATTACACATGGGGCCTCTGTGTTTAGCTGCCCCCATCTCTCGCATGGCTCCACCACTAAAAACGCACACAAAAGAAGCCCGCCTACTGCCAAAGAAGCCTGTTTGTCAGGGATTAAATGTATTTTCCCTGCATCTGATTCATGCATCTGTATTTGGCAAGAGTGGACCTTTGATTTGGGTCACAGCGCCGCCACTCTCACCAGCAAACTGTAGGCCGCAGTCCAACTTAAACTAGTGGACACAAATCTGTGCATATTGCGACAGAGTTACAAGGAACAAAAGACAATTGGGATACTAAAATAAAATATTTTATTCTAGAGGTTCTCCTGAGACCATCTATAATATTCTAGCTTTAAAGCGTCAAACACTGAGACCTTAAAAGAAATAATGTGCACATTTATATTTATATTTCTCCTACCCATATGTTTGAAAATGCATTTTATTAGTGAAAGACTGGCCTTTACTTATAGAAGCAATAATTATTGAGTTTTGTGATAGCTTCCAAACAATAAAGCTCACAGGAATAGAGCATCAGTACACCATCTTGTGTATGCAATACATACATTTTTTTTATTTTAAATATAGATGGCATCATGTATTTATTGCAAAACAATATTGTTACAAAAATAGTAAATGTTGACTATTAAGAACGTGCACCACATACATGCTTCATCCTCAGGAGTTTCAAGTCCGAGTTTTAAATTAATTTTAAATTAATTTAAATCAATTTTAAATGTAAACTATTTTACTCACCACAATAGACTCCCTCATCAATCAGTTGGACATAATTATCCATTGGTAAATGAGTATTACCCTAGCCTCTATTTGTTTATGAGGCTCTGCATGTAAAACTCCGAATAACTTCAGCAGTGGAGGTTACTATTGTCTAGCTCAGATCAAAAGAAAAAAACAGTTTTTAAACTAAATACACTGATATGTATAGATCACTCATCACATTATGTAACAGAGAAGGAAAGTTAGACTTCAAGCCCCACCCACTTAGTTTGCCTACATTTGCCACATATAAAATTTCCACCATAGCAAACTGCATTGGTGGTGTTATTATTAACACTGGTGCACACAAAATCATATTTATTTTGCATTGAAGAAGGCTAAGAAATTGTTCTTAACAGTTCCTAAGTATGAACCTAATGGAGATACGCACATTTGAAAGGTTGTCAGCTAATCTTACTTTACAATACTCATTAACAGTCAATGGGATAATGTTTGTAGCCTCCCCGCTTCTACAGTAGTTTATACAATTTGTGCTAAGTAATACAGAGTTAACCCCTACAAGAGTCAATTTAGAACCTGCTTCAATGAAAAAAAGTTGTAAAGAACCAAACCTTTAGTCCATAATCCGACTGTGGTGCACAGGGTGAGTTGTAGCAAAACAACTTTCAAAAGTGGGGCAAGAATTTAGCCATTGTTTCTAATAGGTATTTTTGCTTACCAGAAAAATATAAAATAAAATTGTAATATAATTAATTGCCAAAGACAACAAGATTGTCTGAGCGTAGAGGGTAATTAGATTTTTGGTGGGGGTAAACATAGGTTTTCCTCCTCATTTTTGTCAATGGGAGATCAGGTTCTTCACATGCTTCTTTCTTCAGTCTCCTGTTTAAATCAGTATCAGTTAAAATGGCAGTGAAAAATAAAGGTTATTGTTTTATTGGGGGTGGAATCACTGTGTTTGAACAGCTTGTGTTTAGATTTATTAATCATTATTATATCTGTTTTACATAGTTTTCATTTGTATGCCTACTACTTTTTTAAGGACTCTATTCATAAATATTTAAGGTTGATCTTATCATAGCTTACTGGTTAAATAATGGTGAACGCCTTCTGATGAGGTCTGCCCGTCATTTCAGTCTCTGTTCACAAAGAGTGCAGTAACCCTTTGGATATGTTTTTTAGTTTGTCATCATTCGCAAGTTATAAAATCAAGATAAGGGATTTTTATTTTATTTTTTTAGGTCTTTAGCACCAAACCTCATTGTTTTTCGTGGTAACATGTAATTTTATTCGATAAAAAGAAAATAGCGTCAAACTTAACAACTGTTCCTGTTAGTGTAATTACTAAATTCTAAATGTGTTAATTTACAAACATTTAACTTTTTAAATGACTAAAACCAATTAAACAGTGTTTTTTTTTTTTGACCAGCTGTTATAATGTTTTCAGTGCAGATAAGGTTCTGATATATAACAGTCAGGTTTTAATTGAAGTGGGAAATAATGAAATTAAATATAAAAATGTTGTTATCTGTATTGCTGTCCTAAGAAATAACAACAGGATTGAGTTTTTACACAGGGGTTTCAAAAAAATAAGAAAAAAGATTTGAGTCACTCACCACGGCCTACAATGTTCTAAAGTGTTGCTTTGACAGCATTTCTTGTGTATTTACATCTCTTCCTCATGGGATTGTCCAGGAATGTAGGACTACCATCCCCAATAGGAATATCACAGTAAACTAATCAGAAAACTCTGACACAAGCAGCTCTTATGTCCCAAAGTAGAATCCTCTTCTCCACACTAATTGGTAAAGTAGGGTCTGCTTTATATATCTGCAGAGACATCACTCAATATGAACATTTATGATAAAAAAAAAAAACAGAAAAAATTGTATCAGTTTTTTTTCACATTCACGAGGCAAAGTCAACAGTGAGCCTCAGTCGAGTCCCTTGTTTGGATAAACAGACAAACATCAATTTAACAATCCTGATTCCATCTCTTTAGACCAACATACATTACCACTCAAATAGACTAAATGGATGTTCTAAACAGCGGCACATAAACAAACGACAGCAGGGTGGAAATGATCTTTGCTGCAGCACAATAGGATGGCACTCCAGGGGGTTGCATCTCCCCGCAGTGGCAGGATGTGATCAGGGACGTCCCTGCTGAAAACTATCCAAGTTAAATTATACCCAAAGCATACTCAAAAGAATAAAGAAAAAATATGAATGTAATAAAAAAAATGTTGACCTTAAACACTTATAGCCCACAAAAACAAAGCAATTCTGAGTAACAAACACAAGACCTTGGAGAAAAGAAAAAAGTGGATGGAAATAGAGGGAAGGAGAATAAGTGTGTAAGCTGATGTGTGTGATGCCAAGAGGGAGAAATAAATGGGAAGATGGGGCTAAAAGGAAGTGAAATGACAGAAGAGAATGGAAGTATTGGGGTCACACTGATGGCCATTGAATTGTGTTGCGAATTGAATGAACTCATCTTTGAAAGAGTACTGTGTATTTTTTCCCTTTATTGAGAGAATAGCCATATTAACATCCTGTTCTCTTTGCGAAGTCAAACCCATATCAGATGATGATTGGGTTTGAGGAACGCTCTGATGGGAAAATAGAGCCCATTGCATCCGCATCGCCATCTCACACCACATTGGCATATGCGGCTCACTGCCTCTTACTCCTGCCAGAATTGAAGAGCTTGCACAGAGGAAAGTAAATAGATGGTTGAATAGCAATGGCCTCTGCCACCGAACCTTTTATCAGTGGGAATCTAACAGCCGTGGCGTTTTAGAATTTCAGTTTAGCTTCCGATTACGGTATGTCCTGGCATTTTATTCCCTACATCTCTATGCTTCATAGCCTTCAAACACTTCTCGGTAACTGCCTATTATCCAACAGTTCCACTCCACTGACCCTGCCAATAAAACTCTTCATATCCTTATAAATGAACTCAATTGTGGCGTTCTAAACATTTACACTGCGCTAACAGATCATCTTCACACCTCGGAATTGGCTAAATTTCTTTTTCCTTATGAATATATAGGAGGAGATTAGAGATATGATAGCTTTTCCGATTGCTGCACCCAGTGAAATTAGTTTAGTGAGCGTTTACAGACTAAATTGGAACCATTAAATAGCGGATTGAATTGATGGCACATTCATTGTCTCTCCATCGGTATCACTGTAAAATCAATTAGCCGTCACTTTTCCATTCTCAATAAAGTATGATTGTCAGCCACGGATGAGTAAAGAAGACCCCGACAGCTTCTCACACCAGAACGCCGTGTGAAAACAAATCTAGGCCAGGGGTCTGGCAAATGTAATCTGTAATTGTGCAAAAAGGAGCAATTTTCTCCACCATACAGAGGGTTAACAATCTACCACATAAAAGCGATGTTAAGGGAACTGCAAAGCTCTAATCACATTGTCAAGGTAAGGAATTTAGGGATTAACTGTTGATTTTATAATATTTACAGGTATATAGTGTTATTTTTACAGTAAGATTTGTATATCAAACAATATGAGAAGTTTGAAGCAGAGGTTAATTTTGATGGAATGAATTCTTACTTGTCTTGTTAATTTGTAACGTAAAAATGTAATTGTAATTGTCATCTTATCTTAAAACGCTTTCTGTACTTCAAATTAAAACTCAGAGCAAAAGTATTTGGGTATGCATTTTTTGATAGCATTTGGCCGAAGGATAAGACGTGTTTTCAGGTGATTTTACAAAATGACCCATCTTTGTATTTTTTAAAATAATAAAAATTATGTTTTTACATTATTCCTAAAAATTTCTACCTATAAGAAAAAAGGCTTGAATGAAGCCTGTAATAATTTACCCAAAGCCAATAAGATATTTATTATGCAAAAGTCAAAAAAAAAAATTCCAGCTCTACATCTATTAAAGTCCTGATGCTTTATTCTAGTATGCCCTGCTTTTCAACATAGCTGAATTTAGCTATTTTTTTCTCCAAAAAAATAAAAGAGACCTTTCTTAAAAATGATCAACCATTTTGAACAGTTTTGTGACATCATCCCACCTGTGTAGCTTTTGGTTAAGCTTCACCTTTTCATAACTTCATTTTGTACCTCTGGATTAATATTTTTATCTTGACTCCTAGCATTTTGTACTTGTAAACAAAAAATGGGTACCCTATTGTTGAACCATATAGCATGTTGAACACACATAATCACCAATGTAAATGTTTCTATTTCTTTGAGCTTTTTGTTAAGGTAAGTTATGGAGATAAATATCCATACAATAAAATTAAGAGACACAAAATGCTAAATAACAATAAAATGTACGTCTTTGTCCATACAGCAAAAAAACCCTGAAATATTAATCTTTAGTTTTTAGTCCAGTTCCAATGTATTATTTTATAGACACATGTTCCTATTTCCTCTCTTCTTAAACAAATTATTTGATTGCCATTTTCTTAACTGCACATTTTATTTAACTTTCTTGTCAAGTATTTTCGATTATTTTTGTTGTATAATAAATAATTATTTTTATTTATTTTTTATTTTTTATTTTTTACTCTGTTGATTCCGAGTGGCCAAGTCTGGACTGGCATTCTTTCTTAAAGTCAAGTAACCCGTTTTTACCCAAAAAGACTACAAGCAGAGGTGAGGGAATGACTTTAAAAAAGTGCTATGCAAATTCACGAAATAGTCAATAAGAAATGTCCCATTACAGACAATTTAATTCTATAACCAAAATACATAAATAAAAAAAGAAAATAAATTGGGTAAGAAACGGCTTTAATTCAAAGCTTTGGAATTTGAAGGATACAAATGACAAGCAGATGTCTTGTTAGTGTGGTACTAATATGATTTTCAGTTAACAGTTTTATTAGACACATTAGTCTTAATTTGAATATCTAGCTAGTACATTTTTTAACTAACTGTAGGTATGCCATGCTTTTTAACCATACTCTGTAAATTTGGGAATGTGAGGTCTACTTTAAGGCCAGGGAGACAATGTTGGGTGGCACGTGTCCCTTACACACATATATATATATATATATATATATATATATATATATATATATATTTATAAAAACATCAACTGCAAAGCTGATGGAAATGGGGTAAAATAACAAGCTCCCCAGTTGTGCCAGAGCTTTAGTCTGGTCCATGTCTGTTAGAAACATTATATTACTTCCATAATAGGTTGTTATTTTGCATGCAAGCATTCAAATACAAATAATTACCGTCAAACAGTCTGATAAACCTATTTCATATGGTGCAGTGTTGCTAATTTTTTTTTTTTTTAAACAACAAAGTTATATCACATCATATGTGCATATGAAACACTGTAATGTTCTGCTTCTGGTCTTGCTAATCAAAAAAGTCATTTGTTAAACAGATACAGTTTGGTATATATTTGCATTGTTAGTCAGCTGTTCTGTTTGTTCTGCAAATCAAACATCATTGTGTCTATCGGTTTGCCAGAGGCACTGCTAGATATCCTCTGAGATAAAGACTCTCATCTAATTTTTCATCTAATGAAATAAAATAGGTTCTCCCAGTGTCCCTCATCCAAACGCTTTGTGCAATATCTGCACTGAGAGCCGCAGCTCCCGACACCTCCCTATTTTCTCTGGAGTAACATATGAACATGCATATGAAAATTACCAGAGGCAGAAGCATCACATATGCTGTTACGCCATAGATGGCACAATGCAGCGCAGCCAGCTTTTCATTAGGCCATATTGTTTGGTTGATACAGCAGATGAAGCCTTTTTTTTTAAAAACTTGATGGGACAACAGACTGATTGAGACTCCAACTTTCCAGACCTGCCAACATCTATCTGCTGGCAGCAGTCAAGGTAAATGAACTGAACTCATCTAATATTTTACTACTCCTACTGTCTAAAAGCACTTTACACTGTAGACACATTCCCCCGTTCCTCACCCAGGAGTGAATCTACATGTAGCGGGCGGCAGCTGGAGTCAAACCTTCAACCTGCCTTCTGCAAGACAGTCTACCTGCTGTGCATTGTGAAGTTCAAAAGCACAATATTTCTAGCAATGACACATCTGAGCTTTAAAATTGTATTTTTTTATATTTTGCAAAGGAATGCCTTTTCTTCTATTCTTTGATATTAAATTGTGTTTTCATAAGAATAAAAGCACTAAATTGTGTGACCTTGACTTTTTGGTACCTTCCAGTGAGCAAATAAATAATGATGTTTGTTCAAAATTTTGAATCACCAAAGGTTTAACTAAAGCTACTGGATATTCAAACCTTTTCATTCAATGCATAATCTATCTTTCTAGCTCCTAAAGTAAATAACTATGTTCCTCTAAATGGTAATTGAGGTTGATTTAATACCATTGCAACTGAAGGAAAAAATATTAAATTCATTGTCAAGACTATATTGCTGAAATGTCACAAAATAGAGAGAGAGAATCTTTAGCTCCCTGCTTCAGACGTTGCAGCAGAGGATTGATTATCTCCTTACAGGTGGAGAGGCTTTTAGATTCTCAGATGAAAGGTGAGACATGAATCCAGTTGAGTCTTATTGCCTCATGCTATCAACATTTCAGCTACCAATAAATGTACCAATACATAGCAGATGCTCATCTCACAGGTAAATTCTTTGATTTCATGAATACAAATGGTTGCTCACAATGGTATGGTTAAGAATTCAATCTATGTCAATCTGATTCAGAGACGTTGCAGGCTCTTGGAGAAGAATGAAGGGACCTTCAGATATGAGCTCAGTGTTTGGCTTCCGTGGAAGGGGGAGAGGTATAATAATAAACAGACTGTGTGCTTTGCAGTTAACCAATAGCTGCTGGGCTCTCAGGTTGGTGTGAGATTGACAATGTTTATAGAGGCAACCCAAGTTGCATCAGGGTCAGAAAGTGTTCCAGGTACCAGCTCAATCAGCCCACGAGTTCTTTATTGTGCTGAAACTAAATGCAGGTGAGGAAACCTTTCAGGGAGCTTTTCTCATGAACCTGGTCAAGTTTGTAGAGGCACTGCAACATTGTGTAGGTCTGAGGATACCTTGGGAAAACCAACAGCTGATGCTTTGTAGCAGGTGCTCTGTCCACAGGTGCGGCACAGATGCCTCCAAAGCAGAGCGAGCACCAGCTATCCTGGGACATGGATACTCGCTGGAGTCTCCCGATTCTGTCTCACCCACAGCCTCTGCATCTGCTCAGTCATTCTCTTAGTGTAATTACACTTGACACCTGGTGGGCACATGATGGATGCTGGGAAACAAGAACAGAAATCTGACATGATTGTTTTTCAGGGTTCAGTGATAGCAAATTAAGTCAGATTCTTTTATTTAACAATAGCTTACATTTAGTTTTATGTGTAGAAATGAGATAAGCAGCATCTGTATTTTTTTTGGAAGATGTTAGATGATTTTGAAACCATAATTAAGAATAAATGAAACGTACAAGCAAATGCTGTCGAAATCGTGTCATAATTGCTATTTGGAAGATCCGTAATTACAGAGTGCAGCCATCAGATAAAAGAATGTGGATTAAAAAAAAGAAGAAGTTGGACTTCTAATGGAAATCGGCTTGGATGGGGATAGGTTTTAATAAGTAATTTTGCCTAATAAACTATAACTGATTTAATCTCCACGTTATCAGGCCAAGATTTCACCACTTTTCTTTTTAATTGGCTATTTTGTAATCCCAATTCCCAACTGAGCGGATGGTCTTTCTCCCTCTCTGGAGAGATACCATGAAATCAGTTTGAAACAGTGTGTCAATCTCATTCTGAAGTGGCCATCTGGCCAGTGTACAGAAGCTAGGGATGGCATGCTGAACCGCGGGGTCTCTGCTAGGCAATCATGAGCAGATTTACACAATGTGTTAATTCAAATTTAATAGAGACTTCCTATCAGCTACTTTAGTCTTCCATGTGTTCTCTTGGCCTAACTAAACCAATATTTAAAATTAGTTTTTTTGTTGCACCACTTTGTTTTCTTTTGTGTTCTCTCAAAATAAGCCTAGATGTTCAGGTTTTGAAGTAATGTTAGTAACGTTAAAACAGCTATAACGATTTACAGTGTTGTTAAAAAGTATTTTGACCCCCTAACTTTTTTACTCTAAGAAGTTTAAGATAGAATACAAAATTATGTTTCAGAACAATAATGTGATTTATTAGGGGTTAAAAAGCTAAAAATGGCTTGCTCACCAAAATTACCGCAACAGCACATCAAGATATCATCAGCTAGGTGTTAAAGAAATTATAGCTACATCCAATCCTACCATGCCTAAATTAAGACCAGTGTTTGGTTTTTATAAACTAGTTTCCCTTTTCTGGAATTTGACAGAAATAACCTTGAAACTTATTTTCAACTTTCAAAGCAGCCATCCCCTTCACAATAGAAGCCATAGACATGCAAATCACATGCCAGAAATGTTGCTGCCTGCTGTAGGACCTGAAGCAAGTATAGACGTGACCTTGAGGCAAAAGATTTATTTTAAGATAATTTAAAATGATCTTTAATATGTTGTTACAGATTAAAACAAATCTGATTCATCACCAGCGAAGCAGAAGGGTTATTCAATTGTCTCCACGTGTTCAAAGACAGTTGTTGGAGCAAAGCAGTTGTTTGATCACGGGTTAAAACCAAGTTGGTTTGGATATTTTTTCTCTTAATAAAGCAAAACTTCACTTAACACTGCAATTTGTGTTTAATCAGGCTATCTTTGTCAGACGGTAAAGTTTGCTTGATTTTGTGAATGATGTAAATATGACACAAAAAAAGCAAAACTAGAATAATTTTTCCACAGCAGGACGTTGCAAAATCATAAAGTGTTTAGAAAAAATTGTATAAAGGAATTAAAAGTATTATTATTTCATCCCCTCATTCACTTGTATGACATTCGATACTTACAGATGGATTTTATATGACTGTGCTGTAAAGGGTACAGGGGAACTATTTAAGCCAAAAATTATATTAATTTCATCAAATAAACTACTTATGAGATTAATATAAGAAATAAAAAATAAATAAAAGCCGTAGACAAAGACTGGATAATACTCAGTCCCATATATCCGGTATTGACAGAGCCCAAACCATCTTGTATATCTGCAGAACTGTGAGTCATAAAGTCAAACATTAATAAGTGCTGAGGTGATGGGATGGATGTCAAAAGAAAAGTGTATATTTATTTTGCCCTGGTTTCCAAGTAATTAAAACATTGTTTTATTATTTCATTTATGTGAAAATGAACTATAAGAGAATCAACTTTGTAAAAAGTAAAAACAAGCTTGAAGTTCAAAAATATGTATCTCTTATATTTTGTTTAGTATTTTGGTGAAGAAACACTATGTGAGTGTGGACAGTCACTTTCAATGAGACAACAATAAGCTGCTACACTGAGGGTGGCTTAATGGAGGTATATAACACACTGCCAGGGTTTTTTCTTTATGCGATTCTGATGGACTTATTATTATTTTAGGGTCTGTACTGATAAACAGGAGATGTGTCTGTGACAGAGATTGTTGTGAAAAAAAACACGAATTACAACATTTAAGATCAGGGTAGAGGTTCACCTTCCAGCATACAGCAGGTTTCTGTTCTGACA
>JAVLVB010001098.1:1011808-1074005 GCA_032876305.1 Orestias chungarensis
CACACACACACACACACACACACACACACACACACACACACACACACACATACACACACACACACATAGGCCAAATAAAACATAATACATTTATAACAAATGTATTACCAATTGACATAATAAATAAACAAAAGACTTCAATGTTAAGGCTGCTAAATTTTTAGCTGCTCAAGAACATTTGCAAGGACTAAGATAAATACAGGTCACATGGGCCAAGGCACATTTATTGCCAAGCCTCTGCCTCTGACCAACAGGATAAACAGAATCATAAGGTTTATTTATGAAATGTTAAATATGCATTGATGACCATGGCTGTTAAGGTGATGTGAGAAAGTAGGAGCCCTGGAAGGGATAATAAAGTTAGGTTGATCCTTAGTATCATCCACTAATAAGACTGGAATAAATTAATTTTATGGAGCTTGAAGAGTAGAACTACAGAGAGGTGAGTGGATTCTGGTGTTGAAGGTTGATCAACATCGTTGGACGTTTGTGGAACCAGGTGAAGGTGTCATAGAACAGCTGAGGTAACAGTTCGTACGAACAAGAGTCAAACTGGATACCAGCCGTTCCTTCGTTTGGCAGGCAAGGATAAGTTTATGATTGAACATAGACTAGAAAATTTAGCACAGGGATAACCTTTAGCGAAACAGTTACTAGAGGCTTCAAATAAATAATCAGTAGATCCCTGGGTGGAGGCTTGACACTGAGGCAAGTAGTGATCAGCAACCAGCTCCTTATATCCAGGAAGAAAGGTCTCTGATGAGTTGCAGGTGTGTGAAAATACATCTGTGCAAAACAAGTTACAGCATTATGTTGTTTTCTGGGACGCCCTCTGTTGGATTCCAAAAAGAGTAAAAAACACACCAGCTGAGCCAGAACCCCAATTCCTGACAATCATGTGTTAGAATGGGCAACTTTCTTTGGAAAAATATGTAAACCGCCTCTTTGCATCCTGTCAAATAAAGACTGAGCTGTTTTTCTGAAACATGGGCAAAATTCCACTCTCTAGAAGAATAAGGAGCTCTACCCCTATAGACTTGCAGCTGTAATCACAGCAAAAGGTAGTTCTCCAAAGTCAAGAAATCAAAGGAGCGTCATTTACCCCACTTTTAAATTGAAATAATCTCCCATACAGCACAGACAAGCAGTCAATAAAAGAAAAATTAGAAATTTCAAAATACTACCTTGAGTTCTGTGATTCTTATCAAAATGTCTGTTTAAATTACTGTATATACTATTAAATAAAGGCCAGTAATGGTAAGTGGTTTATAGTGCTTAATCTAGAGCATAGGAGGCTAAAATTAGCGCCACTGGAACCTCTCACCACCAACAGCAGGCAAGGCGAGTGACGTGTCTTGGCAAATGAAACATTGCAGGGTCTAGAACCAGTAACCCACTCAGTACAGCAGGAACTTCTTCCTCCTGCTACACTATAACATATCTTACATGAATACATAAAACATGATACATTTACACTTTAAATCAGATTGTTAAGTCCCCAAAAAAACCTCTAGTAAAAATCAAGTGTGACTTTATAAGCAACATTTACTGTCACATGGTGCAAATTTTAGTTAGATTATCTATGACATCAGTTAACAAGAAAAAACATGTTCAGTCACAAAGTCTCCTATAAATTTAAGACATTTCTTGGACACGCAGGAACATACGGGTCTGACGAAGCTGAAAAAAAAAAACTAAGGGGTTACAAGATGTCTTTAGAAAAAATGAAAACGTAAAAAAATTAACAAGTGAAAGCATTTTACAGCAAATATATTTAAAGAAAGTCCTGTTTTAAAATAAGTTGTCATTAAAGGTTGAAGTGCAACTTGGGTTAGGTTAGAGTCTTCATCCCTTAGTGCTTGGATTTTTTTGGACATTTTACCTATTTGTTGTTCCAAATGTTGTTTGACGGAAGATCTGTTGATTTAGTAGACCAAAATCAAAACAATAAAAAAAAGTAAATCTACATTGTCTCACCGTGTCCTTTTCTTTATTATTTGCTTTGGCCCCGTCGCACCCTTTGCTGTATCCTCAGGCAGTTCCACAGTACTACTGTGGCGGTCACATATGCTCCCGCCGTCTCCCTTGAGAGTATTGAATGAATGCATATTAATGAACTTTCATATGAGCATGAAACTGGTGTTGTAAATGTATGAAGAAAACAGAAGACCTTATACCCCCTTCTCTTTGCCTTTTTTTTTTGCATGAATGAAACAAACGAAATAACTTATTCCATATTTTTACTTTACATTAAGTAGAGAATATATGATGACACCTAAAAAAATAAGATAAAATAAAATCATAAATCAGTTTTTCTTAGACTAATAGTTTTCTTCTTTGTGCTTTCAACACACGTCAGGGATGAGAGGAAAAATTAATGAGGCTGTGAATCATTTCCGAAACTTTCCGGAAACTTTTTAATAAACCAACCAACTCAGAATTCTAGTCATTCCAATCACTCGGCTTAATAAATGCTCCAAATTGTTTTGTTTCAACCCTCCAAACATTTCACGTTTTATCTTATTTACACTTGTTGGACCTTTCAGCTTTCAGGCACCCTGAAATATCTTTTTTGTCATGCTACATTCAGAGCTAATTAAAACACGCTGAATGGGTTTTTCTCCAAAATGACATTGTCATATCTGCATAATACAGGCCCGCGGTTTCATAAATGGCTAAGAACAGGTAAATAAAAATGTTTGATTTTCTTTTCAGCTTGGATGTTTCTTAACAAAAGATACAAGGCAAAAAAAAAACGAGGATGTGGGTATCAAAATGGAAATTGCCCAGGGTGTTTAATTGGATGGCCACTTTTACTTAACTTATCTTTGCAGACAAACTCATTCACTCGATGTGAGCATTTTCCAATTAAAGAGAATAACTATTTCTCTTAGGTTAAAAGCGGGCCTTTAACTGTCATATTCAGAGTAAATAAACAACACTCAAGTGTGTCAAGTTTGCTTGCATACCAAAACTTATTTTTCAAATTTACAAGACATATAAATTAGAGAAAAACATCAATATGAGAAAAAAAGATTTTATTTATAAATAAAGAAAATTCTTTATTTATAAGTTTGAAATAAGAATCCTGACACAAAAAACTAATCCGTAAATCCCTTCCGCCTTCTAAGTAGCCAGTATGTCATAAGGTATGGTAAATATTTCTAAATGTCTCATACTTAAAGATTCAATTGTAAGCTCAGTGAAGAACAAATGGTTTCATTCACTTCAGCTTCAGAATAATGGAAAAAAAAATCTCCAATATTGTTGTTGGTTTTTTTCGCCTAGAAGGTGCAGAGTCCAACATTAATCCCAACTGTCTGTAAAATTGAAGCAATAAAATCCACAAGCAGAGGCATCACATTTCACCATGGTGATGCTCCTCAAAAGTATAGATCCGCTGACAAACAATGATATACTTGATTGTTTCAGTAAAGATTCCTGGACTCTCTGCATTCCCTTTGTTGTACATGAGAGAGACATTACACCAATAGTGGATATGACCTCATTTGCTGCAAAGAGGAAATTTAATTAACAGAGCAAACAGAGTCTGCCAATATGCCTCCATAGAGACTGCAGAACAGGAACCTGCAATACTGTCTTTAAAGACTGGCCAACAGCTGGACTGTGAGGTTTCTTTCTTTTTTTTGTCTGCTTTAAAAATGTATAGATTTATATAAAGAAAGAGGACTGCACTTGCAATTTAGATGGATACTCATAAAGAGTTACAGAAACAAACAAGTCTAAAGTCATCTTTCATGTAATAATAATATTTGTCAGAAAACTGCTCACTTGACTTCATCGCTGTTCTTCTTTGCTGCTTTTGTTGTGCCAAAATAAACTAAAAAATCCCAGGAGATACTCATGTATTTCATCTCCAATCCAGTTCATATTTTGGCCAAACTTACTTTATAAAACACATTGTGACAAAAAAATAAAATACAATTTTCCCACTGTGATTTTCAGTGGAAGCAAAAGCTCATCTTTGAACACAAACCTAAGAAAGTTGACCTTTAACATTTAAAAAAAGAATATTAACTTCTGGTTTATTTTCTCTAACCAAACCCCCCACAAAAAAGAAAAAAAAACACTAATTAAGAAAGATTTATAGTGTTATATGAGGGTGTTCTGATTTTTTTTCCAAAACCTAGAAGCGTGGATGGTTTAGTGTACCTACCGCTTCGACAATAAGTCCCTAAAGCACATGTAACCTATGTCAGTGAGTTTTGTGAATGTGTGAACACTTGGCATGATCTAAATGGTTCTACTACAGATGATGTGCTTTAGAACAGTAAGACTAGTGTAAGAAGAAACTTTAAATATCTTTTTTCAGTCTTTCAAACTTGGTTTAAACATTCCAGATATTAGCACTCTGTGAAGTTGATTAAACACACAGCAAATAAGTGGTGATAAGCAAATAATACTCCAGCATGAACATCTTATGCAGTCATGTGAAATGAAATATTGGTAATGGCTTAATTAACCTTGCATATATTGCTTAGATAGCCGTATGTATTAATAACCAAAGCTTCATCAGTATGTGAAATACTGTTTTATCAGTCTAATATTAAAATATTACTATCTGTTTGAAGGGTAAATTATCTTAGTCAGGACGCCTAAATTTACGTAATGAAAGGCATGGGAGTAATACGTCGTGAAACTCTGTTTATTCTCAGAATAACTGAATAATTCTGGTTGCATCTAAGTAATTTTGCCAATTATAAATCTGGACAACTTTGGACAGTCAGAGACTTAAAGTTTAATTTCTAGATCATAAGCTTTCCCCTATATATGTCAAAAAAATATAAAGCATTTAAATTACAGAAAATATAATGTGGAGATGCAATATAACACCAAGAATTCCACATTCTTTATTCCAATACATATGCAGCATTCAACTGTATGAGCATCAAAACCAACCTATGCGTGTTTCCCTTAAAATCCACTTAATTTTCTTACTTTTGGTTATCCTTACATACTTGTTTTTAATATGCCAACAGATATGGGATGGCATAGAACTTTGTAATAGTTGCTTTAGATTTATAAAACAAACATTTGTGGTTGACAGAAGAATGAGGTAGAATGAGGTAATGAGAGCTTTATTAAAAATCTCACCTGCTGTTAAAAAGCTTTAAGTGCATTCAATCTCAGAATTTGGACTAATTCTATTTGAAAAAGAAACACCAAAGAGTATGCAAAACAATGGCCTTTAGCACAATCATATTTTACACACCAAAAACAGCCTGTGCTCAGAGACAGGATTAGCAACTAACAACATCAACATTCTGCTTAATCTGATTAAAACTCTTTGGAGCTGTTGAAAATATATAGTGATTACAAACAATCCAGAATATCCTAGACTTGCAGGTTGCTGGTCAACATTTGTAATACCACAGTGATTTTGATTGCTGTACACCAAAAAAAACAAAAAAAAATGAGTTTAAATAATCTTAAAACACTTCAGGAAAAGACCAGCTGTATAAACCACCTGCATCCCGCATGGCTCCTTAGATGCTACAGCTGCAATCTGCTTCCTGGCAGCAATTTACAATTAGTTTCTTCTAGATGTTAAAGCTTTCATGACCATTAATATAATATGTACAACTAAACTCCAGTTGGAGCCAGGACAATCAAATTATTATAGGAAATCGAAATTGTGTGTGCATTACAATTACCGGCCAAATCTGTTTACTTTCACAGTTTTGCATTAATTTAATCAGACTTACCTGATACATCACATAGCGATGTAAAAAAAAAAATTTTAATCATTTTATCTTCAATATATGTAAATATATATTCACATCAGGCTTTTTTTAAATGGATTACCTAATGAAAAAATCCAGCTAAAAATGTGGGCACTCCTACATTGTTACTTTAAATAAGTAGGAATGTTCAAAAAAAAATTCAGTTTTAGATAGTAAGATATATTTTAAAGGTCAAGAAAATAAATTGAGATTATCAGATTGAACTGATGCATCACCTGCAAGCTACACTAATGACTGGATGGTCTGGCTTGACCTCTCAATGCCCGTACAATCTACTAACATCTTAAAACTTGCATGAAAACAATACCCTCACATATCAAACAGGGAAAGAGCAAGTGCTCCATTACCCATGTAGTCTATTCATGGTTATGATTATTATTATTCCTCCTCTGCCTGAGACCTAAAATACTTCCACGGAAAACTGCCTTCACGGAATTTCTGGTTCCCGGATGGTTGAGCCAACTGATTTGTTTGCACACTGAATTGTTCATGTGCTATGAAAAGGCAATAAAAAAAACAAGGAGCTTGAAACACATCTAAAGGGACATCATCTTCTGTCAGGATAAAAAGAAACAATACATTTCAATATATTATATTATATATTATATCCATGTATCTTTCCCTCACTCCTAATTTTTTATATATTAGCATAATTTGTTTCTGTGATATAAATTTCTTAGATGAAGTGAACAACATCCTAATTTCAGTAAACATTTTAAGCCTAATTTGGTATGAGACACGAATGGCCCAGCGGCAGCATGCAGCTCCAATTATGATAAGGATTAAGCACATGCAATCAAAAGATATAACAAGATATTGTGCAAAGATACATTTGGCATGCAGGCAATTAATTGGAGAAGCATGACACCCTGCATGCACAAGATGAGGGAGGAAGATGAAGACAACCAGTCTCCCCTTGTTTGTGTGGAGAGTCATTGCAAAATGGACAGTTTTGTCTTTAGAGGATTTAGAGAAAGTTGTTTGGATGTTCGTCGCTGCTCGTGGTCCTTGTCTTTGCTTAGTGAAACCAGGAGGCAAGGGGTGAGTCAGTTCAAAAGATGATTAACAAGTTTTCTCCTCCGATACCAAAATCACACACTGATGTTGAAGCACCAAACTAGTTTGGGATTAAAAAAATATCATTCAAAGAAATTTCTGAATACCAAGAGTTTAGGGCAATTTAATGCGTCAGCTGCTGCCATCAAGAAAAACTGTAATGTTGAGCAAAAAATGAATTCAATCAGAGCTTTACAGGCTGCATGAAAAGAATGACAGATCCTTGCCAGAGCACAGATTAGCGCTTGCTGTTGATGAAAACATATGTTGAATCAGTTTGGCTTTTGACTTCCCAACTGTTGGGATAGATGATGAGATTAATTGGAAGTGAGATAGCTACTGAGGGAGAAATAAAGCTGTCATTATACAGTAGGTGCTGAGTAATGAACGCTGGATTGTCTACCCTCAACGAGAATGTCTGCCGTCACGCTTTGACTCTGACCCTGAATGCCCCAGGTAAACAGGCTCCCACAACGGTCACAGGCTCAGTCCTCCTGAGACCACTGGTGAAATGAAGCCGTACATTTTATCTGTGCATCAAGCTTGGAAAGTTAACTTGACAGAACGTGGAGCACTTCATAAACAGTCTATCTAGGGCATATGCAGTACAGCAGCTCTCTCAGGAGTGCAGCTAAAACCCCAGACATTATGGGGAAACCCAAAGCAAATTATCTTGACATGGATAAAACAATAGCAAATTGGACAAATGATATAATTTGAGTCCTATAGGCCCCAGAAGAGTAGGGTTGTTTCTTGCACTCAAAGGGATTTGAAAACAAGAACAGGGCTCCATGGTAAAGGTCAAAATACAAAGATGGTTTTCTGTTTAGTTTCCATAGTGTTGTCAGTTTCTTTGTGAAAACACAACCAAAGAGGAGTCATTTTCTTTAGGCTTAGGGATGTTTACTGTGGCAACCAAAAGTCAGAGTTTTACTGCTACATTCTGTATCGGTCATTTTGCTTCAGTTGTGCTTGGCCTGACAATAACTGGCCACTTTATTGGATGTATGAATAACAGCAGCATAGGTGCTACAGATTTGTCAGATGTAAATCTATGATATTACTCTGTTAATAAACCATTTGCCAAAGAAACACTCTTGGTTAGTTCTAGTGACTGTGTAATTAGGGTCAACACACACTCTTCTTGATGAAACCAGCTGAATAAGATATTACCTCTGTCCAATGGTTCAATATTATGCTGGACACAGACATCAGAAGATGGGGACACTGTGAGCAGAAAGGCATGGAAATGGTCAGCAACAATATTCAGGTAACCAGAAATGACAGGGTGGACCCATACTTTATGTCGGTTACGCCAAATAAAAAACAATACCCTTTGTTATGGCAAGACTCATCAAACTAGACAATGTTATTCAAATTGTTTATTGTGAAAGATTTTGTAAATTGGTGGCCTTACAATACTACAGATTATAAGAATTGCAGCCGACGTGGTAATTTGTTGCTGTACCCTATTTGCTTCAAGGATTGATGAATTGTGTATTCAGAAATGGTATTCTCATTACCTTGATTGTAAATAATGATTACATTAGCTACTTTCCATCATTTTAACTTGTTTAATTCTTTTAGTCTAAACTTATCTGATCAATGGCCCCTATTTCAATATTTTTGTAATTTCACACCCTTCAATCACATCCATTCTTAATTGAAAGGCATTAAAATCCCCTTTAGGGTTAGGGTTCTGATGCTCGGTTTGAACCGCAATGAGTCGTGTTGCTGTCAGGTGATTGGCTGATTTGCAATTTGTGTTAATAGGCAGTCGAACAGGTGTACCTAATAAATGACTTGTGAGTGTATGTTACTGATATCACATGCTAACAATATCACAAACTTTTGATTCCAAACACGTTGTGTCCCCACTTGTCTTGCTAATTAGACTTGATTAATCATGAGGGAACAGACAGCTGTAAATGTGACGTTCCACTTGAAAATCAATTAGGATTTTTTTTTGGAGTCAGAAGAACAAATGTGTTAAGTAAGTTCAAGGGGACAAAGGTCTCCATGGGATTAAAAATGTGTCTGCTGCTGTATAGGAGTCTGCTAAGAGCGTCACAGGTAGGGGAAAATCTTGTTCTAGACTAAGAATATGCACTTTTCAGAAGGAGGGGGCAACGGCAAGCCATTAATCATCCTCTACTGACATTGAAAACCTTCTACCCCTCATAAGGGCAAAATAACCTCTGACAATGATAGGAACTAAGTGGCCAGAGATGATGGGATATTGCGTGGTAGTTTATGATGCTCTCATCAGCAGTCCAGCCAACCTGAGACAATGGAGCAGCCATTTGACACAGCTCCCAGATCATATACAGCAGTAGGAAGGGACATTATGTGGTTAGCCACAGTAAAATAGCCACTGATACAAGGAGCATGCTGTTCTCAAAACAAACCTATCCTAAAAAACAAATCAGTCCATGCACAAAGAAAACCTGTTTGTATGATTTATTCATTTTAGTTTTAATATTGCACTTCAGCTAAAGTCAGTGGAGACAAATGTTTATCTCACTTGCTGCAAATTTACTTTTTTATTCCATTCAAAGAAGAAAAAATAACAAAGAGTCAAGTTCTCCAAAAAAGTGCCAATGCATATTTCCTTCAAATGAGGCTCAGAGAAGAATAGCGATGCAACACCACATCCACCAAATAAAAAAAGAAGATAACTGATGATGGGTCAATGAAAACAAGACAAGAAAGTAGAAAAAAAAACAATTTCCTATTTTTGATCATAACAAAATGTAGCACTAATATCAGTTTAAGTTTTAAAGAATCTGCAATCAGTTTAATGTATTCCTAGTCAGATTTGATTTGTCCTTCTATTGTGAAATCTGAGCATATGTAATGCTTAGGTAGTCTAACTGACAAACTAGTGGTGTTAGAAAATAAATAAAGTATTATTGATAACAAGCAACATCTTAAATATCCACTTTCCAGTTTTGAACGTCTTGACCAAAATACAGTAGAATGCAGTCTAGACTTAAAAATAAAATTCATGTTTGATTTAGTTTGGCAACCTACCTAAACCAATTTCCTTCTCATATGTAAAATTTTTGGAGAAATGTTTCTGAATTTTGTTGAAACTTGTCTAATTGTTCTGCAATTACCAAAATAGTAAACTAAGTCAATCAACCATTTCCTCTCTTCCCTGTTTTATCGAGCTCAATGGTGACTCTCTTCACAGAAATGTGTGGATTGTTTTCACCATAATTTAGACATTGCTTTCATTTACAATTATGGGCAGTTTTTTATCAATTTATTTTTATGACATTTTTTTTTAACAAATTTAGATAGAACATGGAATATGGGCGCACTTAAAAAAGACGAGATTTATAACAATTTAATCTCTAACTTGTAAAATACACTAGATGTTTGGCCTGATACCTGATAGAAAGCATTGCATTAATTTCCTTAAAATCAATTTTTAAAAGCAGCAAATCTGTTTCTATCTTCCAATACAAAAATAAATGATTATGAATTTCCAGTGTGGGGCCTATTTTCAGTGGTCATTGGGAGAGGGGAACAGTACAACTGGAAAGCTTACCATCCCATCACAGGGCAAAACATGAACACAAGGGACAAAAAATGAGCAAACACTCTCATACAAAAGGTTAAATTAGCAAAATCAGTTAACCATACAATCTAATTTTTGGACTGTCGGATGAAGTCGAAATAGCTGGACAATTTCCACTCAGAGAAAAAGTAAACTCCCAACATGAAGACATCTGAACCTTCTGGTCATGATTCTGGCCGCTCTGTCTGCTCTGTGTCTCTTCCCTGCTGTTGGTGCAATTAGTCTCATTTGTTTACCCAATGCGGACCACCATTGTAGATTGCTCAGTTGCAGGCACATGGCACCTGATTTCTAAAAGTCTTACATTCAATAAATATCCAGCGTTCCCTTCATGACTCCATTTTTAAGCTATGCACTTCTCTGTTTTTGCCATGCTCTTGTTGTATATGCCAGTGGTTTTTAATCATCTTACTTGTAATCATAACAACTCTGTTTTCCCTCGACCATGGTCTGTCGGCTGCCTCCGCCTCTAAGATTCCAACCCTGCTTGCCCCCTGACCATCAAGTTGAGTCATGGCCCTAGGTTACTACCAGAGGCATTTCACAAAGGTGCTTCAGCCTGTCAAAACGATTTGCTTTTATCTACTTTCTGACTTTTCCACTGTACATAAACCTTAGATTTTCCATTTATTATCTTACTTATGAAAGGAAATTAGCACCTTTCTGTAATATTTGACACAATGCAGTGTCATTTGTTAAGTGTAGTGGCCCTTACCAGTAAAACATGGAAAGATCTTTCAATCTAAAGCTTTACAAAAACAGAGTCATGTCCTTCTTCAGCTAATTACAGTTCCAACCACAAACTTGAGCTTCATGTACTGTAAGCAGAGATAAATTGACACCTACGAGCTGAATGATTAAACTAAAAAAGTCCTCCGAGAGGGGACCTACAGCAATAACAGTCATTTGCATCACAGATTTCATGAAGGCATGAAGCTGATTGATTAATAGAGACAGGGCGTGCCAAGCCATATCAAGAGCCCAGTGCAGGTTAAATGGTACTAAGATTGTTTTATATAGTCTGTGATTAGAGAATAAGGAAGCAGGGTTTGATCTTTCAGACTTCCTGACATGGTAATCACAGGGTAGACAATCTGGCTTTAAATCCTACAACAGCAACTTCAATAAGGCACACTGTTTGAGTTTAAAACATAGAGCAGAAAAATAAAAGCACAATAGGGAAAAGGTATGTTTTAATGGATTATGTTTTTTTAGGATGATTTAATCAACTTGTTTACTTTTACACCTATGTTACCTCTATCCTTCTTGGCTATGAGCAGATCACAAACACTAAATACATGGTTTAACTTCAGTCAGAGTGACTCATTTTATGAAATTATATGTGAATTTGGTGACAGATTTTCGTGTTTTACATATTTTATTTTGAAATAGAATGTTTCTAAAGAATATTGTGTAAGGTAAAGATGGCCGACAAAGTTATCCAGATGGCGTTTAAAAGCTTATTTGAAATTATCTTTTTTTTTGGATGCAGGAACAAATTTTTTATTCTATTAGCATATACAAAGTAATATTAAACTCACAAAATAAATAAATGCACCAATATAATTTTACCAATCTAACAAGTACTGTTTAAAGCTAAATGTTTAATAGAAAAAAATTGTAATATATTAGTTGCATAGTTGATCAGAGAAGGTGAAAGGCTATAAGGTGCTTCCACAATTTGCACTGTACAAAAAAAAAGGTCCTAAGTACAACATAATTATCAACATCATCAAAAGTAATTATGGATGCATGAGTTGAATACATGTCTGTATCCCCCATTGTCCAGTGCATATTTGTCCTGCACACAGATAACACAGAATTAACATTACAATAGAGGGGAAATAATGGAGCTGCCCAGCTGGGGTGAAGGGAACGTGACAATAAGCTTCGTTCAGCCTTCAGTCAGGCTCAAAAATAAAATTTAAACATTTCTTAGTTGTTCTGTTCCTTTTACATAAACTAAAGACACAATGAAATAAAACCTTATTTTAAACTTATGAACGTATGATCTTAACACTTCTGAAAAATATGTTTATTCTTGTGCACACAATATTTAATCGGACCTGCTTTTGCATGAATTAGCGCATTAGTGCCGAATGGCCTTGAGAGAATTATCAAGCAAAATCCATTCAAAATTTTGGGGAGCTTCAAATGAGTTGCCTGAGGCTAACGGGTCCAACGCCATGAATCCTGTACGAATGTCAAACTCCTTTTGTTAGAGCACTCCAGATGCAGAGACATCAGAATCATAATGCTTTGACTGATGTCTTAAAGAACTGGGCTGTTGCTCAGTGGTTCAAAGTCCTCTTTTGAAATGAAAGCAAGCTTTCCATTACATTGAAAAATAAACATCCTAGATCCTGGAGGAAGAGTAGACAGGCTCACTTTGCTTTACATCTAGTGTAAACTCCCCACAATCAGTGCTAAATTAGGATGGGATGTCATCTGCTGGTGTCGGATAATTGTGTTTGCTGGAGTCCCCTGTCAACGCAGACGTCTGCAGGGAAATTTTACAGCATTTTATTTTCCCTTTCTTATTATTCCTTTCCGATCAGCTCCATGCCACATTGCACTGATGCAGTAAATAATGCAGCATACCGGTATAGAAGGCATTGAAATGAACATAATATCAGAAACCTGAATTTTCAGTTTAATTTTTGTTGATCTCATATGATATTTTACATTTCTAAGACATTCAATGTTGGGTAAATCATATCATTAGGAGAAATAAAGCCTCAATATACACTAAAAAGTAGGAATGTATTTTTTAATTCAATTTTGTTGAGTTGTGCTTGTAAAAATCAACTTTCAAAAGTCACTGTGGAGGAAAGCTGGCCCACTTTTAGCAGAATTGTTTCATTTAGCCACATTATACAGTTTTTAATCATAAACATGATTCACCATCCTATTCAAATTCAAATCCAGACTTTGACCATGCAGCCCCAAAACCTGTATATTTATATTTATTATTGAGAGTTAGACCCGTTGGTGGGCTTTCGATCATTGTCCACATCCATAAGCTTGAATTTTAAGGGATTCTCTACATGACCTCAACTTGAAAAGTGGACCTTTGCAGTTTAAAAAAAGGAAAGAAGAAAAACAGTGATTATTCCATGCTGTACTTTTTGCACTTCTGACTTTTTTTAAAACAAAGAAGGAACAAAGTAGAAACTGCACACTTGTAAAATAGTAAGCGTAAACTGCCCTGCAAGGCTTATGTGTGGAAATAAAAAATGTTAAATCACATAATTTGTCCAATGTAATGGAACTAATATAAAGTATTTAAAATGTTGTATAAACATGATGAACACAAGAACATATTTCTCAAATTCAACTAATTTTCAAAAACACATATTATCTGCATAATACTCTATATCTGCTATGAAGACAGGTGTTTCTGTAAACTGAGACATTGTGTCTCTGTGAGATTAACAGTAGAAAAATTATTTTTTTAAACAAAAAAGTGAAATAAATCAAATTAAATAAATATACATTTCATATGTGGAAGGAGATCATACAACCAAAAACCTAATATATTATATATGCCAGAGTTTGTGCACATATAAACAAAGCACATGCCCCCTTGTAAAAGCTTTTCATACATTTAATTTAAGAGGATAAAATGTAATTACTAAGCAACATATTTAATATTTTAATAAGAAATCGGGAACCCTGACTTTGCTATCAGATGCTACAATGATTTGTCAAGAGAGTATTTTAAATTATTTTGGATTTATGATCTAAGGATGATACATTTTGACCAAAACTAACACTTTTAAAAGTAAATATACAAATGTATTTCACATGTTTCAAGTGTAGAGATAAATCAGAGGGAAAAAAAAACTGAACAACAACAACAAAACTTTAATCTGAAAGCCCGGTACCCTTTTTGTGCTTTTCCATTCCAATTTTGCTCACATAACAAATCAAATGCTGAGTGGAACCAAAAGCTATTAAATGTTCAATATTTGAGCATGTCGTTGGGAGTCTGTTATTTGTCAGGCAGTCAAAGCATCTTTGAAATGATGGATTGTCAAACATTCTTATCCTCAATCAACAATAAGTGATGAGCACCTCTATATTCTCCATCCACATTATTCTCCCAGTCTGCTGTAATGGACTCAGTGCTAAATTCAGGTCCCCCCCCATCCCACACAGCTTTAGCCATCTCACCAGGCCTTTTCCTCTTCTGTCGAGACACTCTAAGAATCACTGGCAGCTCATATATCAAGGGAGATCCTCACAGCGGTACTCCTCTTCCTTTTCAATGCGCACGGTAAGTATTTTAATTAGTTAGCTAATTGTCTAAGTAATTGGAAGACAAGTTAGCTCAAAGAGTAATCAATCTCTACAGGGCTGTGTTCTATCACATCAAAAGATCTGTAATTAACACTGCAAACCATGGCATGGTCTTTGACTGAGCTCCGTAGCACGGGGGCGTATCATCACAGATAACACAGAGGTTGAGGAGACAGATCTGCAAGGCCTCCAGTGTGCTTGGAGATGAGATTCACTCAAAGAAAAGAAGACTCAAGGAAGCAGAGAGACCTGTTTGCACTTATTTTAAAACAATGCACATAACACATACTAAAATATGTTTTATTGTCAATTAAAACAGTCCAAATGAAGGTATTGTTCCAAACCTTGAATGTCTGATGCCCATCCTTATCTTAAATTTCCCCAAAGAAACTCCCTTTAGCTCGATTTTGACAACAAAATTGGCAATTCATTAAATGTTCTCTTGAATCTAGTATCAATTTCACTTTGCATCAAAGCTTCGGCTGGGCATTAAAAGAAAATTATCCATTTGGGATGAAGAGGACTAATCGTGTCTCAGATTCATTCATTTGACGGCCCTTAATTTTCCCACTGTTGAAAGCAAGACGCATAATGAACAATTATACATAAAGTCAATTTCAGCATTGTGGAGGAGATTTAATTAAAATGTTCGAGGGTTTACTAATGAAAAAAACAACAACTACTGACAGTGGAGATGTTTATTTGTCAATTTTAATTTTAGAAGATGTATATTCTTTGTAGAAGGTAATGAGGATTACCCAAGTGGCAAGTTTTGTTAAGTTTTCTTTCAAACATAATAAAGCATAAACCCCCAAACCTATCTTCTAATTCAAGGGGGTGGTGCGGTGGGGGGTAAAAAAGTAAAGTGAAAAAATACACAAGCTAAAGAACTTTTTTCCTCATCTAGTCTGAAGGAGTCAGATTATCAATTAGCAGATGGGGCAAAATATAAAAAGGACTATCTTGCTTGTGGAAGCATCTTAATGTGGATAATTATGATGAAATCCAGGCGAAAGCAACAATGGGAAGACATTATTTTCTGTTCAAGGATCACTTCCTCCCCTGCATCCTGGAGGACAAAGCAAAACTCACACAGTGGCTCTGACAGATTGACAAATAAGGTTAATAAATACTTTTTCAACCCTCCCTGGAGGCTAATCAAATATTAATCCTTAAGGTGTGGTCAGCAATATAAAGTACACAGCAAGCATTTGGTAGAGGGGAATTGATCTAATTGATTCTCTCTCAAAATGCTCAGATAAAGAAGAAAAGAAGAAGAGGAAAAACAGGCAGGGCCGCAGCGCCGAGTTGGAACTGTAGGAATTCATTTCAGGCTGAGAGTGGACAAATATTTGGATATGAACGCTTAAAGCAATTTACATTTTTAATCCATCTCCTCATTCTGGTGGATCTGTGGGGGTAGTTTGTTCTCGACGTCCTCGGTGCAAAATGTGTGAGTTTTCACTCATGATCCACACCCACAGCTCCCTCCCACAAGCACGTACGCTTCTTAAAAACAATATCTGTTGCTCTTTTGCATAGAATCGAGTCCAAATAACAATCTTCTACTTTGACATTACAGAAAGGAGTAGAAAATTTTGATTTTTAAAATCTGTAAAAAAGTGAGCAAAAAATATTGAGGAGTGAAAAATGTTGCTATTGGTGACAGGTTAGAATTTCACACCCTGAAAAAAAAATCTCCTTACCCGCTCTCAGGGTTTTTCCACAAATCAGAAGCCCCGGGACATATCGGGGGTCTGGTGGACCAGTGTGAGCAGGGCCACACACTCCTCAACTGATAGGGCAAAAATTGGATCCAGGAGGAATGCAAAGAGGCTTATCAAGCAACACTTCCAGGCAGCGCTCTCTGCAAGAGCATGTGTCAACATCATTTATTATATGTGGCTGGGGACTAAATTATGTATGATCACAAAATGGGGGAAAAAGGGGGGAAAATAGGAGCACACAGAGCAGGTGGATAGAATAATATTTGTGAAGAATATTAAATTATTAGCAGAGGCCCTTAAGGGAGAATATTTGTTAACAATAACTAGTGAGTCATTTGTGGTGCTTGGTTTTAGTAATTAATCATGCTAGAACAATATTTTAAAATAAGTGAATGTTCAGAAGAGGCTATTCATATTTTTTAGTGTCACATATATAATCTATAACAATCCTCAAAATATAAGAAGTAAATAATGTTTTTAAATGGCACGCTTTTAGAAAAATAAAGAGGAAAGTAAAAAAACATGTTAACCACACTCCCTTCGTTCCAACTAAACACACAGTATACTAAGTAGCTTTAATATTGCCAGACGTGCAATCTCTCAAGCAAAATGCTCTTTCGAGATACTATGTAATTGACTCCACATCTAACAGTATGGAACAAATCCCACTAGCAGAGGGAGTTGACAAATTGCATTAAAAACACTCAATTTGGCCAGGATTGGATAGAAGCTCATGTTCCTTCTTATCCTATTAAACATGAAACAGTTTAATCTCCAAAACTTGCTGACATACAGGGAAAACCGCTTAAGCACACAGTGAGGGTTTGATTTTGCAGGAAGAGGAAATCAAGGTGCGACAACGCACCCTTCGAATGGCGGAGCTCCTCTGTGCGCGGGTCACACATGTAAACAAGACTGGAGGTTACTCTTAGCGCAAAATTTTAATCAGCGTCAATTACATCGCTTAAAAAGCTCAGTGAGAGGGAAATCCTAAACATACATATCACTTGCTTCAGCCTCCTCAAAGTGGTGAATGTTAAAGAGACTCAAACTGTCAAATCATCCAAGTTTTTTTCACCAATACCTTACCCGATTTGAACATGTTCCGCTTCTTTTCATGACATGTAAACAGGTTTTGACATGGGTGTAGTTAAATGTGTAAGACATGCTGAAAAAATGGAAAGGGAAATGCCTGTATGTAGAAAAAAAAAAAAAAAAACTCAAACCTGTCAACACAGTACCTGCTTTAAATCTGTTCCCCATTTCAGGCAATCTGTGGGAACCAGGCCTGTGGAGTCTAATCCTGTTTTCATCCGTACCCCTTCAACACACCCCCCTCATCCGTATCAGACTTTCAATTCCACTTGCTGCTGCCTTTGTGTGATTTTCATTTGATCTAGTTTTTAAAATTCAAAATCTATTCAGGGATTTTTTTTTTTTTTAGGTGGATTCACGCTGGTTCTGTGAAGGCCTATTTATGTCGTAGATTTGGAATTGCCAATGGAGAGTGTGCAATTTGTGAAGGGGGGCAAGGATGTCCAAAAGTTCCCGGATTTGCCTTTTACCATTGCATAGAAAATGTTAACAAGGCCATTTTAGAAAGCTGATTTTTTTGGTAACAATAAAGCTCTTTGAGTTCAGATTACATATTCTTTGCTTTGGGAGTGTAATAATCATTTATAATAAAAAATTTACATCCAATTGACTTTTGTGTATTCTGTTTCCGGAGCAGACACACCCTCATAATTTGCTTTTTAAATGAATGAAACAACATAAAATAAAAATATATCCTTTAAAGTTATCATTATCAGTAATAGAAAAATACATGGTGTCATTAACTATTATTAATCAGATATACTTGATATCCCTGCAATGAGGAAACTAAGATGATTGGTTTGCCATTAAATACAATCATTAGGACAAAAGATATCAGCAATGGAAAAAAAATATAGGAGAGATCATACAATGCTCAGAAAAATGAAACACCAAAATAAAAATCTAGGCTGGTTTAACTTTGTATATGCATTTCCCATGTAAAACTTTTAAAAAATGCAGCTAGAAACATTTTAAAAACTGATTCTTTTTGGATGGTCTGCAGGAAAAAATTATTTTACACAATACTTTAAATAGTTATTAATTTTTTCGCTTTGGCTGAACAACTTCTAAAAAGTGAAGAACAGGAGGTTTTTTTGCAATTTTACCAAAAAAAACTAGGTAAGTCAATGGATGGACAAATTAAGAGAATGGCTGTTACGCTGTAATAAGACAAAGAGGTAAGTGCATGCATCTGTGTGGTTGTATAAGGTGTTACTACCCAAATAGGGAGATGCATGAACTAATTTTTGTAAAAACCAACCAGCCGAAGGACATTCATTTATTCATCCTTCCTTGTAGAGTGGTGGTCAGTTGGATATTATGTCCTGCTGTAAATGAGTAAGTGGCACTGCCTGCACAAGGCATGGTCTGCCGATGATATTCCATCTGTTTTACAAGTCATTAAAGTATATAATTCAAATGCTGCAATTCAGTTTAATAACATCTAAACTCTTCACAGAAACAGCATCAATCGAATTAATAATTTCCAAACTGGCTGTTCTTCATTTTTTGTGCAACTCTTAACGGGAGTTAAGACAAAAAACTGCAACTTTTTATCAACTGTGGCAAGCATTTCAAATTTAATAAAAAAAAAAAAAACTCTGCATATACAATATATATATATATATATATATATATATATATATATATATATATATATATATATATATATATATATATATATAGCTGGAGATATCCGCCAGCAGACCCACCCAACCCCAATAGGGACAAAGGTGTAGAGAAAATGGATGGACTGATGTACATATATATATATATATATATATATATATATATATATATATATATATATATATATATATATATATATATATATATATATATATATATATATATATATATATATATATATATACTGCATATACTGCCAGTTTTGCATTCAGACATAACCGTAAACAGCACATCATAGTGTGATGACAACCAATTCATGGTATTGAATACCGACCATTAAAATTCAAAACAATCACAAAAATATACCCTTCAAATGCCAAAGCAAACGGCTTTATATATATACAGTTGTAGTCAAAAGTTTACATACACTTGTACAGAACACAATATCATGGGTCTCTTGAGTTTCCTGTTATTTCTACAACTCTGATTTTTGTGTTTCGAGTGTTTGGACCAGGTTCTTCTTTGTCACAAAGAAGAATCTTTATTATTGGTTAACAGAAAAATGTGATCACATCTGCTGGGTCAGAAATTTACATACAGCAGTGCTAATAATTTGGTTACATGTCCCTTAGCCATTTTTACTTCCATTGGACGCTTTTGGTTGCCATCCTCAAGCTTCTGGCAAGCTTCTGGTTTAATCTTTGACCACTCCTCTTGACAAAATAGGTGCAGTTCAGTTAAATTTGATGGCTTTCTGACATGGACTTGTTTCTTCAGCATTGTCCACATGTTTTCAATGCGGTTTAAGTCAGGACTGTGGGGAGGCCATTCTAAAACCCTTATTCTAGCCTGATTAAGCCATTCCTTTACCACTTTTGATGTGTGTTTGGGGTCATTGTCCTGTTGGAACACCCAACTATGCCCAAGACCCAACCTTCGGGCTGATGATTTTAGGTATTGTTGAAGAATTTGAAAGTAATAACTCTTCTTCATTGTCCCAGTTACTCTCTCTAAAGCACCAATTCCATTGGCAGCAAAACAGCCCCACAGCATAATACTACTACCACCATGCTTGATAGTAGACATGGTGTTCTTGGGGTTAAAGGCCTCACCTTTTCTCCTCCAAACATATTGCTGAGCATTGTGGCCAATTAGGTTGATTTATGTTTTGTCTGACCACAAAACTTTCCTCCAGAAGGTCTTATCTTTGTCCATGTGATCAGCAGCAAACTTCAGTTGAGCCTTAATGTGCCGCTTTTGGAGCAAGGGCTTCTTTCTTGCACGACAACCTCTCAGTCCATGGCGACGCAAAATACGCTTGACACTGGACAATGACACCCGTGTTCCAGCAGCTTCTAATTCTTGACAGATATGCTTTTTGGTGATTCTCGGTCGGCTCTTCACCCTCCTGACCAGTTTTCTCTCAGCAGATCGTGGCAGTGACAAAACAGTGCCATGCATTTTATACTTACAAACAATTGTTTGCACTGTTGACCTTGGGACCTGCAGCTGCTTTGAAATGGCCCCAAGTGACTTTCCTGACTTGTTCAAGTCAATAATTCGCTTTTTCAGATCCATGCTGAGCTCCTTTGTCTTTCCCATTGTAGCGTTTGTGGGAATTTGTATCCAATGAGCCCTTTTTAACTGGCCTCAGAGAAGTCACCAGCTGTAGTCACTCGTAATCACTCACTAGACGTTAAGAGGCCATGCTATGAAGCTCATTTCACTGACACAACTTTCTAAATCACCAAAATTGCTAATTCTTGTTGATGAATGTATATTTTTGACCCAGCAGATGTGATCACTTTTTTTCTGTTAACCAATAATAAAGTCATAAAGAACCAAACTTCATGAATGTTTTTTGTGACAAAGAAGAACCTGTTCCAATCACTGTATCAGAGAAAAATCTTAGAGATGACGGGAAACTATGAAATTATGTTCTTTACAAGTGTATGTAAACTTTTGACCACAACTATATATATATATATATATATATATATATATATATATATATATATATATATATATATATATATATATTTTTTTTTTTTATTATTATTATTTTTTTAATCTAAAGCAAGAGGTGCAATGTTTGTTTTGTGAATAAGTTATAACTCTCTTTCACATAAGTAGTATTGGCTTAACAGACAATAGTCTTGCACTACTTCCCAGAGAGGGATTTATGAGAGTATTATAAACTCAGCCATAACAAGTCCCTCTTCCTGTCATTATATGACAAAAGGTGCTGACAAGCGCCTGATGTTGACATTTCTGTTGATATTGCCAGTGAAAAGAATAGCACAAGTAGAGACTTGGAGAGCCTGTAGAACACACACATCAATGTAATTCTTCTCTCTGTTGGTTCAGATCGCAGTACTTACTGTATTATCTGTAGCTGAACGAGCATCCATGGTTCTGACCGGTCGTGACAGACTGACTACATTGGGGCTTTTTGCTCACTGTCGTCACAGTTGTGTGACCAGACCTGACGTAGGGAACAGTTGAAGCATCAAAAATGCAAAATATAAAAGCCCCAATTATACACATGCATGTGAAAAAGTGGTATGGATAATGGATGGAGAGTCACAGTGTCAATGTTATTTTATGTTACCGTCTGATCCTAATATGATTGGTCTTTGTTAGATATATTAGAATGGCGTAGACCCTGCTTTCCATAAAATAACAGGTGAGGTTAATAGCAAATGATTTGTTGCATTAAAACCAGAGTTTTTCCATCTCCCTGTTTTTTGTTTTTGGCCTAATGGTTTTACTGAATATTCCATGAAAGCATGCATTTGAGCCTGGAAATTCATGTTTCATGAATACAAATCATCATTAAAAGCACAACTTAGTAGACTACGAATTTATTATATGTTTTATAACTAGAAATAACAAACTCTCACTTTAGAGTGTTTTTCGGAACTGTCTTTGTGGTGAATTATTTTTTACTGAAACAAATCACAGCTGCTTTACATCATTTTATTTAGATCTTAAAAAAGCTTATAACATAGAATAAGAGGGTAATTTGTAGAGGTTTCTCTAAAATCTTACTAATGTGCAACACTATATAAATTCAGTGGATGTTTTTACAGATTTACAAACTGATGAATCCCTGATGTTTTGTATTGCAGTTGGAAAATACAGTGAAAAAATCTTGAAGTCAACTTGAAAGGCACAAAAAAAAGATTTTTCAAAATAATGTTTTTCATGTGAAAAGCCACTAAGTTATATATCTTGATCTACTACTTGAATGCATTAAACACAATTTAAATATGTTAATGCTGCTCACCCTTTTATTTTATACATACAAATATATAAAATATTCCAATTCCTTGCTGGATTTTAAATAAAAAGGTCACATTGATTTGTATACAGTTAAAAAAACGAATTGCTTGTTATATTTAGGTAACAAGTTAAAGTTTTTGCAAAATAAACCAGCTTATTTCCATCTATGGTGATCCATCTCCTGAATAGACACAAAGAAACAGTACAAAAGATGAATAATTTTGTACAGAATAATTATTTCTGTATATAGAAAGCATTTTTTTCTTCACGTAGAAAGAAAATCAAGTAAAGAAGCTGATTGTTGTGGTATATACTTTTGCAGCTGGCTGCACCTGTTAAAACTGATACATGTTTTGTCAAATTACAATCAAAAATGTCCGTCTATTTTTATGGAATCATATATTAGAAAAAATAGCCTAGTCTGGTCTTTGTAAACTTAAAATGATTCATGTTTTTTTTAATTATTTCTTGCAAATCAATCATTCTGCTTAAAGGCTAAGCTCTATTCTTAAGCCTCTAAAATATTTTCTTCCATAACTTCATGGTACTGCTGTATTATGCTACACCTTGTGCCCCATTAACTCTTACTGGCTTTCTTTGCCCTGCAGAGGAAAATCATCTCGATGTCATAATATTATCATATCGTTATTTTCCAAGAAACTGCATTTTGCATGGAGGCCGAAAAATCTCTTTGCGTATCTTCTATAGGGCCTGGTTTGTAGAGTCTATGACTCAGCTCTCTGAGCTGAGTATCTCTGCAGCTTCTCAAGAATTACCATAAGTCTCTTGACTGATTCTTTGAAAAATGTTTTCCTTGACTGGCCTGTCTGTTCCAGTTTCATCCAAAAACCTCTCGTGCTTTTTGAGATAACTTTCACAACTACTGTGTTCCTTGGCAGTTAATGGTAACAGAACACAGGGGTCTGAATACAAAAGCATATCAAGTGGGTAATATTTTTTATTTGGGGGAAAAAATAATAAAAGCGGGCAAGTTTTCTTCCTTCTAAATAGCCAATATTTACAGGTTTGGATTTTTGGTTTAGATTTGTGAAAGACAAATAGGTTACTGGGTGAAACATGACAAACTTTAGCAACGCTCGGAAAGTATGAAGACTTCTGCAAAGCACTATAAGTATACAACAATATGACCAAAAATCTAGTGATGCATTCACAGATGAAGAAATGTTTTGTTCTCACAAACTCATATGGCTGTAATGTGTTTGTATTTGCAATGTGATGCCACCAGGCTTTCCTTACTGTATTGGTGTAATGACAGTGGAACCAGCTTTTCCCATGACATTTGGAGGTTAATTTGTGCTGGTTTCATGGTCACTTATCGAAGGAGGGGGTTAGAAATCAGCATTAACTACGGTATTTATTGACAGAAGTGTTTAATAACCCATTAACCCAAATAGGATAGCTAGCCAGGGAGCTCCGAGGTGGGATAAATAAATTTATTTAAAATGTAAATATATTTTTGTTTGCTAACTACCAAACTTTAAATACTGAAGCCTCAATCATTGCAACTCACTGGCTTCCTGGTGAATGTTCAAGAGTTGATGATACGTTGAAGAGTGAATGGGCGGCATGTGACAACTCTGCATGAGGTGCAATGAGTCAGATGACATTAGTCACTGACAAAGAGACAGAGGTGAAAGGGTAAAGGTAGGGCTTCTTCTCCTCAACAGATCACAACCTTAATAAATATATGCATTTTATTTATCTTTTAATACCAAGTTGCATTACTTTTATTTTTTGGGCTTTTTGGCCTTTCAGATACAGCATATTGTATGGACTAACGTAACAGATCACAAGCATACATTTAATCTGGAAAGCTCAAACAAACATGTGTTTTGGCTTCTGCAATTGGTTCGAACCATAGAAAAAACACAATGCACATAATATCATTCATATGCCCAACGCTCCCATAACCCTCTTATTTTCTTTAAAAAAATGTTTACTGCCATTTGGATAATTGTGTGTTTCTCATATTCACATAGCATGTCAAAAACTCCAGGCAAAGGATCTTTCCAAAGAGTCTTCCTGTGGAGTCATGTGGATAAAGTCATCTACAGTATTTTTCAGTCACTGAGCTATATTTAACATATATCTTATACGTAAAATAAGAAACTGGAAAAAAGCTTTTAGAACTTATTTAGCAAAATATTTTAGCACTAAGAGTAAAAACGTATCTTGTAATAAATACTGTTTGCAATTGTAGAATTGCTTGCTCGAAGACGTGCAACTTGTTGGAGTAGCTTTGTTACATAAGATTTAACCTTTTTCCTTTTTTAAATGTTTAATAAACAAGTTCAAACATTTTTTTTTCAGTCCAATCTAACATACATTAAAATTTTTAACAACTCCCCTTCAGAAGGAGGAAATCTCCGGCAGAACCTGGCTCACTACGAGGGGCCATATGTCACGACTCACTGGGGTTTTGAGAAGACAAAAAGCATTAAAAAAAGCAGAGGAACTGATATAAATCTACTGTGTGAAACTAAAGTAAAAGGCAATAGCAGGACATGGAGACTGTTGAGTTCGTGGCATTACACCTAACAGAAATCCAGACAAGGTGCAGCTTGTTTGGGGAGAAAAGAGTTTCTAGAGAAGTAATCTTTATAAAGAGCAGCAAGCTCTGTTAGTGATGTCTGGAACAGTGGGATTCCAGCTCTATGATGGACCTTTATTATTAAGGGTTTTCAGAAGAAGATTCTAAAAATATATGATGGATTTGACAAAGATCATTTGACAGGAAGCTAAATAAGGTGAGGTCTGTTCTCTTTTTAAAAAAAATTCAATGATTGCTGCAATGTTTGGATTAACTGATGGCTTTTAATGGCATTTCTGTTTTATTATTGATTATGGCAAATGGAAATTACTAGTTAATAAGTTGTTTGAACTTTAAGCCACAACAAAGACTCACCCACAATATTGGGAATGTGCAGTAATATGCATCCAGTGTCTGTCTGCCAGGCTTTTTCCCTATTCATGAAGAGATTTAAAGAGCTGTGGAAAAAGAAAAAGTAGATTAACAGTGCTTGTTACCATCATTCAGGAAATATTATTGTAAGAAGTCATCTCTGTATCCCAGATATTGAACTCTTGGTAGTAAGTTTCCCTCCACAATGTATACCAAGATAGGCCTCTAGTGTTGTTTTGGCAACCACTTATAACCCCCAATTGCCAAGAACGAATGTGATGTAATTAGTTGAGTGTTTCTGCCAATATCTGGTGATTTGAAATCATGTCTCCAAGAGCGTCTTTGCAAATTAGATAAGTGACACCCTATACAGAAGATAACAATGAGTAAGTTGTCAGAAGAAGTTCTACAAGCCCTGCAGAGTTGTTTTGAGGATCCAGACTGCATTGCTCTGTGCCAGCCACATAGAGAAGACATCGGCGCCATGATTAAGTGTGTAGTTGACTGTAGAAACCTTTTCGTGGAAAACACTGACCAGAACAGTGAGAAGCTTTCCTAATAACAAACCCAGGATCACAAATAGCCCAAAGGAACTGTTAAAGAAAAGCTTCCAAGAAGTGAGACAAAGAACCATTTAGGATCAGACAGAAGCAGCTCAAAGGATCTGGAGGATCTCTGCAACCTTGGTCTGATCTAAGAAAAGGTACCAGTTTTGTGGAAGACATCTTGCTTTGTACTGGTACCACATAAAACTCACCATGATGTCTTACATCATGAGGTTCCAGGAGAGACTCTTACTGATCCACCTGAGTAAGTAAAGTAACAAATACCAGGATCCACTTCTGTTTGTGTATTGCAGGGGAGTTTGACTGGAAGTCACTATCATACACCTGCTTCAACAAGCCCTCTGTCTTCTGGATGAAGCACCCTGCCCTGTGAGGACGTTCTTCAATTTCTCCAGTTCATTTAACAAGTTTGTGAAACTGAAGGATTTTGTTTCTTACAAGGTGGTCAGAAGCACAGGAACACCACAGAGGACTGTAGTCTCACCCTTTCTTTTCACACAACATTTTAGTTGTGTAAAACAATTTAGAGTCCTGTTGTCTGCAGAAATAGTCAGGTGACTCTACAGTCATTGAGATTGAAAAGAAGCTGAATATGGAGAGATGTTGAACCCTTTTGTGGCAGGGTGTAGAGAGAATCTTGTTATTTTAAACGTGAAATAAAAAAAGGAAAAGATTTTAGATTTCAAAAGAAGTAGTTGGAGAAGATTTATAAAAACCTTGATGTTCACCTGGACAATAGATTAATAGACATCTATAAGGATGGTAGCATCAGAACCAGGAAAACTAAAAAGACTTAACAACCTAAAAATGAGATTGATTCTTTTGGGGAACTATTGTGGAACCACAGGAATGCATGGTGCAAATGAAAAGATTCTGGACAACCCTGTTTATTCTCTTCATGGAACTTCATTAAGAGGCTTCCTCAGATGTAATGTAACACAAACCGCATTTATAAAAAATAAGCAGTCAATATTTTGGGGGGGCTCAATACGTTTTTCTTAAATTGAATATGGTATAGTCCCCCTTACGAGTGAACATAGGCTTTTCAGAGTTCCTATATTTTCAATCCAGTCTTTAAGGGTGTTATATAATTATAAAATTGCATTTGGCATTGGGTTTCATCCCTGGGGTGAAGAAGAAATTAGAGCACAGATATGTTAGTTTTATAGTCCAAATGTCTACAATACACGAACCATAAAAAGTTAATATTTTCTCTGTAATGAATGTTATATTATTTATTCTATGAATTATAGATGAACTTGTGCAGACCTGTGTAGCTCTGGACAGGCTGGCCTGTAATCAATCTTTGTCAGCCAAACCTCTCCAACAAACATTTATTAGTTGTTACACTGTCTTTGGTTGGTCTGGTAAAAACTAACCTGTGTCACGCTATAAAAGGAGCTATTATTACCTGCACTTGAGATGTAAATTGCCCCACTATTCAGAGAAAATATATTGTAATATGGGAATAAATATAAAGATGTTGTGGCTGTGAGGATTCAAAGAGTATGGCGAAAGAGATTAAACATCTTGCTGATTTAGAGGAGCAGAAAAGCTTACTGAACCAGGCTGTTAAAACCATTCAAAAAACACTAAGGAGAATGCACATTAAATGACAGCATCCTTTGAATTAATACACTTTGTAACTTCACAGACAGTATAAGCACTGAGCTGAGATAGCGAGGAACATTATTCATGGTGTTTTTCATCCTAACTCTACTTTATTAGCTTATTTGATTCCCCATTCTTCTCCTAGTTGATTCAATACATTTCCTATTTGCATAGAACTGTCCGGTAAGATTATCTTCACTTATTTGATCTATCCTAAGAGTCACCTTGTTCAGGATCTTATATGAATAATGAGATTTTAAATTGGAAGACACTCACACAGAGAATGAGGCATTTACAGTTAATTCATCTCATTGAGTTACATTGCTTAGAGGTATTGGAGGGTTTAGATTTTCATTCAAGCATCATATTTAACAGTGTCTGCTTCCCCCACTCTCTTTCCACTTTACTGGCATTGAAATTTAAATGGCCCGAGCCTGACAGATCCAATATTGCGACCCACTGTTGCTATTTTCCTGGGAGCAAATATACTGTCAAAATCTGTATATGCAGAGAATAAGGAACCAAAGAAAGAAGGATCACAAGCAGCTCTTCACCTTTGTACAAGAATTTCAAAAGGGCGCCTTTTTTTTGTCTAGTTTTAGAGACAACTGTCTTATCTTTTTCTCTCCTTTTAAAATTACGTTAAAATAATAGTGTGCTAGTTTTACAATAGAATCATAAACTCCGATTTGTGTCGCACATGCTAACATGTTCCCTGTGATTTGACATAGAAAGAGGCAGAGAATTAAGAGAGTGGGAGAGAGAGCACAGGGGAGGGGGTTAATTGGCTTTTTATGACTCCAATTAAATAACATTATGCATATACTGGCTTAACGGCTTATATGTGGCCTCTATTAACAATGTCCTCTTGATTAGTTCTTGGGCTTAAGGTCTCTTCCATCTCAGGCAGCACTGGTCATAGAGTTAAAGTCCATTTGTGCTGAGAAAAAAAAAGAGAAGATAGAGATTTTATGTGTGTGAATAATTCAAAGGCAAAACTATAAATCTTGAAAAGATCAATGACCCTGTCTGTGCGAACACAACCAGCAACAAGAATACTTGTAGATTTATCTGCGAGTTGACAATTGAATAAAATAAATCTTATCATTACGGCCTCATCTTGAAAACAGAAGAGTGAGAAAGAAAACAAGCATGTGCCTGTCCTGAAGCGGAGCTCCTGAGGTGTTAACTAATCTCTGGTGGCCAGTCTATACGCTGCCTCCTCTAATTGCTCCCTGTATTTCAGTCTGGTGTGAGAGCAGCCATTGTAGCGAACGCCCAGTCAGCCCCCAGAGGTCTCACACCTTCATTATCACTCTTTATTGCAGAACCTTATACGGGCACTCAGCACCAAACAGCCTGCCCGTTAAAAATAGAGCCTTCTCCTCTCCTCTCCTTTTGGTGGTTTCAGTTTTAATTACTAACACGGAGCCAACGCCAGAGTCCTCAGCAGGCCTGCCGTTTTCTTTCTTTTTTCTTTTTTTTTTCACTAATTAAAGGAATGATGGAGTTTATTGAAGGGATCCTGACTCTGCTCTCTCATCTATTATTAAGAGGGCAGGACAAATCATTTTCAAATTTATATGCTGAAACCTATCCAGGGACAGGCAAAGGGGCGTCAAAGGTTGGGGGAAGGTGGGATGAAATGGTGCTGAACACAAGGAAAGGTAGTTGAGAGGCTATATATATTGAAGATGCAAGACGGTTGCAAGGAAAATGGTTAAAAGAAGATAATCATAACACTAAACAGACAGTTCCTGTATTTTTTTTTCACTATTAAAAGTGAGGAGTGTGGTAGAGCTGCATCGACACTGTTTGACAAAGATAATGGGATTGATTGGACGGACCCCCTATGTGTACTCTGTGTAAACAGTGTGCATAAATACCAAAACAGCAGGGTAGTAAAGTGAGAGCACAATGTCCAGCCATATTGATGTTCTGTGTGATTCACTAACCCCCTCTGTCAAACATTCCTAATTGTCTAAACAGCCGTGACCACAGTAGCTGCAAAGGTACCTCAGTACAGGAACAAAAAGAACCCTACAGATGGAGACAGCTGGAAAGCACAATATCAAGCAGAGCCAAAGAGACAACTACGATTATAACTCCTTTCTCAGTACGTTTAAACAGCAACACAATTAAAAGAAATCGTTTTTTTAAAGATGAACCATGGTTCAAATTAGGAAAAAGATGTCAAAAATTAAGATTTAATGAAACTGCTTTCAGGTCCTTCACACTTGAATCTTCTGAAGTACATGTCCACATGTAGAACGAGCAGAAGGAAACCCAAAAAAATAATAATAATGTGAATCCTGTTTCTAACCTTTGTAAGATCAGGTAGAGGGAATTGAAAAGGGAGAAATAATGAATTTAGCCAGCTGAGAAGCAAGTGAATCCTTCCTTAGCCTAACAAGCAGCTTGCATCCTCAGGGCAATTAGTCACTGTCATCTGAGGGCAAATGTAGAACCTTCTGCATGCTTGTTAGGTAAAAACTTACACAGAGGTCACTGACATGTAGGGAAAATGCAGTGCAACTACTGAGCTATAAAAGATTTTCCTTGAACTCCAGGATTACAATAAACCTGTTTTTTTCATTTTTAAGATTATGGGCAAAATTATTCAGGAGATTGTAAGATTTACACTTCAAATTATTTCTAACCAATTTAACCAAGAAGTCAATTTACGATAGGAAATAAGACAGGGGTCATAACACAATAATGTAACAGGTTTATAACATTTAAATTAAAAAAATTACCTGAAGTTTATAAAAAATGGCACATACAATTAATGTAACTAATATATATACAAATATTTTTTGACACCATAAATATCATTGCTTTTATTATTGCTAACCAGCTTTCCCCATATTTCCACTGGTATTTTGTTAACTTATCTATGGTGATGAGTTCATGCTGGAAGATCTCCATGCCATCACCCTAATCTTTGGCCCAGACACAGGTTCTCTACCGGGTCACCTGTGTCATACTCACTGGCTCCACTTGTACTTCCTCTATAACTTATTAAATTTTTTTATTCACTTATTTTTTTCTACAGTTTGTTTTGATAATCTAAGCGACTTGACATTTCATAAAGATCAATTTCTATTACCAAGAACTCATGCCAGTTAAGTAGGGCAGATGGAAGAATTTATGTTGCAATACGAACCTAATTTATTTTACCTCTTCCTGCAAATCTTTGCTGGAGTGCAACATATTTTAGGGGGCATCACATGCATCTTTGTACCTCATAAAAGGACGGTTTCTGATAACAGTGAACCACTTGAAAAAGCTTTATTAATTATACAAGTTGCACAGTTTCTTTTTTTAATATTATATCATTAAGTTCTGGTGCGCTGATATCCCTTTATTAGTTTATATGCTGATTGTATTACAGGTATTTATCCTGACAGCTCAAATCTAATACTTTCCCTATGCTTACAAAGCTGAAGAATGGAATACATTTCATGGTTATTCCCAACCTGATTGTTTAATTTTTTTTCTATTTCTATGCATTATAAATAATTTTATCCAATACATACAAGGAGGGATATATAGGTCAGAGACCCTGGTGCCTTATCAGTAATTCACCATTGCCTGGTTATTAAGGACAGCTTAGATGGAGGGGCCTGGAGTACCAGGAGGGGTTAAGGTGAATTGATTGCCTGTGGACATGTTAAACATGACCCTGTCAGGCCTCCTCTCCACTCCTAAAATGCGCCAACCTGTGCACCTCACTTCAAGTAATCAGCTGTGGTGGCTTTAATAAAATTCAGAAAGCCCTGAGAACTCCCCTCCAGGGACTGTGCCAAGTTGGAAATAATCGAAACCCGAGGCAAAAGACATTTGCACTGTGTTACCGTAGGAGGCATAACAAAATGCCAAGTGCTCTGACCCTTTCAAAATTTTTTCAGTACAAAAGACAAAATCAAATGTTTTATGAGTATAATTGAACCTCATTGGATGTTGTTGTTCGCCATTAAACAGATTGGAAACTAATCACCAAAGTGTCTGTCCCTTCACTGAGTCAGTTCAGATTCAGCAGCTTGCAGAAGAGGGGCAATGGCAGGGTAATTATGGGGTAACTTGGACTCAATCTGTCTGCAGATGCCCTCCCTCTTGGAAGGGGGTGTTTCCCTTGATTAGCCCAACTCAGGGTGAAGCCCCCGCTGCAAACGGCAGATTGAAGTTCATCACAGGGGTCTCAGCTGCCAGTATGTTGCAATGAAATGCTTCCCATAAGAAGGTGTTGACAGGAGCAGCTGGACATCAGAGAGTGATGAAAAGAAAGGGAAATTTATGGAGAACCCAGACAGGGAAGTCCGTTGGGGAAAGGATACAGAATTGGTCATCTGCTGGTGGGGACCAGAACTGCAGCCTTTAATTTGGCCTCAGGGTGTTTGTTTGTTTTTTATTAGGGGTGTAGTAGCTGACATTGAGTTTGGATCATGGAGGATTCAATTCACAGGACATGTTATATCATCACTTTATAAGATAACTATTTTCAATCAAATCATACAAACATTAATTAATGCTATTTATCAAACAATGGTTCAAGTCAATGGATGTCAGGCGAGGAACATCAAGGTTTTTGTAATGCTGATTGACAGGTCAACTGATGCTTCTGAATCTCATCATAAATAAAAAGAACACAAGAGATTCTTGTTCAAGTGTTTAGTAGACATTTGACATAAAAATGATGCTTAGCAGATAAAAAGACTGCTATAAGACAAAGGATGGGTCTTTTCATTTGGCCGACAGTGACTGTTGGACCTTACACGTGTCTTTTGTCTCCCAAGTGCTGCTCCTTAGCTTCACAATGGTGACTAATATTAGTGAAAATGAGAAATGTGCCCTCGTTGATGAATAGAGATAGTGCCCTAAGGTGAGGATGGACTATATTGGTGTGATTTTACCATTTGCTATATTAATGAACTGCCTAAAGGTGTAAATTGGGTTTTAATGGGTGTTACTTTATCATCTTGTTTCGACTATATGCAGAACCCCATTCACTCCCTGCACATTTCTGTTAAATTAAATAGAAACAACACAATTTTTAGTCATTTCCATGATACTACAACAAAATGCAAAAACAGGTAGCTCAGCGCCTGAGTAAAGAAGTCCATATTTGGGTCCATAATTTTTTTTTGTTCATGCGGCGAGGTTTTGCTTTGCTCTCTGTAAATAAAGTTTAACTATTTTGTTTTCATGTTTGCTCATGTAGTATAATTTAGCGGTATGTCCTTTTCAGGCAACAAATGTGAGGAAAAAGCAGCATGTTTCTAAAATGCAAGGAAGAATGTAACGAATATTCCATTTTCCAGCCCCACCCTGATTAATACAGTTGGCATGTGACACTTTTTGCTGGTGAACTATTCAGAATTTCAATTGTACAATAAGACTCTTAAGCTTTACAACTATTAGCAAAACCTCTCTGTGAAGTTTCACAAATGTACTGATAATATATCTGTGAAAGCCCTTGTGTCTTCTATGTTATCTGTTTTGATTCAGATTTCCCCTCTAGAATACTTTACCTATACAAATATTTGAAACATAAGCACACAGGATTTCAGAAAAAAATTGATCTGACCAAATTATTGTCTAATGCGACTTTTCTATGCTGTTTTGATTAACCTGTTAACAGTCACATCCCGTCCGAAGCGTTTATGTAGTGCATTAGCAGCAGCATCCAGCCATGCTAACCAAGCAGTTTGTCTTATTATCTCATTTACATGATACGCTAGGTGCTCCTGTTTTGTTTGACACCTCATTCTTCAAAAATCACTCAGGAGGAGGGATTGTGATTTTTAAAGCACTACCTAACTTACTTGACAGGTTTTCCCTTTACAACTCTTTGATGAGTTACATAAATGCAAAAAAGAAGCAAAATACATGACATTTTTTGCTACAAACTATTACCTACAAACTAATAAAAGATGCAACATATTAAATTACGATAATACAAATTTTTAGCTTGATATTGTAGTGTATCATAAGAGGTTGTCTTACAAGCCTCAATGTTCAGGCACAAGGTTTTTTAGATCGGACTTCGCCTGAACAGCAAAGATCTTATTTCAAACTGCAGGCCTAGTCAGACCAGCCGAATCATGAGGAAAATCTTGACCCAATTGCGGATATCCCTATTGATCTCTAGACCTCTTTTAAAGGTCTCTGCCCAACATTCATACAAAACCATATATGGCATTTCTCTGCGAATAGTTCTTAAATAGTTTTTCACACACATTCCCTAAAGGTCCAATTCAGCTCCTCAAGTCGACCTTCTCCTTATAATGCTGGAATCCTTGTCTTTCCTTATTTGGTTAGTCCCAGTATAAAAGCTTTGCTTTGAATTTCTCCCAAGGACAAAAAGAGACCTGTATTTGATCAGATAATTTAATATCTTCTCAAACATGCCAAACTTTTACATATACTCCAAAGGATTCAAGAACAACAGTTAATTTGATTTTTTGTTTTCTTTTTTCTTTTGGTTTTTTATCTTGTAGTTTTTTTTGTTTGTTTTTTGTGTGCGTGATTCTGTTGTCCCCACCTCCAATGGGTTAATGTATTTTGTTTTGCTGTCTGTCTTTGTTTCTCAAACTGCCCTTTAAATTAAATAATATCATTTAGAAGTAAATTCGGCTGTGAAACTTTTAAATATAAGCCTACATACCTTATTCAATAGAGTGAGCTGGAGCTTCTTAGATTAAAGAAGATGCAATTCTATCTACAATGATTTATATTCTGCCTGAGTTTCATTTATAGAATGTGGGTTTAATAAAATAGTACAATTGCATGGCTTCTGTTGGTTGAGACACAATGAAGCTAAACCACAAAGTTCTTTAGAGAGAAGAGGGAACAATTTGCCTAAAACAAAAAAGTGAGCTAACACCTTCGCCCCCCCACAAAAAAAACAAAATCAGTCAAGCTCAAGTTAAATCTCACAATGTTCAGCACTTACCAAATATACTAGTAAAAATAACATTTATTTTATTACTTATCTATGGTTTTAGCAATAGTGCACATTAGTTACTTGACAAAGATATAACACTGGATGATTCTTTTTAGACAATGTTTGTGCCTCTACAATGATCTGTCACACCACTGTCAATACTTGATGAGACAGTTTTGATGCACATTACAGTTGACCGTGTAAAGTCTACAGGGAAATCTATGGAGCCATTTTTCTGTCCGTATTCTTAGGCTCTATTGCATTTTTTACTCCTTAACTCCTCCACTCAATCTCTAAACATACTATAAAATCAATTGCTTTATTGATCTATAACTAATTAAGGGAAGATAAATGGTTCTGCTATACAAATATCGGTCCTGTAATGAGCCAGTGTTGAAGAAGACATTTTAATTGAGCCTGACATATGAGGTCATTCTCGAAATGTGCTGTTAAATAACTAAATGCGACTGTTTCCGAGTGTATACATGAACTGGTGGAAAGCAAAATTATGCATCTTAGTTAAAGGTATTGTCTGAATTTCACACAAGGGTATTTTGCGAGCTGTTGTCGGTGCAGCAACCAGATCCCATGGTACACCCAGCTCTCGGGTGTGACTCTTGTTATGTGCACTCACCAGTGATCAAAGGCTAATTAGTTTCAGCGGACATGGGCTATGGCCCTCGGGTCAAAGATCATGACTGATGTTATGGAGATGATGGTGGTGAAGAAGGAGGCAGGCGGGGGGGGGCAAGGGATCAGAATCCTCATTAACCAGATATTGGTACACCCTGCATAAAATCACATGCTGAACCTTAGCTGAACATACATTCTCTTCTAATCACTTGTTTTACATCTATATGGATCTGAGCTATATTAACTCTATTCATTGCATTAAAAAGTTGCTACATGTCTCCTCTCAATGTAAGTTTTTAAATCCTCCAAAAAGATAATGCCATGTGCCTAAGACATTTCTGGCATAAGAGTTTAGGGGCTGACTCAAACCCAGGAGCTCCCTCTACAGGTCAACTGCTGACGCCAACAGCATGTAGATGAGTCTCACTAATAGCGTGTTCTCTTGCAATGCTTCATTTGTCATAGCAGATGTTCAAAACTATTTTCCCTGGAAGCCTAAAATCTTAAGAAGTAAATTAATATCCCCTCCCCTCCCATTTTAAGTCCCGCAGACTCAGTTCATAGCCTGCACTAAGTGCCCTTGTTGACTCAATTGGATTAGCACTAATATGTAAACACAGGAGGTAAGAGGACTAATCCTCTAATGAGAAGAGGAAAAAAGTGAAATAAATAAGTTGAAATGCCACCTCTCGCCTTTAACTGAGGCATCTGTCAGGTAAGCTGTAACTGCTATACAGATTGAAGCAGGTATTAAATGTGAAGCAGGGGATATTCTGAGGTAAAGTGTTGTGACCATTCAGTGACAGCGTAATTACTTGTTTGTAACTTAGTTGGATAATAGGGAAAGAGCCTCCCGGGGAAAAGACAAAGACTTGTTAATTATTAAAGCTTACATCAGCCAGCCACTAGAGAGTTGCAATTATTAATGTTGTTGTTCTTGTTTGTGCTTAAACACTACCTCTGCTGTTAATATACTCATTAACCCGAAATGAGTGATTTTATTACTGCTGATTTGGTTTGGGGTTTGTTAAACATATCAGGGGCTCAGCTGTTGTTGCTTACTGAAGGATAAACACTTCTGGTATGATGCGGACAGCAAGTAGGGAAGCATCAAATTTGATTACATTAATTTCAAATGTGAAAACAGTCTTTTGTTTGTGTTTTCTTTGTTTCAGTATAAGGAAGCTTCCTTCAATAATAAAAATAATAATAACAACAACAACAACAAAAAACAACCAGTAAAGCTGATGCTAGTAAACTAGTAACAGTTTGAGTTCATTTTACTGTTATTTGAATCAGGTTCAGTTCCACTGATTCTTTACTGGCACGCTCAAGTCTACAAATGCACAAAAAATAATAATAAAAGAATACGAACATAACATCACAAATATGTCAAATGTATGACTTAAAATATGTGAAACTATTAAAAATGTTACCTAAACACACACACACACACCTGATCTAAATAAGTAGCGGGAACAATACATTTGAGTGCAAGTAAAAAATGAGCACCATTCTGATGTTACGTTAAAAATTACATTTCTTCAACACACTTTTTATGTGCGGTTTTCTACATTTCCAAACGTCTGATTTTCTCCTGTTTAAGATTATCTTGGCATCACTGGGTATGACATGCGACTATATCTCACTGCAGCAGAGAGTAGTGTAATATGTTCACAACAAAGCTGATTTTACTCTGACTAAACAGCACCTATAACTGAATGAAAACACGTTTATTCATCTCTATAATCGTCGCCATCATTCAACATAATATGTAATGAAATCCCTTCACCTAACTACAGAAAATTAGTCTGTAGTTAGGTGAATAAATCTGATTGTTTTTCAAATTTAAAACTGCATATGTTTTATATCACTTCGTAAAGCATGGTAAGGGCATTTGTTTAAAGAAGATAATGTGAACTAGCACAACTTGTACTGAAGACAGGCGGGTCATCTGGACACATAAAGCCGGTTAGTTCATCTTTGTTTCAACAACTAAGAGCCACTGTTACTGGCTCTTAGTTGTTAAAAAAAAATCCTCATCTTCTTTAGTTAAGTAATATTCCTTTCTGACCAACATAACTATTTCCAAAGGCTGCCAATATACTGCTCTCATTTACACTACATCTAATGCGCTATGATATGTCTTCCAACGGGAGGGAATCCTCAAATTACACGAGAGAACTCCCCTATTTATCAATTTATTAATAAAACGCTTTCTGTGGTTAACTTGTTCGAGAGACTTGGACGCATCTATAAAACCCATCAGAAAAGCTTATACTGTATAACCTTATAGCCTACAAACTCATAATTTTCTTGAAGGTAATGCCTTGTTTTAAAATAAAAGTATGAAATATTTAGATAGGCTAACAAACTATTAAGCTGGATTCTTTATAAAACCTTTGATGGGAGCTTTACTGTTAGAATACATCTGTATATCTTTTTCATAAAATCTGTGAAACTGACTGCTACTTGTTGAATAGGTGGAATTTTTCCTGAAATATAAACCAATTTTATATTAAACACATCATTATACATGATGTCAACCCCTTATTAAGCGCATTTTGTATTACTTGCATAAATTTTGAGTGATACAATCGCAAAGTTAGCAACACTTAACATAAAGTAAGTTCAGGTGGGTGTACGCTTATGTAAATCTTTTTATAAATATCCAGTAATGGAGTGCAGCCATGAGGATGATCATATATGAAAAAGTCATACGCATAAAATAGTGTACCTTTAAATAATAAGCTTTTCTTAAGGGATTCTTATAAGCTTCACTATTATATTTTATTAGGCTCTATGCTGTCACTTCTAAAGCTGATCCAGATCTGTTCATATTGGCTTTCTTTAATTTGGCAAATATTAGAATAAAAATATTTCTAGAATATACACCAAGAGAAAAAGAAGACAGGGAAAAAAAAAACCTTAAAGTAAACAAGCAATTATATCTGCTCACACTCTATTGTGAGCTAAAAACCATATGAAGCCTTAAAGGGTGTTTCTCTTCCTAATGGGCCCCGAGGGGATAAAGAGGTTAATTGATGCAGATGTTGATCGCTTTTACACATGATGCAGGGAGCGTCTCCCTGGTGGCTCCTATTAGAGAGAGTTTTAATGAAGTGCTAAACAGACGGCTTTCCTGTGGTGTGGCTTTACCCGGGTATTCCTCAGGAATACCCGGGTAAAGAAGCCACTTCACAGGAAAAAAAACTGTCTATTGATTGTAGTTCCAAATAACCAAATCCTCCTTCAGTCAATGTCTATTTCTCAACTTACAGAACCATGTAGAACACACAGCGAGAGGAAGTCAATCATTGACATGTTATGTGGCTTAGAGTAAATTTTCATGTCGGATCAAAAATGGCCGTTGCTCAAGCAGTGGTTTTAGATTACATGTTACATTTTGTTATTTACTTAAAAAACTGTGTTGGTTTGTAAATGTATGGCATTCTTCAGACTTTATTGTGAAATTCCCCAACACAAAATATCCAGGAGGTAAAAATTTAAACCAGTTCATTTCTAAGAACACACTTGGAGAAAATCACACCTCATATGTCCCACGCACTGCAGGCTGGTTAAAGTGATGGTAATGCGACTGTGCTTCTCGCACAGAGTTACCAGCCCATAGTCACTAAATTCAGCTCATTAAAATGACAAACCCAAACACACAGTTACTCAGGCGTGATCTTCAGCTGTGTATGGCATCTGGCCCTGATGCTCCTCCGCCCCCTTCCCAACTCCCAAGAGCACCAAACACACATGCATGTGCACAGACTCACAAGAAGTAGAAGTCAAATTTTAAAACAATCAGCATTCCTTTCATTTCCAATTAGGTCACTTCACCTGCCACAGACACTTATTAGTGTCCACTATCATAAAGTATTAGGTGGGGGTCTATAAATGAGAATGGTGTATTCCTCCTCCTCAGTCTGACAGTTTTTTAACAGTCTCCACAGCCAGTTTCTCACTTCATCAGTCAGCCTCCTCCATCCTGATTATCAGGAGACACCAGTTTCAAAGAGACATCTTAATAGTCATGTCAACGTATTAATTAGAAGTGTTAATGAGCTAAAAGCAACCCAAATTAAATTAATGCAGCAATAGACAGAGAGCAAAATTAGCTTCAATTTCTGTAAATGATTCTGAAGTGTGAGCAACATATCAGCCTGTCTGAACATTCCCATCCCCCAAAGCTAATCAAGAGCTACATAGCAATTAGCTGCTTAATTAAAGCAACACTCTGCTCAGAAAATCCGGCACAATTAAGTAATGGCTGTTATACCATGAAGACAGACTGTATTTTTCTTCTGGAGGGAGGGGGAAAAAATAGAAAACAACATATTCTATCCCTAATGGCCTGCAGGGGATTGAGCCAGTCAGGATGTGCCAAGATGGAGAGGTTTCTATCTCACGCTTCAATGGGGATCTTTGCTCCAGCTGGAAGCCTTGTGAATCAATGACAGCAAGGCAGATCAAACTGCCGTGCCCATGGTTGCTAAGACATCTGAATTGGCACTGACTGGGGTGACTGCATCCTAATCACCAGTTCTATTTTAGCAGCTCAATGGCTTCCAGTTGGACAGAGGGAGTCCAGACTATTGACACTTTACACATATTTCAGCGGCAGACCTGTTACTGATCTCTGTGGCTGTGGACACTGTTGTCCTTCAGTCCCTGCTGGTGTGGTTGGAATATACCACCGTGTTGGATAAACACTCCCTAACAGCCAGAAATAACACAGTCTGCAGATTTATATACAAAGTTAAATGTTCACGAACTTTTAATTAAGATAATCATAACAGTAGCATATATGAAAGAAGGAAATGAGCATAGAAAATATTTCTTAGACAGGAATTTGCAGATGACTAAAACTATCAAATAATTGTTTTTATTTGTAAGGAATCTTTTGTACACATTTTTTAAATTTTTTTGTTCATTTACTTCAAAAATATGAAATGTAAAATTGCCTATTTCAAATATAAGGTCAGAAGTTACTACAATGATCATAATTCCTGCATTTAAATTATTTTTGTCTTGTCAGTTTTATTTATTTTATTTTTTTAAGAAAAACTTTCGGTCAAAATGAACGAATATACCGTAAAACATTGATTTACTACATACTATGTCTTAAGTTTTTTTAATCAAATTACTGAAAAAAATAAATACAATTTTATTATATTGTAATTTATATGAGACACACCATGTTTTCATTCATTAAGGTGATATTATTTTGGTTTGCTATTTGATTTGGTCTTTTTTGTTTTCCCCCATGTTTCAAATGGAAAACAGCTTTGAAAGTGAACAAATAAAGAGTTTTAAAATTATTTGTTAATGCCGTCCCTTTCTCAAATAGTTATAAATAAATAAAATATGTGAGCAATACTGTCAATACAAGGAGGTCTCTTTTGGCATTTTTGCTGAGACATTCATACCTTCTGGAACATCAGCATATGAACCATTACATCTTACATAAGTTCTTAAAAATATGTCAAAGCTTTGTTTAATAGCAATATACCAATTTTTATTATTCCATAAACATGTGCATAAAATGTTGAATTGGAGTTTAAAAGTTCCTTATTTTTTTCTAATACGAAAGGAACTAGACACTCATGTTTTTCTTTAAAACATCTAAGTTTTTAATAAAAATACAGCAAAAACTAAACCGATACGTTTCATATTTTTATTATTTATAACCATTTCTCAGACTGTGACAAATCATACATGCGGCATATCCTTCTTCAGAACATTAATTCTGTTGTAGAATAGCAGCTTTCGGGCTCTCCTAAATGGTGTTAACAAAAACATAATCTCATTTCTTTTCAAAGAAGTGTCAAAATGGGAAGATCAAGTGAGGATATTGTTCAGTGTCGGTGAGTTATTTACTGTTTTTTAAAAGTGCGTGTATCAGTGTTGAGCTGTGATTAACAGCTCCTCTCAGAGGCAGAGTCCAGGGAACGTGGTGTGAACGCCATCCTCCAGCAGGTATAGGCCACAGCAGAGCATATGCCGTCAGGTAACCAAGCTGGTTTCGCTCTGCAGAGACTCAACTGTGATTGTTTCCCAGAGCCCCGCTTCTGCTGGGAACCGGTGTCACTCTCAAACACCATCTGCCAGAAAATCAGGTGTGCCTGCTTGGAGCATTTATCAGTGGGTCAGGGTGTGTCATCTTCCGCACACCTGCTGAACAAAAGAAAAGGAGGAGATGCGTTTCCTCGTTTTCATTTCCTTTTTCCCTTAGATTCAGCTATGTATAAGGAATTATAAGAACCAGACACAAGACAGTGCTCCAGGATACCTTTCCCTTTGGTAAAGAGAAAAGACACCTGAAGTGTCCGACGCTAAATTAGTTTTTCAAAGGCAATAATTAGACTTCCACCCTAAAGGTAAATTACGTGCTAACCAAGTGAACAGTGTTCTAATTATAGGATCATTCCTTAAAGCCATTGCACAGAGTCTTGTTCCTTTGAATTTAAAAAAAACATAAAACAGCCACAAAAAAAATCCAGGTCGAGGTGTTAAAATCTGCAGAGTACAGTGGGTAAATGTGTTCAGCCGTCCAATAGCTCTGCAACAACGAGCAGGGAAGCTGATGGATCACTTGCATAACCGCAATAACCTTTCAGAGGATTTGAACAAGATAATTTCGTACAGCTACCAGATGGCAGCTTTCGTTTCTTATGTGCATTCTGACAGAGTAGGTTGACTGAGCAACACTGGATGGGTGACAACTAGGTGCTTATCTGTGCTTTGCATATATTTGCAGTTGATGTTGTGACCCTGCAAATTGATTTGTAAGACACAAAGCCAGCGGAAGGATATTGAATATTTACTCTCGCCTGGTAATAATACCTATCACGTCCGTGGGAGGTTTTCGATGGCCTTTAGGTCTGAGTAATTTCTCCGACTGTTCTGCAGGGTTGAGAGCCGAAGCCTCCCACAAGGCGGCGCTGTGGTTCCCAGCAAAGGTTGCCGTGGCATTGGGGCCCCACATTTGAATGCAACCCGCAACAATAGCCCTGTCACTAATTACTATGTAAATTTGGCACTGTTTGTTTGCTGCTGTGTCAAACTTTGATGTGAAGTGAGGCTTCCAGGTTAACAGAGATTTAGTTGAGATTGAGAACTGAAGATCTGCCACATATGCCAGCCGCCCTTTAATCTAACAATTTATTTAAATACGTCGGCTAATACTGTACGTCTCTACAGCTTAAAACCTGAGAGACGGTCTAATTATATTTTATTAAGCCCGAGTAATTGAGGATCCCATCAAAATATGTAATTAAACACTTAAGCATAATTACCCAACACAGTAGGAACCCAATTGAATTAATAAAAATAAAAAAACGTCAATACATCAATTTATTTGAATTCCTTTGTTCCTTTTTCACAAGTAATAATTAACATTTTAATTGCTTTAATCTGTGGTGAGTAAAAATAAATGTATGTTTTATTTGATGCCAGCAATAAAGCAAGAAATTGGAAAAATTGTTATTAATGTTAGCCAAATGAAGCTCATAAACCCTAAAAAAAGGGGGGGGGGACAATTTCATGAGGTGTATACCTTGCATGTGTGGGCGTGAGTCTGTGTGTATGAGTGTGTGTGCATATTAGTTTGCTTGCCTGGGTATATGTTCATTATCAGCGAGCTGCCTGGGTTTGATGCATACCTGGAGAGCAACTTAATATCCTCGGGCCACTACTACATGTCAGGCCAGGAGAAAGATACGCACACAAGACAGAGGAGCATCCCCGGCCCCGGTGGAGCCATTTACCTTTCGCCAAGTAGGTTCAAGATATTAATTAAGATAAATCTACCTCAATTCACACATTCTGCCATCTGCCTATTTATCAGAATTATGTTAATCATTTCTGCAGGGCAGAGGAATTATTACCCATTTTGTGGGTAATTTGTATTAACATTTAGAACTAAATAATTTTGCATTTTGTTCCATATGGAGTCCTTACACAACATAAGTTCGGCATACAAAGTAGTGGAACGGCACTACACCCAAAACCAATATGGAAATGTATCCATTGTAATCATAGGCAGCCTCCCAGGAGTTATTTGCAATGATGCAGCTCATGCATTTGAACAGCTCTAAACAAAATAATAATCTTCTGATGATCCGCTTCATCTCTGTGGCTGCGATTTGAAGTGATATGACATATTTTTTTTTCATCCTTGTGGCCAATGGATGAGCTAGTTAATTAACCTCTGAGGAGATAATTAAGACGAGACGGCTGCTTGAATTATTATGGTCATTCCGCCATAATCCGGGGCAAGCTGACAGGTGGCCCAAGTCTGCACCAGGTGACATCTGAGCCAACAAAGCACATGATATGATAGGAAAAGGGACATTTTTAAAGTTCTTCAGCGGAGCACACATGTCATGCAAATTTACAGTAGATCTGTTGAAGTGTTGGACTTGATGTCAGCTCAGAGTTTGTGTCTGCTGGCACGTCTGGGTCAAAGTCAGGGCTCGGACAGAGAGTGGCAAAGCCGAACGAGGGCAGATTGTACTCCTGCACAAGCCAGGGACTAATGAGGGTGAGGACAGGGCCTGGCAATGCTGTGTGATTAAATTTAGATCTGGTGGGAGATCTTGACCCACGATGGCCTGTGTCTAAGTGACATTTACCCGAGAGAAACACGCCACAGCTGAGGCTTATTAACCTTTTAAAGATCTAAGCACTACCGCCGGTCTTTATGGCAATTGGATTATTAAACTGACCAAATTCAAAGTGATTTGATCCATCAAGGTCTCTGCAGTGAGGGATGTGTTTTGGAAGCCCCACTATGGGACAATGAGCCCATCCAACTGATGTTAACATTCAGTACATTTTGAAGGGGGATCTTATTACTTCAACTGTGGCTTTAAAGAAAACTATAATTAGAAAGGTTTGATTTTAAAGTTTGATCAAAACTCTCAGAATCCGCATATAATTTATGAATTCCTGAATGAAGAGGTGTCGTTGAGGTTCATAGACATTCGTCCAGCCACAAGTATGGATAAACATCCATACACCAACTGGTTACTTGGAAGTGATGCCAGAAAAAAAAAACTTTCTCTCCAACCACAACAAATACAAACATGTGAAACTGACTGTACTTTACCATTCATGGAAGCCAATTACAAGAAAAGACAAAGAATGGTTATTAGGACATTTTATAGCATAGACTAACCCCACAAGACCAATAACGACACTTTAAAGGATATTCATGATTTCATGTCTTTCAACCTTTGATGTCGTGAAGTAGTGAATAATTCCTCCTGTTTAGGGAATGTGGTAAATGGGCAGGTAAGCGTTGTAGTCAACAGGGAAGTCTGAATTTCACTTCTAGATATGTTACATCCCTTTTACTGAAAAGATAGAAGGTAATTGGTGGGCATAATTCCAAACTCAATAACAAAATGCCTTAACAAGCGTAGAAATGTGGGTGACCAAACTTTAAACAAACACAATATTTGTCTTTGATTAAGATATTTAAGTCTTAAAACTGTTGTTTTTTTTAGGGTTTTTCCATGTTTTTAAGGTCACTGAGTCTAAACTTTTGAAAACCTTTGCAGGTTTCAAGCTAAACTTGAACTTAAAGCAAATTTAAATAGAGAAAAATAAATAAGTTAAATTCTGATATATTTCTTGGTCATATTTCAAAATTCTCAATGTAATGGATTAAAAGAGGCATTTCATTATGTAAACTAGGTCTGCTGAAGTCCTTGTTCAGTTTTACTTGTCCAACCTGATTATCAAACTTTTGTACAGTAGAAGGCACCGTCTCCTATTTATGTTCATGTGGCAAGTTTTATTACTTATTATAAAATTAGTTGAAAGCTGTTATTCATTATATTGAGTAATTTTTAATGGGTAATAATTACCTTACTTGCTTGGTGTGTTTCATGTAAAAACTGTGAATGGATGGATAAACTCAATCAAAGATAAAACAACATTACTCAATACGTAAAACTTCCTTCTCTTTTGCTATGCTGATGAACATTCGCATTTAGAGAAAGATGCCCACTTTTACAGCCTCCTTACAGTCAGTTAAGATGACCGACAAGCACTGGGAACATTAGTTCTGTGCCACAAGTCCCATACATCAACTGTCTTGTGGCAAATAAGGGAGGGGATCAACATACTCTAAATGAGCAGACATAATCCCACTGAATGTGGAGTTAAGCCATTTCATAATTAGCAGATTTTCTAATGTATGCCGGGCTTTAATGACCTTTGCAAATGAGAATGGTTGTTTGAATTTCCATCCTTCACATCATTTTATCCCTGCCATATCTGCCTGATAGAATGAGTGCGCCAGTTGATGATATCCACAAGCTTAATGAACAAGTGCACATACTTCCAAATGGAAACTGATGGGCTCAAGCCAGGAAGATTGGAAATGCATTTTCACACCTTGCACATCATCATCATGACCCTAAGTGGTGCCTCTCTGACCCGTTAACAATGCATTTCAAGCCTTTTGCTTCAATTAGGTACACTTCTCAGTCAGATTTCTCATCAAAATGCTATTAGCATACTATAGTTTAGAAGTATACTTGCCATCCAAAACAGCACAAGCTTTTATCTGCTGTAAATGATCAAATAATTCTTTATTTAGCAGCAAAAATGACAGTCATAATGAACTTAAGACAGCTTTTGCACAGAGATTGATACTGTATGTATCCGGACATTTAAATGGAAGCTGAAAACTATATATCAAGCTTTAAAAGAGCTTGTAATCAATATTATTTCATTAACACTGAAACAATGAGTTGAGTTTTAAGTGATCATTCATAGTTACAAAGAATTAATGCACAGTTTGCTCAAAACAGGTGTAAAGCATTTTTAGGATCAATTTAACCAAAGTTTTTTTGAAAACGCACACAGGCTAACCTAAACAAATAAGGACCTAGATTGATTATTTTTACTACCGACTAGCAGACCGCCATACATATCTGTGAGTATCAAAATGAGAAATCAATACCAATATTGTTCACTATAGACTCTTTGCAAATGTATCCTTTTGGCATTTACAGTTAAAATGTGTTAGATAACAAGGCAATATTATTGCTACAACATATTTTAAGCAATAGGACAATTTAAAGTGTTGTGCATGAGTAAAAGGCAAAAACCAACAACAGTACAGCAAAATATATAGATACTACTTTGCAGTAACAATGTGAGAGAAAGCAATGTCACATTGAAAGATTAACAATACTTTATGATGCTGCAGTTACTAAGGCAACTCTCAAATGGTTTTTAGCCTTTATTTAAAAGGAACTTAATGTTTTGTAGTTGCAATTTTGTTATAAATTAGAGAAGCATAAAAACTTAATCGTGCTTCTCCATGTTTCGTTCCGAGTTTGGGGATGTAAAGCAGACTTGAACTAGATGACCCGAGTGTTCTTGTAACAATGATAATAGAACTGGGATGTATTTTGGTGCCATTCAGGAATTTATAAACCATTTCAAAGTTTATTGGAGTTGCCAGTGTAAGGACTTGGGAATATGAATGATTTGCTCTACACTGATTTTATTATAGGGAAGTGTTGAACAACATAAGGGAAAAAACTAAAAAAAAATTGATAATAAAATTAAAAAAACTTCCAGAATGTGAAGTCAACATTATAACCAGACATTTACATACAAAGAGAAAACCTTTTCCCCTCACTAAAATTATATAAAACTAAAACATATGCATGTCAGTTATAATTACCAAAAAGATTTTTTGGGGATTTCAGAATAATGAGGGTGGAAACTTTGTTTTCTTTTCTTTTTTTATAAAATTTAAATACATTTACTTGATATTAATTTCCTTTAATTGTATAATTTAGGTGAAAAATCTGGTCTCTACAAGAGGTTAATGATGCTCTTAGGGTTTTAGCTTTTGCTGTGGATATCGGTCCTCTTACCAGCTTCAGACAAAGTTCAGCTATCAGATGATAAACATAGGCAGAAAATAAATGCTTTGCCTTAAGTTTGATGCTTTTTAAATAGAAGGGGCAAGTAGACAAGTTTAAGTTTGTTTAAGATCAACAACGCAGCGAGACCCTGTGTAGACATACTTATGTGTTCAACTAAGTGTAATGTGAAACACTGCTGATAATCAAAGCAGGAAACTATACATGTGCTTTCACACCAGACCAAAACACATGCAGAAAGGGTTTTACAGGTTAATTTTTTAGAAAATCAAAAATTCCAAAATGTAATCTTGTCTAAAATAAAATGCAAAAAAAAAAATGAAATGCCAAGATTGACATGGAAGTCATGATGTTAAACAGAATCTCAGAAAATAGAGTTATGACACAAGATTGACATTTACATCTCCGCTGTTCCACTGCAGGCCTGCATGAAACCATGTGGTGGCTTCTGTGGAAAGCCACCAACAGTCATCATGGCTTTAAAACTTTAATCTCTCTGGGATTTTGCGTGTGTTAACACAGCTACAAATGCAGAGAGCAAACACGTCAACATCTCTACATAAATGTCTCAGTATCTTAGCTAGACAAACACCCTATTCAGTTTTAGGGATTTGCATGAGAAACGTGAGCATTAGCGAGCAGAGACAAGTCCTCTTGCCTTTCTGCTGAGTGGAAGGAAGGCTTCCAACATGATCCTTTGTCAGACTGGATGGGATAGACAGAGACACCAGCTCTCAGTTTTCACAGATCTTGGCTCAGAATCCCATAGATTAGCAAGAGCCTGACCACAGAGCTGAAATAAGCTAATTGCTTAATTAGCTGACCCAATTCTATAAGCTTCTTTCAGCATATTAACAGGAGCTATGTAATGAAATAGTGTGGTTACACAGAGGTGGTGTTTGTTTACAGAATTACAATAATGAGGATAAAACAATATATCGTCAATGGTACTTACACAAAGTATGTTTTACAGAAAGGAAGCATTATGGTTTGCCATAGAACGTCTATGTTGGCGTATTTATTATGTCAAAAGAAATAGGCAACCTCCGTGTAGAGGTACAAGCAACAATTTGTTACAAACACCACTATGAAGGATTTTTTGTTTACAAATTGTTTTTTTTATGCCGTTAAACAATTAAGATGCTTCGAGGAGCAATAGTTTAGCTGACCATTTGAGCAATACTGGAAAACCAAAAGATGGGATGGAAAAGAAAAAAAAAAACATCTTATTAGACTGAATGATGATTGAAATGAATTAATTTACATTTCCTGCATGCATACTTTACATACATGATCTTTGCTCAGCACGGGGAGTTCTAGGCTAAAGAGCAGTATTTGTATGAGATGAACTCATCTATATGCTAATTCATTGGCATGTAGGCCGGCCTCATTTCTTCCGTTCAAGACTGTTTACCTATTAGCTCTCGTAGATGCAACGGATGTGAAATATTAAAAACCAAAATAAGCAAAGGAGTATAGAGCATTAGCAGTACATAAGCTGTTATTACATTTATTTTAGAGGGAGATTTTTGTCCCTTTGTTTACAATGTGACCATGAGCCAACATTGGTGACCTTCCACAAATAAAATAAACCAATATGTTTGCTTGTCTTAAGCTTCCAGTCACAAAAAATGTCTAAAGACACTTACAAAAAAACCTTACCAAGGATAAATGCATGTCTTAGTCAAAACTACAATTTTGAAAAACACTTTTTAGAAATTATTCTGTGTAATATGTATTTCTATTTAACATTACCAGTGAGCATCATGTTTCAGAAATCAAAACTCCAAATACAAAAACAGCAGTCAACCAAAGAAGCCACCATGTTCAGCCCCTTTTAGGGACCCAACAGCCAGCAGGGGACCCCAAAAGGCCTTTGTTTTCCACACAGAGCATGTACTGTTTCCTGAATTGCTAATTTGAAACACCTGATTGAATTGAGCTGATCCAAAAAATGCCAGGAAAAATTAGGAAGTCCTTAAACCTGTCTTCAACTATTTATTTACATTGATCAAGCCCTTTAATTCAACCACTTTGAAATGATGGAACACAATAAATCAGAATAAAAGATTTTTTTTTTTTAATGGAGTGTTGCACACAAATTACATAAACTTACACAGCACACAACATTTACAACTTTATCAGACTTTTTTCTGACATCTTTTTTATTTTATTATTATTAATAAATTTTTTGACTGCTTTGGTTTTGTTTCTTTACATTTCTCAGTGTTGGAGCCCAGCTGAGTCAGGAGCCAACAGATGATGTGACAGACTAGCCAAGAGCTTCAGAATCAAACTCGTTTGTATTGTATAATATTTCCTATGATCCTTTAGATGACAAAGATAGAAAGAAAACCCTTTTTTTTGGATTAAACATTGTATCTCTAGGCCAAAAACTGTTTAACACTGAGCACTTGCATGTAATCATTCATTGTGAAAATGATAAAAACATTCTGAATTTTGTAGTATTGTTTGTATTAACAATAGGTAAACACATTATCGCATTCTTTTGTTTGACACTAAAAATATTTTATTTTTAGCTAGATTTTAAAAGAATGAACAGGATCTGAAACACACTCAGATACATACATTTATATTCAGTTAACATTATATCTAAGAGCGGAAACTAAGCAACCAAGTCAGAGGAACTGCCTTAAACTGTCCAAGGCTGGATTGTGTTAAAAAAATATCAGTGGAAGGATTTAAAAAAATACTGCCAACATCAAATGTCTTTTAAAGCTCTTTGCTCTATATTTAAGAGAAATGTTGATTTCAAAATGATGAATCAACAGGGACCAAGAGAAACCAAAGGATCTGGTCCGATTAAACGAAATATGTTTGCACTGGAACTTCACGTGTCATACCAGCACATCACCTTGCAGACACAGAAGTAGGGCAACATTAAAATAAATAAATATTTAATAACAAATAAAAAGAAAACCTACCTAAGCCAATAGACTAAGCTACATAAAATATCTAAGAAGAATGGTGTAACAAAACAAAACAAAAAAATCAATGATGTAGCGACACAATGTTAAGAAATAAATGTTTACAGTTTAATGAACTTTCAACAGTCTGAAAACCTTTTTCACATATTTGGAAGCTAACTCAAATCAATGTTACGATAAGTATGTAAAGTTAAAAAAAGGGTAATAAAAATAGATTGGGCTTTTTTTGTTGGCATTATTTAGATTCATGGATTATGCTACTTTTAAGCAACTCGCTCATTCATGAGGGAGTTGATTTACCGACCACTAAGGATACCATCGGCATGGCATTACAGGTTGTTTTGGTTAAATTTGAGAGTGTAGCCAGGGCTTTTTTAAGGGCCTTGATGAAAGCAGATAAATGTGTGATTAAAATCTGTGGTCTGATCTCTAAATTATACCAGTTATTTCATAATGAACGCAGATATTCCAAAAACTGGAGCATTTGTTCGAAATACTAGTTCTGTGGTGACTAACAAGTGGGGCCTCAATTAAAATTCCGCTTAGGGTCCCATGCAACCTTAGGCCAGCTCTGAACATATCCTTATATGGAGACATTTGACAGATTAAGTTAAAAGCGATGACTGAATGTTAATGTAATTTCACATGCCCGGTCTGAAAGAGATGCAATCAACCATTTCAGATTTAGAAGGCTGTTGTGTTTAAGAGGATGACAACCTCTCCTCCTTATTGTCTATGTAATTCACCAAAAATTGCCACTTACAGTTGCTAAGAGCCGGACGTTTCATCTCCAAGCTTCCACTGGTCTTTGCTACTCATCCCATTTCTACTTCCTCCAAAAGTGCCACCACTTCATTAACCTTGCCAGGCATGAGATAAGAGAGGGAGTGCATCAAAGCTGCCTGCTAACAGAGAGAACAGAGCACCGCATGTCTCCACTACACAGCAGCCATCAAGCACACGGGAAGATACACAGTCGACAACTCATCCTGCACATAGAAAAGCTCTTTTGTGTTGCGAACTGTCATTCAGAAATGTTATTCGTTTGTGTGTGCTTGCTCATATAACTTTATGCTTTTATATAAAATTCAGTATCAGAGGTTAAGAGCATTCAAATGCAAAACAATTCATTTTGGTAGTTATTGCCTCAGAGTTTTGTTCAGCAGCACGAAGTGTGCACAGCAGCACAAAGTGTTAACAGCACTGTCGTCTCCCTGACCTGTGCACTTACGTTAAAAATAGGAGAATTATACTTAAGCATCAAAGCCAACTTCAGACTGATGAGTAACAGCTCCCGACTTTCTCAAAGTATGAAAGTAGAAGGGAGGAAATATATTAACTGAGTCACAATATTGTTTTACTTGCACCACATACAAATCTCCCTGGTGCATTTAATCCTTCTACCCACAGTTTCTCAGAAAGGAGGATATAAATTATTTTCCTTTGGTGGAAACGGCAAATCCCTGTCTGGATTCTGTTAAAAGGCTTAAAATGTCACTAAATGCCAAGGCTGAGACTCCTGCTAACACGTAGGTCTTAGAGACAAGATGTTAAAGCGTTGAAAGTTACCTGAAATTGATGAGGTTAATATTCTTATCGCAAGCTGGAGCTTCCAAGAGCTTGGATATTGAAAATAGCCAGGTAACCCTTCATATTAGAGGCTATCAAGCGGATTAGCAGCATAAACAGCAATTACACGTTTCATTGTTTATTGTTGGTAGGGTTTGCAAAATGTGGCACGTCACATAAATTAAAAGGATTGGGATGCTGAGCGGGGGTATTTTCCAGTGCGTCTTCACAGCCAAGACGACATGGAAATATCCCTGAAAATAAGTCCAAATGCTGAATGCTGAGTTGTAAATGAGTAATTTACCATGAATATCCCTTATCCCTTTAGAAGCCAAACAAAATTCAAGACCACATTATACAAGCGTGGAAGTGTCTGTCACTGAAATTTGAAATAGAGGACAAAGGGCCAGTAAGCAAATAGGTTTTTTAGCCACCATGCTCTGAGTTCCCTGCCAGTGTGAATCAGAGGTAAAATACAGTGCATTAAGTCGACCTCTGAGGCAGCACAGAGGAGGGTAGAGTGAGACATTCCGGTATCTATTAAGACTTGTGTTATGTATATATTGTGTTTTGAAGGAATTTCACTGATCCACAAAACCAGCAGGGAGGGATAAGAGCGAGTCCCTAAAACCATGTGGTAAAACTGCGGAGCAGAATCTCTGGCAAGTTTAAAGTTGCTGTGCCGTTAAGGAGGAAAGTCTGGCAGGATCCTGCATGCCCGCTGATAACATGGTTGGATTAAGGATGTTTAAGGGAAGTGAAAATTATTCATTTGAGATGGATGAAAGCTCCACTTGTCAAGTCCTAACAGTCATGGACTTTATACATTTCATTTCCACTAGCCAGCATGCATAATTTCCCCTCAATGCAAATTTCTACACACACTCGTCGAATTTTGTGAGCATATTTACCCCGGCTCCCAAGTAATTCTCCAACCCAAGTAAATGGATAATCTCCGCTGAACAAGGAGCCACAGAAAAATAAACAATGCAATTTTGTTTTCAGAGGTGTGGGAATCTAATTTTGGCACAAGACGGTAAACTCAAAGAATACATTTCATTGGAAACACCTCCTGTATGCAGAGACTTGTGTTTTTCAGGATTGCTCGTCACAATGACATCCATTAAATAAAATGCACACTTATTAGCACAGAATAACTGCTTATTCTAAGCCTCAATTTCAGTGTTTGTCTGAAATGTGTGACTGACAACTGTGTGCATCTCTCCCTCGCCTTCTCACTATACAAATATGATCTCTCAGATGAGAATAAAACCTCCATCCTGAATTGCCATTAAATTAGGAGCACGCTTCTCGTTTACTCATTAGAGTTAATGAGGCTGATAAAATTACCTTGAGGATCATAATTACAGGCTAGTGGCAAGAGAATGTGGCAGGGTCTGTAATAACTGAACAAAAATATCTAGATTATACAGCAGGAAGGAATAAAACTGACTAAAGCTGAAATGGTTTATGCATCTTCAGATAAAAAAAATAAAATAAAAATCCCAATTTTGTCATTTTATTGACATGTTTACATTATGAGTAAATGATTTAAAATATAAAACTGTGCGCAACAATTGCAGAGATGCCACCTCAAACTGATTTTTACCACACTTTCATAAAGATGAAGCACTCCACGGGTAATGGCACATTGTAATGACGGTTGGCAGCCTGGACACAAGTGCTCACCTCAGAGGATTCCATTTCATCACACATTCACAGGATGAATTGTTTTACTTATGAATATTAATGTACCTCTAATTTGAGGCTGTTGTTAATGCTTGTCGCTAGGAGCTCGGCAAATCAGGTCCCCGTTCCTGTTAAAGCCGTGTATTAGACACCCCCAACACCCAAACCCCACCCGACACTAAGCCCTCGCCTTTGATTCTTAATTGCAGAAGTGCAAGCATTTGCAGGAGATGGGGCGCAAAGCTTTAATTAACTCTAATATCACGCATTCAGTCTCGACTGTCACCCACATCACGCGTGGAGTTTTTTTTTTTTTTTCCCTTCTTTTTTTGTACCCCCATCATCCCAACTCTGCTCAGCTAGAAAGATTTTTTTGTTCCAAGTTTGTGATCACGATTTCTTGCAACGATTTCTTTTTCTTTTCTTTTTTGAACACATTAATAAAAGCAACATTTACTGGCAAATCAGTGCTTAGCGTGAATGCATGGAGTTTGTTATGACAGAGTCTCATCTTGGCATGAAAACTTTCACCATGTCCAAAAGCAGGAACGATTTAGTTTAATCATCTGGGTTGACGTGGAAATAAAGTGACTATGCATAACGGTCTTTAAAACATTTTTCATTTAATAGATTTCAAGCTTTGAATTATAATAAATAGAAGAGTGTACATACAGTTTTAACACCACCTTCAGAATGTAAAATTATAAAAACTTTCACCACAAACGGCAAAAAGACATTTTCACAGATGAGCAACTCCACATATCCTTTGAACATTTTAATAGCTCAGGTATGGAGCCATTCTGAAGCAGATATCAGCAAAGAGTAATGTTTAATTAAACCTGGTTTTGAGATAAAATGCTTAATACAACCTATAGTTTTGTAAGCCTTTCCTCAGCCATGAGCTACAGCTCTGTTTAATCCTCTTTCACATAATGTTATTGCATCAGCACAGCTGAACATTTTTTTTTTGTAGCATTTATAAAATTAGCAAAGAAATTAACTGTCTGTACTGTGGCAAATTGGATTTCCACAAGTTCTAGCCTTGTGATACTGCAAACCCAGGCTGCCACCTACAGTACAGCGGGAGAGAAGCCGCAGCCTGCAGCAGCTCAACATGTGTGGCTCCACACACATTCAGAGTTAATGAGGAAGACCTTTAATATCCTTTAGGTAAATTAGTTAAAAATCCATTATAAAATACTTAAATTCAATTTTGGTTCATGACTGTTGAAGGGTCAAGCAAACACAAGAGCAGCCAGACATTCTCCATACTTTAGATATTAAATCATGGTCAGAACATAGAATACAGGAAAATGTTTTAAATAAAATATTTCTGAAATGTTTTTATATTTAATTATAGTTAGACAATTAACAATTTTCTAAAATATGAATTAAACTGTCTTTAGGTGCAACAGTGTTCTTGTGAATTGCACAAGTTTAAAACATTTACAATGAATGAGTTTCATGAGAACACTGGAAAGGAGGGGAGAAAAAAAAAAAAAAAAAACACAAAAAAGACAATCTTCATTCTTTACCAACATTGAATTTAGCATTTTATAAATAGTTAAGTAACTGATGTACTGAGTTTTGTAAAACATGAGTTAAAACACACCCATACAACAAAATGAAAATCATTCAACTCGCCTCTTACTTCTTCGTTTGAAGATTTTTGAAATTGAAGATTTTCTCTTGTTTTTGCTTTTCTTCACTCCTGTTTTCCCCCCAAAGAAATTAAATATCAAGTTGTCTTCTATAAAAAATAAAGAAATTAAGCTGTGTTTTTTTAAGTGCTTACCAAGATCTTGCATCATCTTATTCAACTGGTTGTCTTCTTCCACTTCCCTAAAAAAAAAAAAAAATAACCATATAACTCCAGTTAAAACAAGTGAACCTACAAGATACAGATACACTTGACACATTTCTTAAAAATATTCCAAAACATGCATTGTGTTACCTCAGCCTGTCTTCATCAAGCACATCCACGATCGCATTTCTTCCATCCACAATCTCCATTAGTTGCTCCAGCAGATTCTTCTCCCTCTTTTGCTCATTTCTGGACTTCAAGTGATCTGTAATTAGAGTAAATGCACAGTTGAGGCTCAGCTTATTGCTAGGTGTTTTTAAGTCCACACTTAAACTGTACAAATGATACAAACCAACATTTTCACATTTTGTTTGCCTGCATGGAAACAAACTTCATTTTCTCTGTGCCCTTATGTTGCGAACTAAAACAGAAATAACCACATTATGACCTGGTTAACGTTTCTAAAATCTTCAAGTCTGTATTCCTGATGTCTTAAACTCCCCAACTTGTTCAAAATATGAAATAAATTCCCTTTTAAACAGGGACATGTTTGGGAGTGTCTGCACAGGTTATGGTTGTTGGCGACTGAAACTTCTCATGAAGGCAAACATTTGTCTGGATGTGAAGTAGGTTAAAAATCTTCGTGATCTTGGTTTTACCTGGCTTTTCCATCAGCCTACGAAGTTCTCCTTCTACTCCAGGTTGCTGTTGCTCCAACTCCTGAGTCCTGGCACTGAAATAAACCTTCATTAAAGCCATCAGAGGGGTAAAGCTCAAAGAAAGTTCACAGAAAAAAAAAAAACCTTAGTACTCACAGATAAACAAGCTCAGACTCCTTCCTTATGTACATCTGCTTTTTGCAAATGAGGTTAAACCAATCAACCATCAGTAGATCCAGCAATATGTCCCCTTCTTCTGCAAAGAAGGCATCATCAAATTGGATATCGTGCATCAATATTCGGGAATTGGTAGTTGTGCAATTTACGATCAATGGTAAGCACACATCAATAAGGGAGCGTTCATTTAAAGAGCAGAAAGATTTTTGTAGGCTTCAAGTGATTTTCTTTATTTTTTATGCAATTCATCTGTTCTGGGTGGCTGATACAAGTAAACAGATCTCATTTAAATGTGTCCGACTGGAGTAAATTAAATCCTGTAGGGATAAATTAAGCCCAATGTCTTCAAACGGCAGCATTTATGGACATCTTCCGATCTGTGCCCCTGAGATGAACAATGACAGCATGGACGATTTGCGTGAATAAATTCAAAAATTAGTATTGAAACAGCATTTCAATTTTTACAAGATGATCCGCCTTCCCCAACCCCCGGACTAGATCAATTATTGGAAAAAGAAACAATAATAAATTCTTTATAATTTTAAGTTTGGGGGAAAAAAAAAAGTTAAACTGGTCTTTTTAAATATGTATAAAGAAAAGAATAAAAATAGATTAAGATGGAAATGTTGAAATCAACGCAAGTTACATGCCATGACAGAAGTGCTCCCACATAGTGTGGAATTATAAAACTTTTCAATAATATCTTCATCTTGCAAGGCCGATAATGTAATCAGAGTAGTGAAATTCAAAAGTTTTAGCTCTACTCCGTTTTAAACAGTTCTTTGATAAAAAAAATTTTATTTTATTTTTTTTATAGAATTGATAAAACACCCCTTGGTCTGTAAATAGATCCTTTTTGTTGTTCAGCTATAAACATTGTGTTTACTGCAGACCATTTCAAGGTTTTGAGGACTACAGCGTTCTTAAGAGACGTTTAAAAATTGTGTTACAATGAACTCTGATCCCATCAGTTATTAAACACCTCTAAAGTTATGGAGTGAGATTTATAAAGATGGTTAAAAATCCTCTTCATGAACAGCATTGAGAAAATGATTTTATTTTCATATTTTCTACTCAAAACCCTTAATTCAGTATAGATGTCAAACAGAAGCATGTATAATATTTTGCCCATAAAATTCCAATGTACATTAGTTATAGAATGTTTATATGCCTAGAAAATATAAGATTTTAATGTTGATATAACCCAGACACATTGACCTTGAGTAAAGCAATCAGGCCCCCCACAACCACAAAGGAGAGGCTACATCTGTGTGGGTTGGCTGTGGCTCTCACCTCATTTGGCAGCAATAACTGTAATAGGGATTGCAGGTAATTTACCCTGCAGACAGTGAGTGAATGTCTGAGGTAATCAGGGCACAACTCTGATACCCCACAGGGATTCAGAAGCCCAAACAAATATAGTAAAATCCATGTGTGTGTGTGTGTGTGTGTGTGTGTCATCTTCTGCTAAAAGCCAAGGGGTGGCCATTTGGTGCACAACATTTTCCTGATAATAAACCTTTAAAACCGATGTCTGACCAGAAACTGGAATGAAAAGTGAAGCTCATCTTAAATGCAGATTAACATAGTACATGCATTACAGTATAAACAGATACTGCTACTTATTAGATGCAATTAATGAATGATTTTTTTGCAACAATACAGGATGACATCTTATAAAATACACCGTGAAAAAAGATTTTTGGGGAAAGACCAACAAACCTTCCTCATAGCTACGGAGCTGCTTCTCCAGCTCAACACCCTCCCTCTCAAGCTGAATCAGGTTCATCTCAAAATCATCCAACTCCTCCTCAATCTTCTCAACCGGAACGTGGTGACAAATCCACTGATAAAAAAAAGAAGTCAGGATTATTTTAATTATAAATTTTTACTCTTAAACCTAAAGGAGAGCCACCATTTTTCAGTAGGAATGTAATGAAAGCATATTTGCAGAAGTGTTAATTAATCTCTTAAGGGACTTAATGGAGGGAACTTACAGAGGGTGACCCCATTTCAGTCCTTAAGGCGGCAGTGGGTGACAAATACTTTCCCTTTTTAGCAGCTAAGAGGTAGATAAAACAGAATTAGATGATCCTTTCATGCCAGCTTTTCAGAAAGCATTGTCAAAACTCACAAAAACTCAAAATCTACACACAGTCTAGCTTTGATCATTTCTAAAAGCAAGCCGAAGCCTACCGGAAGGATTCTCAAGAATCTCCACAGAAGAATTATTAGAGTCCACAGCTGGAGGTCTAAATGGGGATTTCACAGGTGAGCAACCACTTTGTTTTAGACCTACGATAAGGACAAGAGGTTTTACAGATTTTAGAAGTTCAACTTGCAGAAGCTGCGTCACAATCTAGACATTTACATCTGCCTGTGGAGTAACTGAACCAATGATGTTAATAGTGGTGCAATAGGAACAAACTATGACAAGTCAACTAAAATACGGTCCAGTTGGGTTTGTTTGAGTCTCCAGTGTCATAAACCAATAAGAATTTGAGGGCTGTCCAATTGACAAATGCTCATACAACACTTTTAATGTCTCTATTTGCACAAGTCTCCATGCATCTTTAATCTTCTGTAATGGCAGCAATTTATGATCTTTGTTAATTTACTTTTATTTATCCATGTTGAAGATTCTGTGGATTAAAACATCTACATGCCACATGAAACTTTACCAATGATTTAAAGACCAAGTGACAACGTGACACTTGCATTTTCAACTTACAAGTATTTTTTCTTAATTAAAAAGTGGGTTACAGTACTGGTTTTAAGGTAAATATTAGATAAGGGCTCAAAGCAGATTCATGTTGAATGTCAAACACTTAAAGTATAATTGCTGATTGTGATGATAATCCAAACATCTTACCAACACTTTCACAACTAGGCAGGGATTTCCATGGATTGACTTCTTTAAAGCACACAGGCTCAGATATACCAAAGCCAACTGGAGGTACTGCAAATTGTTGGCCTGATGGAGGCCTTACTGCACTAATTGAGACATTAAATGGAGTTGTAGGTGTGTAACAAGGTGAAGGCTGATCAGGCTCTTCAGGTTCACAAAGTCTACAAAAGAGAAATGTTAAAATATTAAACCAATTAAATGCTTTAATGTTTTTAAAGACTAGAAGAAAATAAAAGACTAGAGACTGCCTCACCTTGTAGGTCTAATGTTAAAATGTAGTAAGTGATGAAACATTATATAGAAGGAGAAAGTTTAGAGAGAGTAGAAACAATCAGGCCAGGCACTCTTTGGGACTTGTTAAGATGGGAGACAGAGCAAGCGGCCGCACTCTGAGCCAGTCAACAACAGGAGGAATGGAGGAAACTTGGCAACTCTGCATTCTGGAGAGTGGAGAAGCTGAGAGGTCAGACAGGTACATTCTTCCAAGTTGTTTAGTTTACCACCACAACCCTTACACTTCTCTGAATTATTTGGGATTAGTGGAAAATAATTAATTTGCAAACACTTACTTTAATCCTCGCTCAGCTTTGAGCTTAGTTTGCCACTGCTGGTAGATAGGACCTGTAGAAAAGAAAGTAAACAGTTTTTTTTAAATGTATACCTTCTAAATGTGGGTTAAACTAAAAAACTGGAATCTGTTAGGTCCTTTATATACGTATGAAAAAGAAAAACAAAAAAAAACAAAAAATCACATTACTAAAATTTATTTAGGATATCTCAAGTCTCTCAAGTGCCAAATCGCATGTACCATGTGTGAAGAAAAGTAAAACTGGTTTAAAAAATCTCTTATTTTCCATCTACAATTATATTCTTCAGCTTTGTACATTTTCCCCCCACCACTTAGCAAGTCATATTTGTGTTTGCAAAGATTACCATAAGAGATTCAACCCATATTTATATGCAGGTAATTTTCAAGACGAAGAGTAATCAATGGGAAAAATATTATATGTGGACAATAACAGCTCTGATAGCATTCACAATTAAATCCAGCAATTGTGTGTCTGTCTTCAAACCAACTGACAACTATTCACATCCATCCAGCCCAGGAGAATGACAGTTCCATAAAAGTTCATTAGTTTGAGACAGAAATGTCAGCTAAAATTCTGCCAAATGCTCTGGCTGTGTAAAATGGGGTAGAAATGACAAAAGAGCTTTTGTTTTCCACAAATGTGAGGCAGACAGAAAGAATGAGGTTTAGGTGGGGGTGTTGGCAACTTGTCCAATAGTGGGTCAAGAACAAGTAAACTGAAATTGCATGGAGGCTACCTTTCGCCACGTTGTGTACCACTGTTGGCCTGGTGTTGTCCTTGTTGATAGTCTTCAGACATTGTGATTCCTTATTGTTTGTTTGGCTGGTACCAGCTTTTCCTTCCCTGTTTTCTGCCGTTTCCTGGCTGCGATTAGTCTTCCTTGGGCAAACAAAGTCTTTTGAAACTGGGTCAGTGCCGAATCTACAAGGGAAAGAAAGTTCTCAGCATCATCTAAAGTCAAAACTCATAGCAAAAGTCTGTATTGCATATCGAGACTTACCGCCTTTCTGCAGATCTGATAGTGAACAGGTTCTTGTTGTTATTGTTGCAGTTTTCCCCAGCAAGTTTATTTCCCGTCACCTGCCCAGCTTTGATTGTGTCACTAGAACTATGTAGGATCTTTGGATCTCCTGAAGAAATGGTCGAAGTTGAAGATTCTGTTACTTGTGGCACAGTCTGGAAAAACTTCTGCCGGGCTACCTGGGTCTTCTGTGCCGACGCTGTCCAGAACTGGGAACTTGGAGCAGGACTCAGTGACTTTGGCACAACATTAAAAGGGGCTGATAGCACAGCATGTACAGTTGGTGGTGTGAGAAGAGTCTTTGCAGCAGAGTTTGGTGAAGCAGCTATATTGCAGCATTCGTTTGAATTCAAGAGTGAGGATTTGGAACCAGTCTGATGGGACTTGCAGACAAAGGTGCCTGGATTCTTCCCAGGTTCGTAACTTCCCGTATGAAGAACAGCAGAGCACTCACTGCACCTGAGGAAAAAAAAATACATTTTATTTAACCATTATTGGCGGGAAGAAAAAAAACCTTTCCGATAATGAGCATAGCTTACTCAAAACAGCTTCTGTGGTAAAGTTTTCCTTCTACAAAGTGCCTCTGAACCAAATGCACATGATTCTTACATGCAACACATTTGCTGTTAAGAGTTCCAGTGTTATTTGCACTGTCAGTCAATACAACCTTCTGTGAAAAGAAAAAGATACTCAAATAAGGCAAAACTTAATCTACCTTGAAAAACAAATTGCTGGACATAAACATTACTGACATTGGTAGTAGCCCTCTCCACCTTCGGTGATTTGCGAGCAGTGACAGTGGAAGGTAAACCGTTCTTGATGCCAGATTTCGACTCCAAGATCTTGGCGATCAGTGGTTGATTTTTCTTCTCTGATGGCTCTTCTTTGAAGCCCTCTGCTGGCCTTTTCACTCCTCCCACTAAGAAGTTAAATTCATAAAGCAATACACCAGGAAACACTGGGATGTTAGACCATTGTTTAACATCTTTTTATGAAACAAAGAATTTCCAAGGCAACGTCACTCACAGGAAGGTCGTCCTTTGAAGTAGTTGTAGTACTGAGACACATAAGTTAAAATGCTCAGTCTGTCAGGAATCTTTAAAGCAACCATGTCTTCAGCATCCAACAAAGCTGGAATGCCCAACTTCTCTTCTGCAATTTGAAAGGCCTTAAGGGGAAAAAAAAGTTCCAAATTGAATAGCCAGTGACCGAAACAGTACATTATTTAAATTGGGATTAACAAAATTTCTAAACATTTTAAAAATAGTATTGCTATTTTAGATAGGGTGGCAGTATTCAGTACTGAAGTTCAGAAAGATAAAGAACATGGTGAATAATGAATAAGACTTCCTGCCAACTTGTGGCGAATTGTATCAGGGCATTGTTCAGCATCAGATTAGACGTGACCAACAACCAGTCTGGGAGAGAGGAAAACAGAACGTGGAACAGACACATGTTTAACCTAAAATTAAAATAAATTAAAAAATCAGCACTGGTAAGCAAAGTGATACTGTTCATGAAATATAGAGGAGTGTGAATTTCTTTACTCATGTTTCAGGACAGAGGGGCAGTAAAGGAAGTTCAAAACTTAGCCAAAACAAACTACAATTCCCTGGCCTTCATTCTGTTTGTCCTGCAGCACTGAAAAAGCGTGCATCACAGAGATCCATCATGATGTGGATCAAATAGCCGATGACAGTAAGCTTCATTCAAAATGAATAGGCTCGACAGCCATTCCCCTGAGATCAGGTTTTTTAGCTGACTCTACCAGGATCATCCAGGACATC